>JAPUBX010001390.1:0-488982 GCA_028672205.1 Proteocephalus fallax | reverse complement strand
CTCTGTCTTTCGCCGTTATCGAGTACGATTCGGTTTTCACCGGAGTTTACTTGGAGCTCTTTGGGAATGCAGATTGTCTATGGTGGGCGTCACTTAAAAGAGAAACAGAATACCATATTCTTCCTATCAGATTGTGTGAGTGGCAACGATTCGAGAAATTCATGAAGCCTGTTCATCGTCTGGCCACGTCAAGAGAAGGAAGAAACTTTATGACGTAATACGACATTTTATTATTAAATAACCATACGTAATGCGGTGATTGTGTTTATTATGTAAATTTCGTGTAGCCGTAAGCAACCCAACTGCAAGACATTGGAGAGATTTACGACGCCTGAGGAGTTCTAGAGAGTTGACCTGAACAGCCTCCTTTGTTAACAGACGGTATGTGGTATTTATACAGGGGTTGGGGGGAGTAAGGCCGGTGGGAGCCAATGAGGGAGTGTGAGAAATGAGTCAATCAATCGATGAGATTTTGAAACGACAGAATGTTGACGGAAGGTGTGGGACAAGCGAGTGGTGCGGGATTGTTTGCGCCTCTACGGGAATTAATTGGTGGAATTAACCCAATAACAATTTTGGGTCACGTTGACCAAATATTAAAAGAACGCTCGTAAACAATTAGATATAAAATGGAGGTTCGGTAGGCAATACTGTGGTCAGCGGTGGCCTGCGATGGGTTCGCAATAAAATGACCTATTGGGATATTCGAGGATTTCTGCGTGGTTAAGAAATTTAGAAATACTTCCACACCTCCAACTTAACCACCCACGATTTGTTGAACAGACCCATAAGCCTGTTAAAGCACATTTCGTTCGTTTATGGTGTTTGAGTAAATTTGTCGAGAGTTCTTATTGAGTTCACACTTCGTGGAACCAGACTTTGATGCTCTGAATTATGGCTTTATCATCAAATTCGCTGAACATTCCGCAGTTCCCCACGTTAGATCTCTTAATCAAAGCGCCTTTCTACCTGCTCACGAATCCTCTATCGCCAACATTTTGGCTGGCCTCAAGAGGTCCACCGCGACTGGTCCGGACAGGGTCCCTCCCGCGGTTCTTAAAATCTGTCACCGCGAGATTTCTCCGATTGTCACCCAGGTCGTCAATTATTCGTCGGCAGAATGCTCCTTTACTTCGGAATGGAGAGATGTTGTTATAACACCTACTCCGAAAGCGGCCAATGGTTCGCCTGGACCGGTGAAGTACAGACCTATGGCCAACTCATCGGTCTGGTTGCAAGTGATTGAGAAGCAACTCCTCTCTTAATTGGAGGACACGCTAACAACGTCCGATGACCCGTTCCAGTTAGCTTATAAACCAAATAGAAGCCCTCTGGACGCCGTGGCCAAGTTTTCGCACACCCTCCACCCTTCACTAAATGCCAGAGCGAAAGCCGTCAAAGCGAGTTTTCTTGGACTTCACATCTGCTTTCAACAGTATCTCACGCTCCTGCATTCTTTCTCAACTATGTGAAGATTTCGTTGAAGGATGGGTAATTAATTGGCTTCAAAATTATTTCGCTAACCGACGCCAACACGTAAGAGTCGGAAATGAAACCTCACCCTCTTTGCTTAATAATTGCGGTGTACCACAAGGCGCAGTGCTATCTCCATTCCATTTTAACTATTGCACGTCTAGCCTTCGGTCCCCTAACGACGTGAAACTAATAAATACGCAGATGACTTGACTTTATGTCATGCCAGCAAGACGAATGGTGATTCTCAACAGCTCGGGCAGGCAGTCACTGAGGTACTCGAGTGGTCCTCGGAGAATGGTTTTCTGTTGAATGCATCAAAAGGCATCTCCATTACGTTATCCCTGAGAACCGATGTTGACACTCCTTAAATCGCTTCACTCACAGATTTCGCATCAAGCTCAAAATCGAAATTCCTCGGCGTTATTTTTAACAGTCAGTTATCATGGAGTGATCATGTGGATGCCGTTTTCGGTAAATGTCGTCGCCTCTGTTTCTTAGTTCGCCGGTTCAGGAGACTTGGTTTAAGCTCTAGCAGTATAAAAACCTTTGTTCCTGCCTGTATAATTCCCCTTATTGTATATTGTTCCCCAGTAATTTTGCCCGGCCTTAATTCTTTTGACTTTTTAACCCTTCGTAGGCTTTTTAAAATAATCTCGCTTTCTAGTGGCCTGCCTATGCTTTCCGCTTTGACGCACAGGTGATCGGTTCGACGATTTTAGTAGCAAGGTACTGTGGAGTTTGGACTCAACTTTGTCAGGGCAAGTCAACTTCAAGGAGTGACCAAGAGTCTCATAGAGACGCCGCAGCAACACAAAACCCCACTAAATGAAACATTTGTTCAGGCAGACGCGATGATAGCAAACCCATTGGGTTATTTTATTCGACTATGATAGATAGAGCAAGTGTTTTTAAATAAGACGTTTCGAAAGAAAGGCGCACTTAATGAAGAGAAATCGTATCGAGATGCTTGGTCACCTCGTCCATTTGCCATTCAGCTGCGGCAGCAATGGCGGCGGCGCCTTTGCCACTTCCATCCTCCGACGAGATGAGCATGAACTAAGACGAAGAGAGGGAGGTTAATTGGGACAATTGGCGTCAATGGGACATGAAATAGGTAGCAGTGCGGGCAGTCGGCGAATGTTGTTCAACAATGTGTACCTTGGTGTCGTGAGGCCTCAGCTGCTCGATGATTTTGGTCATATTTTCTTGGAAACGCGGATGAAATCGGTAAAGCGACCCGTCCACACCAACTGTAACACAGGGACGCCGAATTCGCCATAGTAGAGCTGCGATGCCTGAAACCAAGACCATTGAGAGTGGATTAGGCGGGGGAGGAGACGAGGTGTCTTCGTCGTCGCCGTTTGACTAACCTGTCCCAGCCAGCTTGGCCGCTCGTCGGGAGATGAGTTCGCATGTCAGACGAACCACTTGCAAGTCTTTTGGCTCCACAACGGCCAATTTTAGTTCCTGGGTAAGCACGGCGTGGGTGCCATGGAAAAGCTCATCGGGATCTCTGCAGGATGCAGACAACATTGTTAACTCATGCTGCAAATGACAAGGGAGGTGTGAAAGGTGCTTGCCGTTCGATAGAAGAAATCCATTGCGATTGAAATCCACCGGGTGTAGCGAGACCTTCGGGTACGTTTCCGCCGAAGATAATGTCTTCGTTGGCCAACTTTACAAGGGCAATCCTTACGAGTTCCCCTAGGTACATCCCCGAGATCATTTTTTCAAATCTAAATGAATACAAATTATTCGAAGTTGCCAAAAAGAGAATGCTCGATAGAAGTTGTGTCGGGGGGGGGTGAGCGAAGTGTCTTACGTCTGCTTCCCTGGATTTAGGCTATCCCTATCAAGTTGTCGATCGATATCGGTGAGCATGTAGTCGAGCTCTCCGTTTTCGCCGAATGCTCCCCATTCGGTGTTGACTACCATGCTTTCTTCTTTCGCGGAACACTGTACGACCTTCTCGCCTTTTTCGATGTAGGCGGCATTGGTTCCCGTGCCTAGATCATAGAAATGCCCGTGAATAGAACATTGCCGGTGTCGTTGTTTTGTGAAAACTTTGGGAATATTGAACTTACCGACAATGAGACCTATTGCGCAGTTGTTGTGTGTCAGGGCACAGGATGCCAAGGTGCCCACGGTGTCGTTGACGACAGCCACGCATTTAACCTTCAAATCCTAAAAAACGTGATCGAAAAGGCATGAGGTGTGGCGACGCTGAAGACTCCTGGCGAATTGCCAATCAGTTTCAGAATCTCAGTTGAAGCGTCGCGCCAGTTGATGGCCGGACCTGGAGCAGGGGGTATCCATCGTGAACGCCGTTTACGATCATAGGAATCAACCGTGTTGTAGCAATTAGTACGAAAGTGCTTCACTTTCGACAGCGCATGGGCTCCGAATAGCTGGAGACACAGAACTCCAATATAATGATTATGATGAAAATACGAAATACTTACAATCTTGTCAAAGGATTGTTGGAGCAGACTGGCGACGTCTCTGTCGACGGCGTCTGGAATGTTGAAGCCTTTAGTCCAACGCACCAAGTGGGCCTCATTGAGGCCTTTCTGGTTGCAGGGAAACGAAAACGTGAATCCCAGAGACAGGCGTTTTTCTTCCAGATCATGACGTTTGACGAAGTCATGCACCGTCTCTGCAATGTAATCGAAAAGCTGAACGCGAGGCTCAGAGGAAATATGCCAATCGTCCTACTTGTGTACTGGTGCCCGTCATGAGCTTCTTTGGAATCTCGTACGTCACGCTCTCCGTCTGTGGACCCGAAACGCCACTTTCCAATGACACCAGTATCACCCGATAACTAGTACCACCGAGATCCAGGGCCAGAAATTGTCCAGTTTCTGAAAAACACGGAATACGGTGTTTAGAATAAAGCATCTTTCTTGGCGTTTTCATAGACAATATGCAGAGTAACACAGTGGTGAAACATTTGGCGTCGATTGGTAATCAGTGAGGACCCCTAAACAATAATCGTGCAGAAGAAGAAGAAGAAGAAGAAGAAGTAGACGAGGAGTAGGAGGAGGAGGAGGATGATGATGATGAAAACTGACCTCGTCCGCTGGGTAGTTTTGAGACGTAGGAGGGATACATCTTCATCGAGGAGGCCTCACCACGGAGCCCTCGGCACATGACGGCAATCATGGTGCTCATGACCGCCCTGTATGTGGCGGGACACAGATCGAAGTCCAGAAGGTACTTTTTTGCTTTATGAACCGCGGAGATTTCGGCTAGAGACATTTTGCTGATACTGCTACTCTTGTTGTTGTCAGTGTGTTCCAATTGTCTGTGACATTGCTGGCAGTGTTGGTCCTTTTATACTGGTTCTTCTGGGTCAATCCCTTCATGAAATGGACTTAGAAGTTTAAGTAAGGATTAACAGCGCCAACGGTTTCATTAATCCTTGATAGGTTTTTATTTTGTGCACATAACTTGGATGCAGCCAGTTCACGTGACCATGTCACACGGGTTATGCTCTGAGATAAGTCGGCCAAACCACGCAAACCTCGTCGCTGTCAACTTGGTAAAACAAACGATGTTGGATTGTCACCGACACATGGACATTCAAAGAAGGCCAATTTTCGAACACGTTTCAGGATTGCTGCCTTTAGCGGTGTTTTCTCACACCTACGAGGTTTTCGCCGTCCGGACCCCATTCCAAATCGATGTTCCCTACTCGCTTCGCATGGATAAGGGGACTCCTCCCATACCCTCTATTCTTGCCTGTCACTATGTAAACCACCACGACGTGTGCGAATACTCTATCTGTTGTCCACACCGAAACAAATGAGTGCGTCTCTTTTCCAGTTTGAACGATCTAGAAGGAGGTGAAGGTGCGAGACGACTTTGATGATTGGCCAGATATCTCGGTTTTCTGCACAATTCGCTCCAAGATTTCCGCAAGCGGTGCCCGGTATTTATTCCTAGTCGAGCCTGTGGCCTGACGTCGCAGCTGACGAAAGAGCCTGGAAAATGTGAGTCCAGTAGGTATACTGCGTCTAGACTGTGAGAAGATCTCACCACAAATTCACCAATAAATTGGTTGCCTGTGTTTATTTTAGCTAGACTGTCGCATAGTCTGTCTGGGTGCAGCAGGCTGAGGCACAAAATCTAAATTCTGGTGGCGATCTTATACTAGAGGAAAAAGCGAAATATCTCGGGAATATGTTCACAGGTGGCGTCGCCAGCTTCACCCGACGTCGCCCGAAACGGTAGTCCAACTCGGTCCCTCAGCATCAGAGCGAGGATGCTAAGATCAACACCATCAAACCACCTGCGCAAGTTTAGTCCCAGTGGAATGGCATGACGCACCATCGGAGGGAGAACTCCTTCCATGTACTCCGGAAACCCAAATTTGGTGTAGACTTCCAGCAACGCATGCCCTTAAGTGGGACCAACTCGCCGAGGGAGAAATTCGGACGGACGATAATAGACTAGGAATGGAGTCACGGACACAAGTGATCGAATGCTTCTAATCTCAAAAGCGGACTGGCGTGATCAGCACTCCAACAACGAAATAAGGCATCACTGCACAGAAACAGAGAAGCTTTCGACACTTCTATATCGCCGTCGACAGCAGTTGTCTGGCCACTATTAACGCCGGAAAACACAGTTATTATAAACCTCTGTCTTTCGCGGTTATCGAGTACAGTTCGGTTTTACCGGAGTTTACTTGGATCTCTTCGGAATGCAGATTGTCTATGGTGGGCGTCACTTAAAAGAGAAATAAAGTACCATCTTCTCCTATCAGATTGTGTGAGTGGCAACGATTCGAGAAATTCATGAAGCCTGTTCATCGTCTGGCCACGTCAAAGAAGAAGAAACTTTATGACCTAATACAACATTTTATTATTAAATAACCATACGTAATGCGGTGATTGTGCTTTTATGTAAATTTCCTTTAGCCGTAAGCAACCCAACAGCAAGACATTGGAGAGATTTACGACGCCTGAGGAGTTCTAGAGAGTTGACCTGAACAGCCTCCTTTGTTAACAGACGGTATGTGGTATTTATACAGGGGTTGGGGGGAGTAAGGCCGGTGGGAGCCAATGAGGGAGTGTGAGAAATGAGTCAATCAATCGATGAGATTTTGAAACGACAGAATGTTGACGGGGTGGACAAGCGAGTGGTGTGATTGTTTGCGCCTCACGGGAATTAATTGGTGGAATTAAACCAATAACAGTTTTCTTGGGTAACCACAAGTATTCCTCGACATTAATGTCTCCCTCAAACACATACGATAATTCTTAATAGGATACCTTATATTTAGTAAAATGGACTTCTATTATGCGTTTACAATGACGGAACAAAAAGAATTCTGTATAAAATCATAGAACAGAAAGAATTTAAACGTGACTTAATAGATTTGAAACGAACATATTGTGTTATTTTATTCCTAAGCGCCATTTTCTGTTTTATTGTAGACCAACAACTACAGCGTACACATCTGGGATTTTTTTGTTTAAATTGTTCTATTCCGAATCTTACGTTTACATCTAAAGAAATTATTTTACAATGTTAAGTAATACGATGACATCATCAAACGAAAATGCCACGTTGACCAAATATTAAAAGAACGCTCGTAAACAATTAGATATAAAATGGAGGTTCGGTAGGCAATACTGTGGTCAGCGGTGGCCTGCGATGGGTTCGCAAATAAGAGAACCTATTGGGATATGCGAGGATTTCTGCGTGGTTAAGAAATTAAGAAATACTTCCACACCTCCAACTTAACCACCCACGATTTGTTGAACAGACCCATAAGCCTGTTAAAGCACATTTCGTTCGTTTATGGCGTTTGAGTACAATTTGTCGAGAGTTCTTATTGAGTTCACTCTTCGTGGAACCAGACCTTGATACTCTGAATTATGGCTTAGTCATCAAATTCGCTGAACATTCCGCAGTTCCCCACGTTAGATCTCTTAATCCAAGCGCCTTTCTACCTGCTCACGAATCCTCTATCGCCAACATTTTGGCTGGCCTCAAGAGGTCCACCGCGACTGGTCCGGACAGGGTCCCTCCCGCGGTTCTTAAAATCTGTCACCGCGAGATTTCTCCGATTGTCACCCAGGTCGTCAATTATTCGTCGGCAGAATGCTGCTTTACTTCGGAATGGAGAGATGTTGTTATAACACCTACTCCGAAAGCGGCCAATGGTTCGCCTGGACCGGTGAAGTACAGACCTATCGCCAACTCATCGGTCTGGTTGAAAGTGATTGAGAAGCAACTCCTCTCTTAATTGGAGGACACGCTAACAACGTCCGATGACCCGTTCCAGTTAGCTTATAAACCAAATAGAAGCCCTCTGGACGCCGTGGCCAAGTTTTCGCACACCCTCCACCCTTCACTAAATGCCAGAGCGAAAGCCGTCAAAGCGAGTTTTCTTGGACTTCACATCTGCTTTCAACAGTATCTCAAGCTACCGCATTCTTTCTCAACTATGTGAAGATTTCGTTGAAGGATGGGTAATTAATTGGCTTCAAAATTATTTCGCTAACCGACGCCAACACGTAAGAGTCGGAAATGAAACCTCACCCTCTTTGCTTAATAATTGCGGTGTACCACAAGGCGCAGTGCTATCTCCATTCCATTTTAACTATTGCACGTCTAGCCTTCGGTCCCCTAACGACGTTAAACTAATAAATACGCAGATGACTTGACTTTATGTCATGCCAGCAAGACGAATGGTGATTCTCAACAGCTCGGGCAGGCTGTCACTGAGGTACTCGAGTGGTCCTCGGAGAATGGTTTTCTGTTGAATGCATCAAAAGGCATCTCCATTACGTTATCCCTGAGAACCGATGTTGACACTCCTTAAATCGCTTCACTCACAGATTTCGCATCAAGCTCAAAATCGAAATTCCTCGGCGTTATTTTTAACAGTCAGTTATCATGGAGTGATCATGTGGATGCCGTTTTCGGTAAATGTCGTCGCCTCTGTTTCTTAGTTCGCCGGTTCAGGAGACTTGGTTTAAGCTCTAGCAGTATAAAAACCTTGGTTCCTGCCTGTATAATTCCCCTTATTGTATATTGTTCCCCAGTAATTTTGCCCGGCCTTAATTCTTTTGACTTTTTAACCCTTCGTAGGCTTTTTAAAATAATCTCGCTTTCTAGTGGCCTGCCTATGCTTTCCGCTTTGACGCACAGGTGATCGGTTCGACGATTTTAGTAGCAAGGTACTGTGGAGTTTGGACTCAACTTTGTCAGGGCAAGTCAACTTCAGGGAGTGACCAAGAGTCTCATAGAGACGCCGCAGCAACACAAAACCCCACTAAATGAAACATTTGTTCAGGCAGACGCGATGATAGCAAACCCATTGGGTTATTTTATTCGACTATGATAGATAGAGCAAGTGTTTTTAAATAAGACGTTTCGAAAGAAAGGCGCACTTAATGAAGAGAAATCGTATCGAGATGCTTGGTCACCTCGTCCATTTGCCATTCAGCTGCGGCAGCAATGGCGGCGGCGCCTTTGCCACTTCCATCCTCCGACGAGATGAGCATGAACTAAGACGAAGAGAGGGAGGTTAATTGGGACAATTGGCGTCAATGGGACATGAAATAGGTAGCAGTGCGGGCAGTCGGCGAATGTTGTTCAACAATGTGTACCTTGGTGTCGTGAGGCCTCAGCTGCTCGATGATTTTGGTCATATTTTCTTGGAAACGCGGATGAAATCGGTAAAGCGACCCGTCCACACCAACTGTAACACAGGGACGCCGAATTCGCCATAGTAGAGCTGCGATGCCTGAAACCAAGACCATTGAGAGTGGATTAGGCGGGGGAGGAGACGAGGTGTCTTCGTCGTCGCCGCTTAGACTAACCTGTCCCAGCCAGCTTGGCCGCTCGTCGGGAGATGAGTTCGCATGTCAGACGAACCACTTGCAAGTCTTTTGGCTCCACAACGGCCAATTTTAGTTCCTGGGTTAGCACGGCGTGGGTGCCATGGAAAAGCTCATCGGGATCTCTGCAGGATGCAGACAACATTGTTAACTCATGCTGCAAATGACAAGGGAGGTGTGAAAGGTGCTTGCCGTTCGATAGAAGAAATCCATTGCGATTGAAATCCACCGGGTGTAGCGAGACCTTCGGGTACGTTTCCGCCGAAGATAATGTCTTCGTTGGCCAACTTTACAAGGGCAATCCTTACGAGTTCCCCTAGGTACATCCCCGAGATCATTTTTTCAAATCTAAATGAATACAAATTATTCGAAGTTGCCAAAAAGAGAATGCTCGATAGAAGTTGTGTCGGGGGGGGGTGAGCGAAGTGTCTTACGTCTGCTTCCCTGGATTTAGGCTTTCCCTATCAAGTTGTCGATCGATATCGGTGAGCATGTAGTCGAGCTCTCCGTTTTCGCCGAATGCTCCCCATTCGGTGTTGACTACCATGCTTTCTTCTTTCGCGGAACACTGTACGACCTTCTCGCCTTTTTCGATGTAGGCGGCATTGGTTCCCGTGCCTAGATCATAGAAATGCCCGTGAATAGAACATTGCCGGTGTCGTTGTTTTGTGAAAACTTTGGGAATATTGAACTTACCGACAATGAGACCTATTGCGCAGTTGTTGTGTGTCAGGGCACAGGATGCCAAGGTGCCCACGGTGTCGTTGACGACAGCCACGCATTTAACCTTCAAATCCTAAAAAACGTGAACGAAAAGGCATGAGGTGTGGCGACGCTGAAGACTCCTGGCGAATTGCCAATCAGTTTCAGAATCTCAGTTGAAGCGTCGCGCCAGTTGATGGCCGGACCTGGAGCAGGGGGTATCCATCGTGAACGCCGTTTACGATCATATGAATCGACCGTGTTTTAGCAATTAGTACGAAAGTGCTTCACTTTCGACAGCGCATGGGCTCTGAATAGCTGGATACACAGAACTCCAATATAATGAATATGATGAAAATACGAAATGCTTACAATCTTGTCAAAGGATTGTTGGAGCAGACTGGCGACGTCTCTGTCGACGGCGTCTGGAATGTTGAAGCCTTTAGTCCAACGCACCAAGTGGGCCTCATTGAGGCCTTTCTGGTTGCAGGGAAACGAAAACGTGAATCCCAGAGACAGGCGTTTTTCTTCCAGATCATGACGTTTGACGAAGTCATGCACCGTCTCTGCAATGTAATCGAAAAGCTGAACGCGAGGCTCAGAGGAAATATGCCAATCGTCCTACTTGTGTACTGGTGCCCGTCATGAGCTTCTTTGGAATCTCGTACGTCACGCTCTCCGTCTGTGGACCCGAAACGCCACTTTCCAATGACACCAGTATCACCCGATAACTAGTACCACCGAGATCCAGGGCCAGAAATTGTCCAGTTTCTGAAAAACACGGAATACGGTGTTTAGAATAAAGCATCTTTCTTGGCGTTTTCATAGACAATATGCAGAGTAACACAGTGGTGAAACATTTGGCATCGATTGGTAATCAGTGACGACCCTTAAACAATAATCGAGAAGAAGAAGAAGAAGAAGAAGAAGAAGAAAAAGAAAAAGAAGAAGAAGAAGAAGAAGACGACGACGACGACGACGACGACGAGGAGGAGGAGGAGGAGGTGGAGGAGGAGGAGGAGGATGATGATGATGAAAACTGACCTCGTCCGCTGGGTAGTTTTGAGACGTAGGAGGGATACATCTTCATCGAGGAGGCCTCACCACGGAGCCCTCGGCACATGACGGCAATCATGGTGCTCATGACCGCCCTGTATGTGGCGGGACACAGATCGAAGTCCAGAAGGTACTTTTTTGCTTTATGAACCGCGGAGATTTCGTCGAGAGACATTTTGCTGATACAGCTACTCTTGTTGTTGTCAGTTTGTTCCAATAGTCTTCTAAACTGCTGACAGTGTGTGTCCTTTTATACGTGTTCTTCTGGGTCAATCCCTTCACTGTATGTCTTCGAATGTACTTAGAGTCATGACTAAGGATTAACACCAATTTAGGTTTAATTAATCCTGAAGAAAGCGTTAAATGGTGAAATGTACTCTGATTTAACAAATGCACGTGACTATCTGACATGGATTATGCTCTGAGATTATTGAGCCAAAGACACGTTAACTTCGGCGCCTCCAACTTGGTATAACGAACAGTGTTGGATTGTCATCTGTATTAGGAATTGTTGAGGACATCGTTTCGATCAACTGATCCGTCCTTGGTTCCTAAATTTGCCTCGCTTATTTCTATGGAGTTTTCTACCAGCCAATCAACTCTCTCTCCATCTTCTGAGTTTTTTCTCCGGGGAGCGTTCCTTTTCATTGGAAAGATGCTGTCATTACACCGATTCCTAAACCAACCCACGCTTCCTCACAATTTCAATCCTTGATTTGAATGCATAAAGTTGTGTGGGAACAGGTTATGGTCTACCTACTATATTATTTGATGTTAACTGCTTCTCTCAAAGACTTAATGAAGCGAATGTTCTACCCGATGCTAAACGAACTCTTCCTTAGTAATTAACAGACGTCAATCGAGACAGAAAACGGCATATATTTCTTTGTGTTTTCTACTGAAAAGATGAGCAAATGTGTCGCTCTAGCTTTCTGCTATTCGTCATTAGTTGAATTTGTTGCATAGGCGAGTACGCGACGTCTTCCTTTAATGCGTCTTCTTCTTTTTCTTGGTGAGACAGACGAAGGAGAAATCGCGGGAGACAGAGGGCGAGGAAACACAAACTTCAAACTGTTCAAGAATGGAAATTGTTGTTTCGGCGTTTTACGCGATAATTCATGAACAACGCGGCTCTAAGCCGAGAAATCTCCGTCAAGTGATGACAATACGAGGGGTATAGGCTAAATTGAAACTTTTTACACAAGGGGTAGGAAGGCATGTGAGGAACAATAGGATAGAAAGGGTGGTGAAAGATTGTTTGAAGAATCTTCAACGTCCCGGTAAACACTAAAATACGCCATCGAAGCACGATCCATCGAAATTCTTTTTGGCATTTTCCACCATCGCCCTTATAGTCCTCACAGAAGTGTCGAAAGGGGGACCTTTGTCTCTGAACTAGAAAGTTAAACATTTGGAAAAAGGCGGCTGATTCAAGGGTCGGACACTAACAACGGAAGAGGTTTCTATTGGGACAGGGGAGGCTGGTGGGATTCTATCTTAAAACGATAGGATAACAAACTTAGTGTGGAGGAGGTATGAGGACAAGGGGTGTGTGTGTGTGTGGGTGTATCTATATTTAAACGATTTGCAGCATCACGAAACGCCCTCGGCAGTCGTTTATTTGTAGGGATCGGCCACTGAAAGGGGCACTAAAATGCAAAAAAAAGGATTTAACAAATGAGCATTGGTAGAAAACACCGTTCGGCCAATAAATCGACTCACCATCCGTGAACTTCCGGGCGACAAGTTTCAGAACTTCGTCAATAAGCAGAACCGGGAAAGAAAATTCGACGACCACAAACCATTCCTCAATGGATAGTGGAGTCAGTTGGAAGACGTTCTACAAACAAATAAAAATCCCTCAATTTCGCCCAAGGTAATTGTATTTATAAATATGCCTTTCAGACCACCTCGTGCTGCAGGCGTGCTTAAAACGTGTTGAGGCTTTTACATGACTTGGTCAAGTGGACTAGGACAATCTACATACTTCGTCTTTACAGTTAGTACAGTTTGAGATAATTCTCCTATTCGTGCATGGGAAGGGAAATAATGTTTTTTATAGCCTGACGACAGGTTGACAAATGCTCACCGCGAGGAAATCGACTTCCAGGATGACGAAATGCAGACCGATACTCAACACCATGGCACCAAGAAGCCAGCAGTTGACCCACGGGGGCATCACCAGCAAAGACTGGTTCTCAGAGAGGCTGTTAAATGCAATTATTTTCCGTTATTTGCTTTGTGCAAGTGGTGCCGACTCGCGAGTGCACTGACGCAAGGTAGACTGTCTTAGAGTAAGTAAGCATTTAATTTGGGTGCATGCAAGCCTACATTGCGAAATTTTACTGGTCAAAATTGAATGCAACATAACAACGGGCCTCCACATATATTTAAGACTGCTTTGGGTTGGTCGTTTATTAAAATAGGTTAGGGTTCTTAAATGTAGCGTACGGTTAATTAAATCTATTCCAGTTTGTTTTGTGAATGCATGTACTGGTTTTACTGGTATCACTACACTTTCGTCCAATTGGCATCTGAAGGGAATAATAAAAACAAGAAAAAATGAAAAAAAATTGGAAAAAGGATGCATGCTTAACTGCAGGTCAAAGTAGGCCGCCACCTCTTATTTCCTATACCAATACTGGTCATAGATAACATTTTGGCAGGAAGGCCGATTTGGGCTATCTTGCTGATTGCCCCTTGCCATTTCACTACACTTGTTTACAGTTAACCAAAGGGGCTTTTCATGGTAGTTGTAGTAGTCTTCAGTAATGTGCACATACATGTCTTTATTTATCTTCGGTGGCAGCCTCATAAGACACTGCAGTTTAGAACGCTTCTTATCAAAGGGCTCCACTAGGTAATGGCGTTGCTATATTTCTTCATCTCAATTATCATCTTTGGGGGAACAAGGTTTTTGCCTTGGAGGGCCACCAATAGCTTAGATGAGAAAGGTCATAAAAGTGGATTTTCTAAATGCCCTGCTACCTTGGGAGCCCCTTGGTTCACTGGGAACACAAATGTATCAAGAAATGTAGACAAAATAGCCTTCCTGCCAAAAAGCATGCGAAATCTGCCTGCTGCGAACGCACGGACACACACACGTACGCACATACCATAGGCGCGCGACCGGCCTATCACGTACAATACAGCGATCGATACCGCCTTAATTGTACCGTGTTTGTATCTGCGTACATGGTGTTTGTGCGATCGCACTGCAGATTTGACCAAGAGTGTTGGGGAAATTGAGGCAGCGGCCTACTTACCTGTTCATTGCGTTTAGCATTTCGACGATGACAAGCACGGAAAGAGCCATTGTCATGGGCTTGGGATGCAAGAATATGGAACAGTCAATGCCCTTGAATCGACTCTCTTGGGCCAGGCACTGTGACTGATGCGTCTAGATATGCAATGCAAATAAACATAAGACGTAAATATCGAAAACGTGCGCGTTTTTACCTGTTCATGGCGTTGAGCATTTCGACGAGCACAAGGACCGAAAGAGCCATTGTCATGGGCTTCGGGTTCTCGAAGATTCGACAATCGATACCGTGGAAGTTATCATGCTCAGCCAAACATTGCATATGGTGGGTCTGTTTGTGAAATTGTCATAAATAAGTCAGGTGATCCGTGACAAAACAAACAATGTACTTCATTAAATAAAACGTCCTCTTTCTAATGGATTTTGACGATTGAATTATCGATTACGATTTCCATCACTCAATAGACTTCTCGAAACTGAGTCACCGTCGAACTCCAATTCCCAGGCAAAGCCAACTTTTATCCACTTGGCAATTGCTTAATCATATCACTCTTATCGAATCAGAATGACTAACCAATTGGTAGTAGTTGAGCTGAGGGCCCTTGTTGTAGATCAGGAACCACCAGGCAGCCGAGCCGAC
The DNA here is from genome assembly GCA_028672205.1 of Proteocephalus fallax. Taxonomy (NCBI): domain Eukaryota; kingdom Metazoa; phylum Platyhelminthes; class Cestoda; order Proteocephalidea; family Proteocephalidae; genus Proteocephalus; species Proteocephalus fallax. Next base: position 473,990 of record JAPUBX010001390.1, on the reverse strand, counting down.
GGTTGCACATCCGACGTATCCTCCGATTGTGAGGTAGCGGAAGAATAGCCAACCCGAAATAAGCGGATCGGAGGTGCTACGTGGTGGGCGCGTCATGATGTCAAGGTCTGGGGGGTTGAAGCCGAGAGCCGTGGCTGGCAGTCCATCCGTCACCAGGTTGACCCAGAGCAGTTGCACCGGGATAAGAGCCTCCGGCAGACCAAGAGCGGCAGTCAAAAAGATGCTCACAACTGTAAGGAGAAGAGTTTCAACCAATGAGGCTCCTTGTTGGGTGGAATTATATGATTATGCTTCAAACAGTACAGTTGTAGTTGCAGACGTTTAAGCAGTAGCTTAAGGCGCTGTAAGTGGTAAAAAGGAACAACCTCTTACCTTCTCCTACATTGGAGGAAATGAGATAGCGAATGAACTGTTTCATGTTGCTGTATATGGCACGACCCTCTTCGACAGCCGACACGATGGTGGAGAAGTTGTCATCAGCCAGAACCATCTCAGACGCAGACTTCGCCACGGCTGTTCCACTGCCCATGGCAATACCGATTTCGGCCTTCTTTAGAGCAGGAGCGTCATTGACACCATCACCAGTCTAAGGGAAAAAGGCGGATCGTTCATACGACGAAAAGCGAAATCCAGAGCCACGTCTACCCAATCAGAAGGCATCTTCGAAGCCAACAACCCATTGCGCTAACCGGTCAGTCTTGCTATTCAGGAGATAACACAACGTTTTAATATGTGTAGTTGACATCCGCACTGAACCTCCTCGCGTTAAAAACAGGTCACATGCACCCAGACAAACGTCCTTCCTCCCAAACAAAGCCTTCCAGGTTGCACGAAGGAATCCATGTTTCCAGCTGTTCTAAAATTCGGACTTCTGCCATTTCTGGGGTGCAGTGTACAGTCTCGAGGACGACTCACCATAGCGGAGACCTCTCCATCAGCCTGCAGGAACTCTACGATCTTCTGTTTGTGCGCGGGTTCGACGCGGGCAAACAGGCGGCCCCGTCTCACCGCCTCCCTCTTCTCCTCGGTGGGGAGATCGTCGAATTCGCGACCGGTGAAGGACTTGCCCGTGGTGCTCTCGTCCTCCCCGAAGACGCCGATGCGTCGGCAGATGGCCTCTGCAGTCGCCTTGTTGTCGCCGGTGATGACGATGACACGGATTCCGGCGTGACGGCACTTGACGATGCTATCAAACACTTCGGTACGGGGAGGGTCCAACATGCCAACGACACCGACAAATGTCAGATTGGTCTGTGGGTATAAAATAAGCAGAGTTTTTGACTACGAATCTTCACAAAGACTCCGAAATTGTCCTTTTACATTTCGACGGGTTCAGTGGCTTTGGAATCCCGTCAACAACTCTCGCGCTTTAGCAGTCCCCCTTCCTTGGTTTCGTTTAAAAGTGCCCAAAGAGTGTTCTTGGGATATCTACACCGTCGGTTAGTCTCCCGTAGGTCACGCATATTAGATGACCCTATTGCTAACCACCGCTGCACCCTTCGATTTCACACCAGAACGGCTCCATACCGGTATTCGGTAATTCTCAATCCGTTTCGACATTTAAATTCACCATAACCAGCAACCCAAAATTACTAAATTCGTCGGAATACGATGGAAGCGTCAAATCAAAAAACTTGGCGCACGTTCTCGTCAATCTTCTGTCTGAGGGGGGGGTTAATATAAACAAATAATTCTGCCTAATCACACGCAAAATGGCAATCAGTGACTAGGCTAACGCGGTCTACATTGGTCGAATTCGGCGGACCTGCGAGATAGGTCGTCGTGTCCCCGTTGGTAGGAGAAAATGTAGCCGATATTCTTAAATTAGTATAATACGACAATATAGGTTACCTCGTATTTCTTGAACTTGTTTGCGTCCTCGAGATCCATCTGTTCCTTGGGGATGGGGGCATCACAGGTGGCCAGAGTCAGGCATCGCAGTGTGTCGCGACCAGTGCCGTAGGCGGAGACATGTTTCGTAATCTCCGCCTTTAGCTGGGGCGTCATGGGAACCTTCTTGGAACCGACACGCACGAAGGTGCATCTTTCCAGAACACCCTCGGAGGCTCCCTTGACGAACATCCTGGCGCCCGGACCCGTGGGGCTGCTGATTCCGCCAACGGGGTGGGGGTTTTTGGTGTCGGCGCGTGGAGTCACAAAGACTGACATGGACTTGCGGTCACGGGAAAACTCCAACGTGAATAGTTTGTTCCACATGCCCTACGAAGCGGAAAATGAAATTTCTAAGATTCCTGTATCCTCTTTCAACAAGTAACCACCCTTAAAACGAATTGATCACCTGTATGTTGTGGTTGCAGACCATGCCCAATTCCTTCTTGGTCAGACCGGACTTGCTCACGCGGTAGACGTTCATCTTTTCAACCAAGACGCTCAGCGCTGTCTCGGTGGCTTCGCCGACCTTTTCGTAGAGGCCCTTGGACTCGTTGTAGTCCACCGCGGAATCGTTACACATCGCGCAGATGTTTGCCAATTCGACGAGACCCTCGTAATCGCTGGTGTCTGCGCGTTGCCCACCAATGAACCTGCAATGGGGTAACGATGAGATTGGTAACGCTTTCGAGTGACAGAAAGAGTATAAGCGGGGCATAAGGAAATGCCTGTGCTGGTTTGCTCCGACGATGCGGAGTGTGTGATAGGCACTGGGAGGTTTGATAATCGTTTGTAGGAGTTTTGATAACCGTTATTCCTCGCCGGTTCAATAATATCAATTCAACTTATTTTGCTGAATATCCCGCCTTTTAACATTTATCCCTGGAAAACCGATGTACTGGTGATTTAGTCTGGCTATTCAGAATTTGTACTAAATCGATATGCGCCGTTATATTTTATGAGTTTTGTAGGATGATTTATCACAAATCAATTGATCCCATAACTCGTGGAGGAATGCATTGATGCTGCCTTATATTTATAGCCTTTGACTCCCAAAAACGGCAGTTCCTTCTCTATCAAATCACCTTTTCAATTTCTTTCCCAGGTTCTTGAACAAATAGGCCGCCTCCGGTCGTTTTACCATGTTACAGAATTACTACTAGCTATTTACAAAGTAGCTATACCAAATAAGTAGCTAAACACGATAAATCTTCATGGTAGCTCTTCAAATGACAGCTTTGTTGTTGAACATAATTCTAGGCAGTAGGTGTCACATCTCTGTCTACGCATACGCACCCATACAAAATACTCACACTTCACCCTCGGGGGCGTATTTTGATCCGGTGATCTCGAATTGGTGCGTAGCCACATTGTTATCTTCGGTGTTGGAGAAGACAAATGCGCGGCACACGCTCATCTGGTTGGTGGTGAGGGTGCCAGTCTTGTCGGAGCAGATGACGCTGGTGCATCCCAGTGTCTCAACAGAGGGCAGGGAGCGCACAATGGCGTTCTTGGCTGCCATGCGCCGCGTCCCCAGGGCCAGACAGGTCGTGATGACGGCGGGAAGGCCCTCCGGGATCGCGGCAACCGCCAAGGCCACGGCGATCTTGAAGTAGTAGATGGCGCCGCGCATCCAGGACCCTCCGTGAGCGGGGTCGTTGAAGTGACCGATGTTGATGGCCCACACGGCGATGCAGATGATTGAGATCACCTAAGAGCGAAACAATGAATGCGAATGTATAGATATTTCGTCGTTTTGTCATTAGTTGTTCACAAATCACTGCTCGTATTTTAAGAGGCCCCTCCCATCCCCTCTTTTCAAGTTAATCTAAGTGTACATTTCTTCGAACAATGCGTAGGCCATAACGTTCAATACCAACAAGAACGGTGGCATATTGCAATTCGGTCATTCCTTATTTGTCCCGATTTTAGTTTCAGGTGAAGCAGGAACTAAAAGACAATTTTCATATCTAGTACTTGTTATACTGTCTTTTTATGCGTATATTTTTTGTCCTCGTGACCTCAATAAAGCCGCTACAATTATTTATTATTATTATTTGTGCGAATACCTCCTTAGATAAAATATGCGGAGAAAATCATTGCTGAAGACGAAGTGAAGCCGGACCCGTTCAAGGGATATGATCCAAAGCTGATACACGCAAACATACCCTGGATATTAGCTCTATTAAACGTTTAACCGATTAAATAAGTCACGCTTCAGGTAACTGATCTCCGGCAAACCCCAAACCCCACATATGCTGCCGTCCGTTGCTAATTAAATGGTCGGCCACCACAGAACCATTGAAATCCAGAAAACCTGCGAAAACTAACTCACCTTGGAGAGCTGCTGGCCGAACTCATCGAGTTTCTGCTGTAGTGGCGTCCTGTCGGCCTCAGTGGCCATCATTTGGTTTCTGATCTTGCCGATCTCCGTCGACAGGCCGGTTCCCACGACGACACCACGACACTTACCGGCTGCAATGTTTGTGCCCGAGAAGAGCATGTTCTTCTTGTCCTGGTTGACCGCCCGCGAGTCGGGCACCTCGTCCGTCATCTTCAGCACTGACACCGACTCGCCCGTGAGGATGGACTGGTCAACGCGGATCGTCGTGCTATAGATCTTGGTGATCCGCACATCAGATGGCACCTTGTCACCGACTTGACAGGGATAAAAACCAAAGTAAATAACCGTTTTGTCTCCTGCCTTAAACGGTTAGGTATTCTGTTTCCGTTTGCAACAACATCCGGTTTCGTGTTGTTCTACATTAACTACCTTTGGCTCAATTTACCGAACTTCCGATATCCGCAGTCCAGATATTAGCAAGTCAGAACGCGTTTAAAACCATTTGGACCAGTACAATAACTCTGTTATGTGTAGATCTCTTTCACTGTATTATTTTGAATTCCCAATCATGATTACTCTTCATCCAAATATCAACTGATTTGGAAACATGTGTGCGTCATGTTGGTTTAAATGTGTAGCCAATTTTCGCATTGTTATTTAGAAAAATATCTCATTACTTTCAAATTAAAATGAGTTATAAACCATTTCCGCGTCAAATCCATTTGTTAAACACAATTGACGCTTTAAGTCCCGAATCGGGTTCGTGGATTCTGTACGTGACATCCGCGCTGTACCGATGCTGTTGATGCTGTGGGCGCACCACAATTACGGACAGTCTGATTGGTTGCCTGGACGCAAAGGCCAAACACCGTTGCCTGGATGCTGACACGGGCGCTTGTGCAAGAATTTGTGGGGAGGAGGGGGAGAGGGTGCAATCCGGATTGCACAGTTTGTACAGATTCGGCGATCGGTTTTAATATTTTATTGAATTTGTAATTGTAAGATCAATTAAAATAAATATAAGTCTCTGACATTGAAATATCAACTGTCGATTCTTGGCGCAAATTTAATCGACAAGCATCGACCTCGTAGCAACTTAGAAATGCACCTGTCTGACAATGAATACCGTCGTTCATACCGACCAGTCACGTGCGAACAATGGATTTCGTATCACAAAGGCCCACTTCCCTACCCCATAAATTGTTGCTGAACAAGATTTCTGACATTTTAGTTTACGTGCGTAATTCTGCATAGTTCATTTCTTGTATCATTTTTTGTTGTTAATTATGCGTTGAAATTTTTGATCCTCTTGGTGTTAATAATGCGAATACCATTATTATTAGTATCATAATTATTCTATTTACCCTTAGCAAAGAACTCTAACGTGTGTCACCGACTTACCAGACACCTCGACAATATCCCCGGGAACCAGATTGACGGCCTTAATTTTCTGGATGCCACGACTGCTTTGCCGGAAAACTTTGGCGATTTCGGGCTCATATTCTTTAAGGGCCTCGATTGCCGATTCTGCGTTGCGTTCCTAGAACCGAATCGATGCCTGGTTTGAAAGACCATTCGATGAAAATCGAGTTTGACTAAGAGGACCACCTTCAACCTACCTGCCACACACCGACTATTGCGTTCGCGACGAGAATTAGGAGTATGACTAGTGGTTCCACGAATGCGGTTATCGAATCGTCATCTTCTTCGAATAAAGCCAGAACCTGTTTAGGAAAGAAAACCCCTGTTACTTTAGGTAGCACTAACTTGGACGTATTATTAGACGCCAGGATCATTGAATAGTTCAGCCATGATGACGTAAACGTAAACGCTAGTGTTTCTGGATGGTTCATAATCAGAAGAATCCAGTCTACATTTAAGTAAAGCTTTATCTTCATTACCACTCAGGTTAGGTTATCTACAGGTCCGTAGACAACGGTAACTTATTTATATTTGTCAGTTGAGAAATATAAAACAAATACTCACGAATGAAATGATGGCAGCGATAAGCAGGATTTTGACAAGAAGATCATCAAACTGTTCGAAGACCAATTCCCAAATGGATTTTGCTTGAAGGGAGATAAATAAATCAGCAACAATCCAAAATCTATTTTTCCCAGTGCACAGGCATGCATAATCAGGAATGATTGAACTGTAAAGCGGTGTCACTGGTTACTGCTCATTTCGAAATCAGGTTTATCAACTTACTTTCTTCCGTTGGGAGTTCTAAATAGAATATAAATAAATATAAAATGCATGGGGAAATGAGTTAAAAAGCGCATTAATTGGAATTCCGAGGAACGCACCATTAAGACCATACTTCTCCGTCTGACGTTTGACCTGATCGTCAGTCAGACCGGTGTCTTCATCCACGTTGAAGTAGGCGAGGACATCCTCCACTGTGCGACAGTAGGCGTTTTCCATGTTCGATCTGCGTCGTTTTCAAAATAAACGACACTCTAGGCGCAACTCTGAGAATCCACTGGGCTTAGAGGAGGTCTGTTGGGTTGGTCAGGATAGCCCGAAGAGTTGAGACGAGATAAGTGGGCGTTGGTACGAGAAGATGTGCCGGAGACGTGTGAAGGGCACCGTTGCGTCGTGCCTGCTTTCGGTATTCTGCGTTCTGCAACCTCACTAGCCCTATCCAGACAACAAATTCACCAGAAAGGCTGCAAAAATAGCCGGGCACCCTTCAAGCAACTGTGCTGCTACGCACGCACGCACATTCGCGGGCACGCACGCACGCATGTACGCACAAAGCGCAGATGTGCGTTCCTGAATTGATCGCGTAGAAAGGGTAACGAACAAGTTATCTTCATGATCCCCATCCGAATGAACATTTCTGTCCATGTTCTTGTGAATGGACGCACGCAGGCCTGCTGTGCGCAACCAATAGGAGTCCCGCGTACAAACATGCCTGGGTCAGCAAGGTCACCGTGTGCCCCAAAAAATCAATCACGCAATGTGCGGACATGTGTGTAGGCGGGTATGCGCGCACGCACAAAACTACCGATGGCATTGACATTATATCCGCGGGACCTGCGCTACATCGATGCCCCGTACTGTCATGAGGCAATAAAGTTGAGGATTGAAGAAGACATTTGCAGTCTTCACTCTCAGCGGTTGTCTTTATTCGCACAACCTCCCCGCACGAAATTCGACTGCAATAAAATTTAATGTTTTCACACACAAAGGGACACTTTTCATATCATAACAAATGTTTGCGAATTCGATCATTTTTCTGAGCCAATTGGGGATATCACTGTTCAAAACAATAAATACTTTTGTCTATTTATTAATTTTATTACCGTTGTACGGTTTCCTGTAAATTTTTCTGACGGCCTTCTGGATGCCGAAAAGTTGAAATAAATTTCGAGAACCGCGAATCAAAAATGTGCCACATACCCACACGTCTATAGTTGTTATGTATCAAACAACATTTGATAATTAACTGAACAGCTCACCTATATTAAGGGTCCTTAGTAGAACTTAACTGTGCTTTTCGCTTGAACGCAAAATCGACATCCCAAATGATCTCTAGGCACTACGAAAAGAAACGAACCACGCCACGCCACACTACTGTGCGTTCAGGAGGTATATTCTTTCAAGTCCAAGTGAGTTTGAGAATCCCATGAATATTATTGCCGGCAGCATCCCAGTAGGCATTGGCGGTCTACTAAAAAGCCGTGTCCATACCGCGATTTGAAATGAAACAACAGTCTACTGGATTTTAAAAGTTTGGATCAGAAATAGGAACTCTCTTGAGAGACGGGATTTTGGTATGGCAGAGTCTATTGTAACGGATGAACTGACGAAACATCTGTTCATGCGGTTATACATACTGTCATTACATTCGCAGTTGATAAATACCTTTGACATGTAAATAGTAAGAGGATTTGGTGTCAAAACGCACAAAAACCTTCCGGTTTTGTATAAATGCTTACCCAATTGGCCCTCGTGACCTTAATAAAGTAATTACAATTAATATTCCCACCAGCCTCCTTGGATCATAATCCGGTTGCCACGATTAGGCACGGACGCATGAATTGACGGTGCACGCACGTGTGTTGCATGGCAGGCAACTGCTGCGATGGCCTCCATAAACTATCTTCATCGCTGCCATGCCAGGTCATACAAATGGTGTCCCAGTTGATGTTCAAGGGCGACCCGCTCTTTACGGCGGCCTGATCAAAATCAGATACTGACCTCAAATGCCCAGGGGCAGCTCGCCCACTCCAAAAATTCGAATGATCAACGACCCTGGCATGAAGAGTTAATGGTTTAATTACTAATACAAACCGATATGGGCTTGCAAAGTTCCCCTCGTAAAAAGACGCCCCCCTGATATTTTGCCTGGCATGCAATAATCTGACTGTCAATAATCTCCGTATGGTCTGCAGAATCATTTAGTCTGATTCGGCTGCATATCACAGCTTGGTAATTCCCGAGTTTTTCTGATTTTTCGTTGCACTAGAGAGTGTGAAACAGAAAGTATTGTTACCTTTTTATTGCTGAAGGATTTTGGGTGTCGTGACCCTGATAAAGCGATTACCAGTATTTCAATTATTATCATGATTCAGCCTGCAATCTTCAGCTCAAATATCGATTTTTGAGGTAATGTTCGATTATCTCCGCTGTTGAGATGGACATTTGTTCGATCGATATATGTCGCATGAACAGAGACAACAACGTGTCTCGCCGCTGCACGTGGAATGCTCTGGCCGTTAATTGCGATCATTCAATGTGGCAATAACGAATGTGTTGAGTGTCACAACAGACTAACTCCTGGCCGATTAGACGTTTCCCAACTGAGTAATGCCGAACATTTTGGTCTGCATTACATTACTGGAACAATTCCAATTGAAAATTGTTACTTTGTCTCATTTTGGGAGTTCATCCGTTACAATAGACTCCGCCATAACTAAATTGCGTCTCTCAAGAGAGCCCCCATTTCCGATCCTATCTTTTAAAATCTTGTAGACTGCTGTCCAAATGATTGCTGTGGTTTAATTTGGAGGCGCGGTATAGACACAGCTTTTAAAAGGCTTTCAATTCCTTCTGGGGCGGGGGTCATTTACCCAGTGGCGATTACCTTATTATTAAACGGTTCGTTTTAAATTATTGCAGATCTTGAAGATTTACCGAATCGGAAATGTCGGCGCAGTTACTTTATAGTTTATAACACTTTGTCGGACTAATTGAAACTGCGTTGCCGTTTTTTTTAATTTACGAAAACGATAAACCGACGCACAAATTCATTGCTTACAGCTCTAGGTCTCTAGGTTCAATACTAAACGTGCAAAACCTTTCTGAAATTTGACAGCGGAAATAGTTAAATATTTGCGCGAAAACCAACAGTTCGACCGAAAAGGCCGCGGCAATGCATCTGCGGAACTGGGAGGACGATAATTCCAGTTGGGTTGACGAACTATAGCACGGATACACCAAAATGTCAAATATGAACAATCCAAAAATGGAAATTAAAAAGGTTGTGCCCTAAAAGGACCCTCCGCCAATAATATTCATGGGATTCCCAAGCTCACTCGAACTTGAAGGAATATGCCTCCTGAACGCCCAGTAGTGTGGCGTTGCGTGGTTCTTTTCTTTTCGTAGCTCCTATTGATAATTTGGGATATTGATTCTGCGTTCAAGCGAAACAACTGTTGATTTCCACTCAGGACCTGTGCAATATGTCAGCCATTTAGTGAGTGACGAAGTCATGTTGAACATAGGACAACCAATCACGTGGTGTAATGGAAATCTGCTCAAGATGCCAATCTGACAACGCTTTAGAACTCCAAAAGGATCTGGAAATGTCAATCAGTCTTAAAACAAAGGCTTAGGGTCTTAAAATCTGATTCTATGTTAATACAAATGCAGCTAATATGATCCCGGTTTGGAGTAAGTCATTTGCCGATCTATAGTTGAGAATTTGGGGTTGCGTTTTGAGGGAATGGGCATTAACTTCTCCGTGTATTTAGATTAACTCCGAAGAAGGGGAAAACATACAAGACGATAACAGAATGAATAGATACATAAAGCTTTTTATTTTTAACGACTGACTCTCTCTTATTTCATGCATTGTCCTCATGAAAATTATTCTTTGTCATTTGTTGTGAATATCTCTGCTGAACGGTTTGGCCCTCCAGGACGCCTTTTATTAAGCCTCCTGCAATGCAGTAGACAGCAATTTCCATAATCATCGGTTATAATTCGTAAAAGGGTGTTTTATTTATTTATCAGTCCTGTATTTTAAATTCACGATACACAGTACTCCTCTTAATGCGGAAATGACTCTCATTTCGCTTGTACAGCGGATTAGGCAAGTTAAACTAATCTTGTATGAGTCACCATTTTCCACGTGGCTCGTTATTTGGCAAAATTATTCGTGTCTTTTGATTACTTCGAGATTTAGATTGAAAGGACTACGCAGATCCGAAAATTGGCAATTCGAACAGCACACTATAAAGGGAATGATGCGTACGTACTGGAAAACCTTGAAAGTAGTTGACCTGACACCGGAAAATATAAACTATACATCAAATACGAATAGTACATCCACATGGACACACTGTGACTATTGAACGTAACGCCCAGATATATTTACGTTGAACGGTTATGACAAATTAACTGGAAAAACAATCTGCACTGTACCAGAATCTGTTCTCAATATAATCGCGACAAATCTGAAGTATTTGATCCACTATATGATCACTCGACCATCCATGGGATTGCCTGTCTAATCAATCGTAAATTCTCGTCTACAATACCCAATTCCTCCAAGGAATAGATAGACCTCGCAATGTGAGGTCACCTCAATCGTCTTGTTTAATTAATTAACGAATTTCGATGGGATTACCTCCTATTTACTAGGAAAATGGCGCCCATTCAGTACGTCGAGGGTGTTAGACCAGGAAACATTGTCTTAGTCACCAATTGGCATTTGGTGCTGTCCACGGCAACGAACTAATAGTCCCAATAAAATAGCACACATACACAAGGGGCTTCGAAATGTCATTAAAGGAGAACGTTCATGCTTTCGTTCGGGACTTCAAGTGACTGATGCCGACTTCAAATGCTGCCCATCCAATTGAATTGTTTCCCAAACAGTTACGATCATATGAAGGTCATCCGGGAAACTCCTGGTCAACCTTTCAAACGTACAAGACGGCTTGGTATGTGAAACTAATCGCGAAACGATTCTTAACGGCGTGGCGTCGTGACGATGCTATTCTATCAGACGAGAGTATGGAACACCTTTCCAAATAAACTGTCTTTTCGGTATATCGGAAACCTATTTCAGTGCGTTGATCATGTCTTCTATCAGAATTACCTGATCCTTTCCTATAACGATGCTGGATAATATTTTCTCAATATTGCCCCCCCCGATTGATCTGCCGAGGAAAGATGAAAATAAAACGGGGAAATCGTAAATTATTCGTGTAAGTTGGTTTAGCAGAATCATAACACGGTCGTCCGTAATTCCACGTTACCAAAATAGATAGTCTGTCTCCCTCGAGGCTTCTTGGTGATTATAACAATTGCCCGAATATTTTTAAACATTTTTTTTATAAATGAGCAGATCCGTCTACGAATTCGTGATTAATGTCATTTAATTTAGCGAAAATAAAACCTTTACTCCATTTTTCACAAGCGTTACAAGGTCACCAAGTCGCTTGTTCCCCCCGCCTGTCAACATTCTGTCGTATCCCAAACAAATCGATTGAGTGACTCATTTCTCACACTACCTCAGTGGCCGATTGATCTTACGTCTCCCAACCCCTGTATAAATACCACATCACGCCTGTTAATAAAGGAGGCTGTTGAGGGGAGACCAGCTCTCCAGAAATACTCCGGCGTAACCTCTTATCTTCTCTGTCTTACGGTTGGTGGGGCTTCGGCTATACGGAATATAACAATTGCCTTCTCATATTTGTAGTGGCCGTATCCTTGACCCTAGCCCTCTCTCTTATAAGCGTGACATTTTTATAGCTCGAAACCGTTTTTCCCCACCAACCGGAAGACTGTGTATAGGAAGCACGTGAAAAAGAAGAAGAAGGCGGAGTGTTCGAGTAAACAAACTCTTTGAGAGCGGAGTTGGATAACCCAGAGTTTGGCGCGCGTTATGGACAAAGCATTTCAATAGCCGCCATTACTCGTTTGCCAAACTTTATATGCTTCGAGGGGTTTATTTACCTTTCTTGCAAATTTACCTCGTTGTTATTTCGTTTATTCCTGTTAAATTATTCTACACCTGCTATGTACAATCGCCACTCCTGATATCGTTTTTGTTTGTTGTAACTTTTAATGCTGAAGGTTCTGGTGCTCGTGACCTTAATAAAGCGAATACTATCATTATTATTATTATTATGTACTTGAGTATTTATAAATGTTAATTGGTTTAAGTGAGCCAATAGTATTAGAGGGGGTAGCGTACAATGTAAGACTGGCGTGCTATAAAAAGCTATGGATTAACTACAAATAACGACCTTGAGATGAGTCGCTTGTCCAGAATGTGGGTCGTACGTCTGGTGGCGTGGGAATCCATGCGGTTCCCCAACAGAAATCAACCACAATACCTAGGCTTAACCGATATCACTGACCGTAAAAACGACTAACCAGTAAGATGAACTCGTACAACAACCGACGGATCGATGTTTGTACGGCAAACTCCAGCTTCATGGTGTACCTGTTGCGTCCCCGAAGAGGTGGAAGTAGCCGCAGCGTCATCCAACACTGGAAATGACACACATAGAACTGGGGCTGGTAAAAATTCGGATGATGCAGCAGCCAGTTTCTGCCACCCAGTCTCCCGATGGGTCCTTTGCACACGGAGGAGCAACGGTGGCGCTGGAGAATTCTGTTAGGTTGTTTGGGCCAGCGGATGAGGTAGCCGTGCGTTGTGTTGAGATGGGGTTCGTCGGAACCATTGGGATACCTTGGGAAAGGAAGCAAACATGGCCCAAGCCGGATGCCATAAGTGTACCATCGAGGAAAAGCCGCATAATTATCTGCTGGTCCAAACAAAGTATTTCGCTTGGACAATCTTCATATGCGCACTCTCCGAATTATCACCAAAGTCAATTTTCTCTCACACCTGGTAATTTCCCACAGAGCATGAAAGTCGTAAGATTGTGACACGATGTCCATTCCTCTGCGCAGACGAAAAGGTCAACTGGATTGCGGTTCAAAAACCTTGGATGTTTTTGGGGCTGAGACGCTACGAACGCTAGTTTCCATTACCTACATCCAATGTTTAAATTCCAGTTACTGGAGCGTGCAGAGTTCCTTATATTAGAGGGGAACCTCAACCCCAAGCAAACGGGTGGTGCTCTTTAAACACGCCATCGTAGCCAGAGGAAATATTATGTGTGTTTCAACGAAATGGGTTGGTAAGAAGGTGCTAGACCATATGGGGTGATTTCATTGCATGTCTTCGTGATTAAAAGGGCAATCAGGGTATGTCTATACCACTGAAATCGAATTACGCATATTCCTAATTTCACGAAGTTTAATAGTTATTATTAAATAATTTTTCCGAAGACATGATGTAACGAAATGAACACTTATTTATAAAGCGGTTGTTGCTTCGCCACCAGCAGAATTTACTTCAGTATTATTAACCACATTCCTACTTTGCATTAGTCATTCCCTCAGTCTTTTCCTCGCATCATGCAGGGAATTATTTACGGTACCGGGCAGGCACACAGTTTCCCAACCAATGATGCCCGGAGTCGTCAAGGTGTATGCATGCACTACAATTAGCGAGAAAATGTAGCCATCGGTGACCCTCCTGTTCAATGTAGCATCGCATTCATGTAGCTGTATTTCGCCGATTTAATTCGATTTTGAAATGTTTATTGCCGATTTTAATTTTGCCATTTCGCCTCGAATGCACATCTTTTGCCTTTTGCTAGTTTTGACCTAGCAACTGACAGCAGTTAATCCAACTTCCCCCTTGCCCCCCCAACCCACCCGGAGGTCACAGGATGCTATGGCGCCGGGGGAGCCTCTGGAGAGGGGGGAGATCGGTGGGCCCACAAGGTATAAGGCTGGCCCCAGGCAAACGCAGATGTGGTCAGTGTGTTTATGGTGTGACCCAATCACAAATTTCTGTCACCCCAAATGCACGACACCACCATCTTCCTGGGTTGTTCGGTGCCTCTTCGAAGTAGCACACATCTGCTAAATTAATTTATATGCGCAGAATCGGGTCGTAAATTTTATGAGAAGTACACTAAATCCACCTCCCCCATTTTCGGGAAAACCCTGGGGCATCTTTCGGTTACCTGTGTTTTCCATGTGGCCTGGGAATGTTTACTTAGGTCTCACATTCAACAGGTGAAGAGTGGACAAATGAAAAAGGTATCAATCACATACCCAACCATTCAGAGGATCCCTATTCGTCCCGTTACTGCAAAACTTGCAAAACAATTCTCTTTCTCGTGAATAATTATATATGATAGTTGGCGACTGTACGGCTAAAGACCGTCATCTATAGTGACCGGGTGTGAATGTGACGCCGGGGTGTGTGTGTCATAGAGGTGCGTCAACGACTTATTTGGACAAAAGCAAAAACCCTGAGATGCTGCCTTTGTTGATGTGGTTTAAATTTAGTTTCGCTGACCGAAATCACAAAAGTAGTGCTGTGAAATGGTTTCCAAGAGATAAAGCCAAGACCCGATAGAATTATTGGGCAGACAGGTCAGCATTTCCGGGAAAAGATTGCATTTCATTGCATAATCATCTAAACACTTTCTCAATAATCAGCATGATTGGTAAATCTTCAAAACATATTTCATCATTCGTGGTCGCAGTCCTGACAACAGAATAACTTTAATAAGGAAAGGGGGCCCAATTTAACAGAAACGGAAGGTTTAATATGTCTTTATAAATACCTGGAATTTAACTTCATGAATGGAGTTCGGTAAATTATTTGTAGTTGTCAATAACACACATTAATCCGAATAGATAAACAGCTGGGTCACATGTGCACTGATTTATTCACTGATAACTGCTTTGATACCAATTAACCACAACCTGTTGTATAATATTGTGATTACAACTGGATTTCAAGCGTATTGTTTAGCGCATCAACATGGATATGTGAATGCCAGCATCATCATGGTCACACGGCTGTTACAAATGGATGACGAAAATCATGGATAACTATAAACGGCTGAGTAGCCTCTCGCGTTAATTATCCCTACTTCGACATTTAGGATTCGATTTGTTCGCTTGGGAAACCCTTGCGGCGGGGCAGTTGTCAATCTCGGATTAGCGAAGATCCAGGTTGGGAACGGAATTCATGAATCCTGATAGCTTTTAGAGAAACACGGAAAACTCTATGTGTTGTCGCTAAGTTCAGAAGATTATCAGTCGGTACCGTTTGGCCGCTGGGCCCGATACCGAAGAAATAATAACTACCAAGAACGTCGAAGGAAGTGAACGAAACAGGGAAATAACGGTCAAGAACATATCCAAAGGCCGTTCAGAAGGGGTCGAAAGAAAATTCCCCCAGAGGGTTCAACATGTTCCTTCTCGATTAATTAATTGAGAAAAAAGAAGGTCTGAAAACATGTGCTTTAGGATGGGTGATTTGTAAATATTTCAGTTTCACTTGGCCAGTGTGTACGTCATTACCTTATTTGGTCTACGAGGACCAAAGATTTGCGCATGAAAATATGACAGATATATGGATACTGGGTTGTAAAAACTAAACAACCATTCGTAAACATAAAATGTAGTATACCTTAATTCATTCTATCATCTAGTTTTTAATTTTCCAATCCCCCAATAGGTTCCGGAAATTGGGAAAAATCGGATCATATCTGCGACGATACAATTCGCAGACTTCTTTTAAATTTCAGGGTAAAGTGTAGCAAATAATTTATGGCGAGTTAAAATGGTTAGACAGGTGAATGCACGCTCATAACCCTTTATTGGTTCCACCTGAAAAATGCTCGTTTCATGTGCCGTTCGCGATAGTGATGTAAAACTATAAATGTTTCAAATTTTTAAATAGAAAAGGAAAATTTGCGCTTGGGTTCAGCGAATTGCACGTAGCTATGGGCGATTCGCAGTAAGGCGGCTTCGATTATTATTGACATACATCTACAGCATTCTAGCCCAGTTGTGTACACGGCCCGTTGGATATTGTCGTGGTGTTATCAATCCTGATGTCGGTTACTCATGAAAAGTCAAGTGAAAAAAATGGTTCTTCAGAGGTAAGAATTTTCTTCAATTAATGTTTCTAGTTTTAATCGGTTCTCGTCTTTTAATTTTGTGCGGGGTGTACAGACTTTAACGGTTTTGCAAGTTGGTCCTGCTTTGTCTCGTGTATTTCCTTCTAAGATTACTGATATATATCAATAAAATTGTTTTATTTTTTAAGGTTCAAGAACTCGGGAAAAAAATGGCGACGGCTAAGTTATCGAGCAACAATTTTGTCTTAAAAGTTCCGAAGGGTACAAGAGACCGAAACCCGATTCAAATGCGCATTCTCGATCACGTCTTCTCGATTATACAGGGTTGCTTCAAGCGCCACGACGCCGTTTCCATAGAAACTCCTGTTTTTGAACTGAAAGAGGTTCTTACTGGCAAGTATGGTGAAGAGGCAAAACTCATTTATAATTTGGAAGACCAAGGAGGCGAACATTTGTCCTTGCGATATGATTTAACGGCAAGTTTTGCTAAATTTTATCGAATTTTGTGTTTGATAATCTCTTATAAAAGTGAATTGTACTACAGTCGTTGTCAGAATGACTCTCTTGCCTGATATTAATATTTTGTTTTTTATAGGTGCCTTTCGCGAGGTACGTTGCAATGCACAAGATCAAAGCTATAAAGCGCTACCAAATTGGTAAGGTTTACCGTCGTGACCAGCCCGCAATGAATCGAGGACGTTTCCGTGAATTTTACCAATGTGTAAGGAAATTATTGAACCTAATATCGTCTTGATTGTCTATGACCCAGGCTTTACAATTTCTATGCAATCTGGATATAGGACTTCGACATTGCTGGAGACTACGGTGTAATGATGGCCGATGCTGAGTGTCTTCGTATCATCTACGAGGTTTTACGTGACCTCAATCTCGGCGAGTTCGTTATCAAGGTCAACCATCGGGGCTTCCTAGATGGCATCTTCTCGGCGTGCGGTGTGCCCTCGGAGAAGTTCGCCACTACCTGCTCCTCCGTAGACAAGCTCGATAAAGTAGGTGTTTGTGATTATGAACACAGTTGTTGCCCCTGCTGTACGGTATTTTAACTCTAGTTTGCTCGTTTTTGGCGTCTTCTTTTTCGTTGATGATAAACAGACTTCAGCGATGTTTTTATAAATTGTTGGGGAAAATGTTACAATGCCACCAGTAAGGACGTTCCAGTCATGAAGCTTCCTTTTTTTCCCGGCTAGGAATTTTCTGTGGAATATCTAATCAGCCATCATACATTTGGAATCCTGTTTTAACGGAGTAAATTCGTCGAAAAAATACTTGCGTGTTTGTCAGTGTTTACAAATACCGTTCAGGGGCTTCAGCATTTTCTCTTGTTACCCTTGGCGTGATTAGTGTTTGCCCCCTTCACTTCTTGCTGTTTAGAGCTCATGGGAGGACGTGAAGCGGGAGTTGCTTCAAGAGAAGGGGCTCTCCGTGGAGACAGTGGACCTCATCGGAGAGTACACCCGTATCTCCGGTGGCCTTGATGTTCTGGACAAGTTGGCCGCAGACAGCCGCTTCGCTAACGTTCAGTCCATCCAAGACATTATGGGTGACATGCGAAGTCTCCTGAGCTACTGCGAGGCAATGGGCATCATGGATCGACTCAAACTTGACATGTCTCTAGCTCGCGGCCTTGACTACTATACCGGTGTTATTTTCGAGGCTGTCCTCACGGGTACGACACATTTTAACACTCGAAGTGTACTTAGATTTCCCCTTTTCGGCATCTCAAAACCATGGGGGTTGTGCTCTTTTTCGTGCGGCATTCTTTTTCTGGAGGATAAACCGGCCTCATAGACGCTTCCATTCAGATTCTTAGGAATAATTTACAGTTGGCGTACCCCGTGCCACCTGAAGACGTGAAGTGACCTTGCATCATCCAACACTTGACTAACTCCTCGACCATACGTGGAATCCAGACTGCTTAAATTTGGGGTTACCCAGCTAGTTAACAGTCGCATGCCATTGCGCCCGGTTTATTTTTAATGGCCATGGTACCTCATTAGTAGTGCGAGAATTCTAAAAGTTACAAAAACGGGCCACTGCATTCATTTTCTGCGGGCATGGAAGAAAGTACCACAGATTTCTATTATGAGGCCTAGAAAACGACGAGCACACCGTAGACGACTAATGCGAAAATTCTTGCTTAGAGAAGCTGTGTATCACAAAGCGTCGATCAATTAAACCGTTATTGTAACTTCTTTTCCTCACTTTAGGCTTTACCCACAGCAGCGACAGCCAACCGGCACCTCCCTCCGAAGTCGACTCAGCCTCCCTCGCGTCGAAATCGTCTAAAAGGCCCGCCAAGAAGTCGGGCAAAAAACGTGGCAAGGGCGGGGCCTGCGCCGACGACGAGGACGATGACGGAGAAGAGGCTCCTCTGGAAGGAGCGGTGGGTAGCGTGGCTGGTGGTGGTCGCTATGACAACCTCGTGACCCTCTTCACACCCAATTCGCCCAAGGTGCCCTGTGTGGGCGTTAGTTTCGGCATCGAGCGACTCCTGGCTATCTCGGAGATGCTTGAGCGACGAAGGGCGGCCGGGGCGGGAGATGACGCCGGCAATAGCTCGGTTCAGCGTATGCGCGCCACAGAGACCGACGTCATGGTGATTGCTGCCCACAAGGGACTCATTCTTCAACGCCTTGAGGTGGCTCAGCAGCTCTGGGACGCTCAAATTAAGGTGCGCTTGCGGTTGTGTTAGACGTCCCGTAGTTTTGTTACTGGGTGTCCTTTTGTGACCTCCCGCGAAGGTGGAGCCCACCGAGTTGAAGGCGTGCCGAGGTCCAGAAGTGGTCTGTCATACTCCGAATTAATTTACTGACGTTTAGTCGTTTTGTTGCTGGGTTTCTTGATTTCGTGGACTCCTGTTTGATTCCAGGATTCACATTTTCACGAAAAGGTGAAGAAAATTATGGAGCCGATGTATTATCGATGCTTTTCTATTAACTTACTCAGCTGTCGCAGCAAATTTCGTCATTGTGTTTGTTTTTAGCACACCGCATTTCTATACGCTCGCAGCATTAATTATTGCTTTAAAATTGGCTTGTTGTGGAAATGTTTGGTCTTAAACCTTTGCGAAATACGTTTTATCGGGGATGTCTGTGGTAAGCATTTAATGTCGTCCTATCTGTTTCGCTATCCAAGGTCTGGACAATGTGTGTGTGTGTGTGTATGTCCCTTAATCAGTGCCTCTTTTGTTGTAGACGGCCTACTCACACAAGAACCAGCCCAAAGTCCTTGACCAGTTGCAGTACTGCGAGAGCACCGGTATTCCGCTGGCCGTGATCATTGGCGACGGGGAATTGCAGCGCGGTGTGGTGAAGCTGCGACGTGTCGACACCCGGGCTGAACAGGAGGTGTCTCGTCCTGACCTCGCGGCCGCCATTGAGCGCGAACTTGCTTCGCTACGTCAACAGTAGTCCTCGTCCTCCTTGTCCTTTCGTGTTATTTTTCAAATAGAGAAGATAAAAGGTCTTGGTATCTCGGTTTTGGGTTATTATGACTCGGCAACCAAATAATGATGGTGGTGGTGTTCGCTTTATTAAGGTCACGAGGACCAAAATGTTCAGCATTAGAAATTACAGGAAGTTGCGATCATATATAGAACAGGAGGTGTGCATTTGCAAATGATTCATCCGTTAATTAATTCTGCTTTAACGTTTTAAAATTAGTGAAATCTTTAGGCGAAACGTTTTGACGAAATAAAGAGTTAAATTTACAAAAAAACGCTCGAAGTTTGGTAAACGTCGACTTTGAAGCAAAAGACTTGCGATGGCTTGGTTCGGTTTTCGATTCCGCCGAGGAGAGGTTGCGTCATTTCCGGTCATAAATAAGCATCAGGTGCCTACCAGTACTGTAAAACAAACTTGAGCTGGTTTTAAGGACCCACAGGTTACAAAAAAAGGAGCAAAAAATAATTCCACAAAAACCAATATAAACAATCATATTTTAACCAAAGAAAAGAATCGGGTTTCAAATAAAGCGTCCTCGTTCCAGTCTTGTGTAATGCATGCAGCAAGGTCATATAGCTTCATATTTGGCCACCATGCCTAGTTTAGTCGCTAATTTACCAGGCTAACCTTCATTGGAAAAATCCATTCTTAGTCTATTATCGTCCGTCCGAATTTCTTCCTCTGCGAGTTGGGCCCACTTAAGGGCATGCGTTGCTGGAAGTCTACGCCAAATTTGGGTTTCCGGAGTACACGGAAGCAGTTCTACCTCCGATCGCGTGTCCTGCTATGCCACTGGGACTCAACTGGCGCAGGTGGATCGATTGTGGTGGTATTAGCATCCTCGCTCTGATGCCGAGGGACCGGGTTCGACTACCGGTTCGGGTGGAGCTGGAGACGCAACCTGTGAACATATTCATGGATTGTGCAGAGGTTACCGATTAACCCCAGTTAAAGCCCAGTGGCACGTGTGAACTCACATTTTCCAGGCTCTTTCGTCAGCTGCGACGTCAGGCCACAGGCTCGACTAGGAATAAATACTAGGCACCGCTTGCGGAAATCTTGGAGCGAATTGTGCAGAAAACCGAGATATCTGGCCAATCATCAAAGTCGTCTCGCACCTTCACCTCCTTCTAGATCGTTCAAACTGGAAAAGAGACGCACTCATTTGCTTCGGTGTGGACAACAGATAGAGTATTCGCACACGTCGCGGTGGTTTACATAGTGACAGGCAAGAATAGAGGGTATGGGAGGAGTCCCCTTATCCATGCGAAGCGAGTAGGGAACATCGATTTGGAATGGAGTCCGGACGGCGAAAACTCTCGTAGGTGTGAGAAAACACCGCTGAAGGCAGCAATCCTGAAACGTGTTCGAAAATTGGCCTTCTTTGAATGTCCATGTGTCGGTGACAATCCAACACCGTTTGTTTTACCAAGTTGGCAGTTCCGAGGTTTGCGTGGTTTGGCCGACTTATCTCAGAGCATAACCCGTGTGACATGGTCACGTGAACTGGCTGCATCCAAGTTATGTGCACAAAATAAAAACCTATCAAGGATTAATGAAACCGTTGGCGCTGTTAATCCTTACTTAAACTTCTAAGTCCATTTCATGAAGGGATTGACCCAGAAGAACCAGTATAAAAGGACCAACACTGCCAGCAGTGTCACAGACAATTGGAACACACTGACAACAACAAGAGTAGCAGTATCAGCAAAATGTCTCTCGCCGAAATCTCCGCGGTTCATAAAGCAAAAAAGTACCTTCTGGACTTCGATCTGTGTCCCGCCACATACAGGGCGGTCATGAGCACCATGATTGCCGTCATGTGCCGAGGGCTCCGTGGTGAGGCCTCCTCGATGAAGATGTATCCCTCCTACGTCTCAAAACTACCCAGCGGACGAGGTCAGTTTTCATCCTCCTCCTCCTCCTCCTACTCCTCGTCTTCTTCTTCTTCTTCTTCTTCTTCTTCTTCTTCTTCTTCTTCTTCTTCTCGATTATTGTTTAGGGGTCGTCACTGATTACCAATCGACGCCAAATGTTTCACCACTGTGTTACTCTGCATATTGTCTATGAAAACGCCAAGAAAGATGCTTTATTCTAAACACCGTATTCCGTGTTTTTCAGAAACCGGCCAATTTCTGGCCCTGGATCTCGGTGGTACTAGTTATCGGGTGATACTGGTGTCATTGGAAAGTGGCGTTTCGGGTCCACAGACGGAGAGCGTGACGTACGAGATTCCAAAGAAGCTCATGACGGGCACCAGTACACAAGTAGGACGATTGGCATATTTCCTCTGAGCCTCGCGTTCAGCTTTTCGATTACATTGCAGAGACGGTGCATGACTTCGTCAAACGTCATGATCTGGAAGAAAAACGCCTGTCTCTGGGATTCACGTTTTCGTTTCCCTGCAACCAGAAAGGCCTCAATGAGGCCCACTTGGTGCGTTGGACTAAAGGCTTCAACATTCCAGACGCCGTCGACAGAGACGTCGCCAGTCTGCTCCAACAATCCTTTGACAAGATTGTAAGTATTTCGTATTTTCATCATAATCATTATATTGGAGTTCTGTGTCTCCAGCTATTCGGAGCCCATGCGCTGTCGAAAGTGAAGCACTTTCCTACAAATTGCTAAAACACGGTCGATTCATATGATCGTAAACGGCGTTCACGATGGATACCCCCTGCTCCAGGTCCGGCCATCAACTGGCGCGACGCTTCAACTGAGATTCTGAAACTGATTGGCAATTTGCCAGGAGTCTTCAGCGTCGCCACACCTCATGCCTTTTCGATCACGTTTTTTAGGATTTGAAGGTTAAATGCGTGGCTGTCGTCAACGACACCGTGGGCACCTTGGCATCCTGTGCCCTGACACACAACAACTGCGCAATAGGTCTCATTGTCGGTAAGTTCAATATTCCCAAAGTTTTCACAAAACAACGACACCGGCAATGTTCTATTCACGGACATTTCTATGATCTAGGCACGGGAACCAATGCCGCCTACATCGAAAAAGGCGAGAAGGTCGTACAGTGTTCCGCGAAAGAAGAAAGCATGGTAGTCAACACCGAATGGGGAGCATTCGGCGAAAACGGAGAGCTCGACTACATGCTCACCGATATCGATCGACAACTGGATAGGG
Organism: Proteocephalus fallax; assembly: GCA_028672205.1. Lineage (NCBI taxonomy): Eukaryota > Metazoa > Platyhelminthes > Cestoda > Proteocephalidea > Proteocephalidae > Proteocephalus > Proteocephalus fallax. The sequence goes on along the minus strand of JAPUBX010001390.1, from coordinate 450,954 downwards.
AAAGCCTAAATCCAGGGAAGCAGACGTAAGACACTTCGCTCACCCCCCCCCCCCGACACAACTTCTATCGAGCATTCTCTTTTTGGCAACTTCGAATAATTTGTATTCATTTAGATTTGAAAAAATGATCTCGGGGATGTACCTAGGGGAACTCGTACGGATTGCCCTTGTAAAGTTGGCCAACGAAGACATTATCTTCGGCGGAAACGTACCCGAAGGTCTCGCTACACCCGGTGGATTTCAATCGCAATGGATTTCTTCTATCGAACGGCAAGCACCTTTCACACCTCCCTTGTCATTTGCAGCATGAGTTAACAATGTTGTCTGCATCCTGCAGAGATCCCGATGAGCTTTTCCATGGCACCCACGCCGTGCTTACCCAGGAACTAAAATTGGCCGTTGTGGAGCCAAAAGACTTGCAAGTGGTTCGTCTGACATGCGAACTCATCTCCCGACGAGCGGCCAAGCTGGCTGGGACAGGTTAGTCAAACGGCGACGACGAAGACACCTCGTCTCCTCCCCCGCCTAATCCACTCTCAATGGTCTTGGTTTCAGGCATCGCAGCTCTACTATGGCGAATTCGGCGTCCCTGTGTTACAGTTGGTGTGGACGGGTCGCTTTACCGATTTCATCCGCGTTTCCAAGAAAATATGACCAAAATCATCGAGCAGCTGAGGCCTCACGACACCAAGGTACACATTGTTGAACAACATTCGCCGACTGCCCGCACTGCTACCTATTTCATGTCCCATTGACGCCAATTGTCCCAATTAACCTCCCTCTCTTCGTCTTAGTTCATGCTCATCTCGTCGGAGGATGGAAGTGGCAAAGGCGCCGCCGCCATTGCTGCCGCAGCTGAATGGCAAATGGACGAGGTGACCAAGCATCTCGATACGATTTCTCTTCATTAAGTGCGCCTTTCTTTCGAAACGTCTTATTTAAAAACACTTGCTCTATCTATCATAGTCGAATAAAAAAACCCAATGGGTTTGCTATCATCGCGTCTGCCTGAACAAATGTTTCATTTAGTGGGGTTTTGTGTTGCTGCGGCGTCTCTATGAGACTCTTGGTCACTCCTTGAAGTTGACTTGCCCTGACAAAGTTGAGTCCAAACTCCACAGTACCTTGCTACTAAAATCGTCGAACCGATCACCTGTGTGTCAAAGCGGAAAGCATAGGCAGGCCACTAGAAAGCGAGATTATTTTAAAACGCCTACGAAGGGTTAAAAAGTCAAAAGAATTAAGGCCGGGCAAAATTACTGGGGAACAATATACAATAAGGGGAATTATACAGGCAGAAACAAAAGTTTTAAAACTGCTAGAACTTTAACCAAGTCTCCTGAACTGGCGAACTAAGAAACAGAGGCGACGACATTTACCGAAGACGGCATCCACACGATCACTCCATGATAACTGACTGTTAAAAATAACGCCGAGGAATTTCGATTTTGAGCTTGATGCGAAATCTGTGAGTGAAGCGATTTAAGGAGTGTCAACATCGGTTCTCAGGGATAACGTAATGGAGATGCCTTTTGTGCATTCAACAGAAAGCCATTCTCCGAGGACCACTCGAGTACCTCAGTGACAGCCTGCCCGAGCTGTTGAGAATCACCATTCGTCTTGCTGGCATGACATAAAGTCAAGTCATCTGCGTATTTATTCGTTTCACGTCGTTAGGGGACCGAAGGCTAGACGTGCAATAGTTAAAATGGAATGGAGATAGCACTGCGCCTTGTGGTACACCGCAATTATTAAGCAAAGAGGGCGAGGTTTCATTTCCGACTCTTACGTGTTGGCGTCGGTTAGAGAAATAATTTTGAAGCCAATTAATTACCCATCCTTCAACGAAATCTTCACATAGTTGAGAAAGAATGCGGTAGCTTGAGATACTGTTGAAAGCAGATGTGAAGTCCAAGAAAACTCGCTTTGACGGCTTTCGCTCTGGCATTTAGTGAAGAGTGGAGTGTGTGCGAAAACATGGCCACGGCGTCCAGAGGGCTTCTATTTGGTCTATAAGCTTACTGGAACGGGTCATCGGACGTTGTTAGCGTGTCCTCCAATTAAGAGAGGAGTTGCTTCTCAATCACTTTCAACCAGACCGATGAGTTGGCGATAGGTCTGTACTTCACCGGTCCAGGCGAACCATTGGCCGCTTTCGGAATAGGTGTTATAACAACATCTCTCCATTCCGAAGTAAAGGAGCATTCTGCCGACGAATAATTGACGACCTGGGTGACAATCGGAGAAATCTCGCGGTGACAGATTTTAAGAACCGCGGGAGGGACCCTGTCCGGACCAGTCGCGGTGGACCTCTTGAGGCCAGCCAAAATGTTGGCGATAGAGGATTCGTGAGCAGGTAGAAAGGCGCTTTGATTAAGAGATCTAACGTGGGGAACTGCGGAATGTTCAGCGAATTTGATGATACAGCCATAATTCAGAGTATCAAGGTCTGGTTCCACGAAGTGTGAAATCAATAAGCACTCTCAACAAATGTATTCATACGCCATAAACGAACGAAATGTGCTTTAACAGGCTTATGGGGCTTTTAATCGATTAATCAATATGCTTCTCGCATTCATAATGAGGCTTAAATCGACCGACCGCATGAGAACAGTGGATTTGTGCCTACAACTACTGCAACCCCGCCACTACCACTCACTCAGACCAAGCGGAAGCATCGAGCTGGTTGGCTTAATGCTGTTCGCAGTCGCTATCCCGCCAAAACATCACTTCCAGCTCTTGCGTCCTTTAATGTGCGTTCAATTCTCAACAAAGTTGACGTTTTTCACTCGCTGCTTACAACGGCTCTGTTTAAACCTGTCGGCGTGGTCTGTCTACAAGAAACCTTTCTTAGGGAAATCAATCTTGATCACATATTTATGCCAGAGAATTTCGAATGCTTTCGTCAAGACAGAGTGGTCGGCGTTAAATCTAAGGGTGGTGGTGTCGCGAGTTGCATCAATCTCAGCTGGTCAAAATCGAACAAAAAGGTTTTCTGCTATGCAGCTAATGCTATTGAATGTGTTGGGGTTATGTGCCATCCAAGGTCTCTTCAAAACTGCAAGTCTGTGTCGGTCTTTAACTTGTATATCCCCCCATCTTCTACCAGAGCAGACATTTCTAAGTTCTATGATTCGCTTATACCTTTTATTTCTTCAATTATGGATGATTCTTTCATTTTACTGTGTGGTGATTTCAATTCTGCGCCAATTAGCCCTCTTCTTACACTTGGTCTAAATACCATAGTCAATTTTCCAACACGCGAAGGGAATCTTCTTGACCACATATTTGTGTCCGATTCTTCTCTGTATGCATGTCGAAAACGTGCACCTTTAGCCCAGTCGGACCACTGCATCGTTGTTGGTCTACCGAAAATATATGGCAAGGGTAAAAAAACCATCAATGTTGTCCCAAACCTAAAAAAATTCGTATCCGCTCTCACTGCCTCCAAAACCAGTGCAATTTAAGAGATGCCGTTGCCACAACCGATTTCAAAGTCTTCGAGGATTCCGACTTCGATAAAGAGATCGACAATATAAATAGTTATCTCCGATTTTTGTACGATACGCATTGTCCACTCACGGAACTATCCCTCACCCCTCGTGTAATATCTTCTCCATTTCTGAAACGACTGAGGCGAAAAAAGGAACGACTTTGTCGACAGGGGAGGTATCGAGAAATTAAACCAATTTCGATACAGATCACAGCTGAGGTAAATCGCCTTAACAAAATATTTGTAGATGAGCTGTTCAGAACATCAAAACCCGGTGACCTCTGGAAAAATCTTAACAGATTGACAGGAACCCGCCGCCCACATCTACCAAGTGGTGCCCTAGACCTTGATGCTCTGAACGATGGCTTTATCTTCAAATCCGCTGACCATTCCGCGGTACCTCTGGTTGGATCTCTTAATCCCAGCGCTTTCCTGCCCGCTCACGAATCCTCTATCGCCAAAATTTTGGCTGGCCTCAAGAACTCCACCGCGGCTGGTCCCGACAGGGTCGCCCCAGCGATTCTTAAAATCTGTCACCGCGAGATTTCTCCAATTGTGACCCAGCTTGTAAATCATTCGTTAGGGAATGTTCCTTTCCTTCGGAATGGAGAGACGTCGCTATAACACCCATTCCGAAACCGGCCAATGGCTCCGCTGGACCTGTGAAGTACAGACCTATTGCAAACTCATCCGTGTGGTTAAAAGTGATTGAGAAGCACCTCCTCTCTAAATTAGATGACACGCTTAAAGCTGCCGATGACCCTTTCCAGTTTGCTTATAAATCAAATAGAAGCACTCTGGACGCCGTGGCTACGTTATCGCACACACTCCACTCTTCACTTGATGCCGGAGCGAAAGCAGTGAAGGGAGTATTCTTGGACTTCTCCTCTGCCTTCAACACTATCTCACGGTCCCGCCTCCTCTCTCACCTATGTGAAGATGGCGTTGAAGGATGGTTGATTAATTGGCTTCAAAACTATTTTTCCAATCGACGTCAACATGTCAGAGTCGGAAATGAAGTCTCAACCTCCTTGCCAAATAACTGCGGTGTACTACAAGGCGCTGTGCTATCTCCTTTCCTGTTCAACTACTACACGTCGAGCCTTCGGTCCCCTAACGACGCGACACTAATAAAATACGCGGATGACCTGACTTTGTGCCATCCATGCAAGACGCAAGGTGATTCTCAACAGCTCGGGCAGGCAGTCACTGAGGTACTTGAGTGGTCTTCCAAGAATGATCTTTTGCTGAATGCATCAAAATGCATCCATATCACATTTTCCCTGACAGCCGCTGCCGCTGCCCACACCCCCGAAATTTCTTCACTACATAACTTCGCTTCGAGCCCAAAATCGAAGTATCTCGGGGTGATTTTTAACAGTCGGTTATCGTGGAGTGATCATGTCGATGTTGTCTTTGGTAAAAGCCGCCGTCTTTGCTTCCTTGTTCGCCGATTCAGGAGACTTGGTTTGAGCTCGAGCCATATAAAAACCTTCGTCCATGCCTGTATAATTCCCCTGATTGTATATTGTTCCCCAGTAATATTCCCCGGTCTTAAATGCTCGGACTTTTTAACCCTTCATCGACTTTTTAAAATAATCTCGTTTTCTAGCGGTCTGCCTATTCTCTCTATCAAAGAAATCATCGTTGAACGCCACTTAAATAACTGCTCATTAATCGCTGCCCGAATTTTAAATGACCCCTCCCATCCCCTCTATTCCAGTTTATCGGAATGTAAATCTCTTCGACCAATGCGCCGTCCATACCGTTCAATTCCAACAAGAACGGCGGCATATCGCAATTCGGTCATTCCCTATTTGTCCCGATTTTTAGTCTCACCAGACCAGGTTAAACAGGAACTACAAGACAATTTTCGCATCTAATATTTGTTATCCTGCCTTTTTTAATGCTGAAAGTTTTGGTCCTCGTGACCTCAATAAAGCCACTACAATTATTTATTATTAAATTCAACAAATTGTGGGTGGTTAAGTTGGAGGTGTGGAAGTATTTCTAAATTTCTTAACCACGCAGAAATCCTCGAATATCCCAATAGGTCCTTTTATTGCGAACCCATCGCAGGCCACCGCTGACCACAGTATTGCCTACCGAACCTCCATTTTATATCTAATTGTTTACGAGCGTTCTTTTAATATTTGGTCAACGTGGCATTTTCGTTTGATGATGTCATCGTATTACTTAACATTGTTAAATAATTTCTTTAGATGTAAACGTACGATTCGGAATAGAACAATTTAAACAAAAAAATCCCAGATGTGTACGCTGTAGTTGTTGGTCTACAATAAAACAGAAAATGGCGCTTAGGAATACAATAACACAAATGTTCGTTTGAAATCTATTAAGTCACGTTTAAATTCTTTCTGTTCTATGATTTTATACAGAATTCTTTTTGTTCCGTCATTGTAAACGCATAATAGAAGTCTATTTTACTAAATATAAGGTATCCTATTAAGAATTATCGTATGTGTTTGAGGGAGACATTAATGTAGAGGAATACTTTTGGTTACCCAAGAAAACTGTTATTGGGTTAATTCCACCAATTAATTCCCGTGAGGCGCAAACAATCACACCACTCGCTTGTCTCACACCTTCCGTCAACATTCTGTCGTTTCAAAATCTCATCGATTGATTGACTCATTTCTCACACTCCCTCATTGGCTCCCACCGGCCTTACTCCCCCCAACCCCTGTATAAATACCACATAACGTCGGTTAACAAAGGAGGCTGTTCAGGTCAACTCTCTAGAACTCCTCAGGCGTCGTAAATCTCTCCAATGTCTTGCAGTTGTGGTTGCTTACGGATATACGAAATTTACATAAAAACACAATCACCGCATTACGTATGGTTATTTAATAATAAAATGTTGTATTACGTCATAAAGTTTCTTCTTCTTTGACGTGGCCAGACGATGAACAGGCTTCATGAATTTCTCGAATCGTTGCCACTCACACAATCCGATAGGAGAATATGGTATTCTATTTCTCTTTTAAGTGACGCCCACCATAGACAATCTGCATTCCCAAAGAGCTCCAAGTAAACTCCGGTAAAACCGAATTGTACTGGAAAACGGCGAAAGACAGAGGTTTATAATAACCGTGTTTTACCGGCGTTAATAGTGGCCAGACAACTGCTGTCGACGGCGATATAGAAGTGTCGAAAGCTTCTCTGTTTCTGTGCAGTGATGCCTTATTTCGTTGTTGGAGTGCTGATCACGTCAGTCCGCTTTTGAGATTAGAAGCATTCGATCACTTGTGTCTGTGACTCCATTCCTAGTCTATTATCGTCCGTCCGAATTTCTCCCTCGGCGAGTTGGTCCCACTTAAGGGCATGCGTTGCTGGAAGTCTACACCAAATTTGGGTTTCCGGAGTACACGGAAGCAGTTCTACCTCCGATCGCGTGCGTCTGCCATGCCACTGGGACTAAACTGGCGCAGGTGGATCGATGGTGTTGATCTCAGCATCCTCACTCTGCTGCTGAGGGACCGGGTTCGACTACCACTCCAGGCGACGTCGGGTGAAGCTGGGGACGCCACCTGTGAACATATTCCCGATAAATTTCGCTTTTTCCTCTAGTTGAAGATCGCGACCAGAATTTAGATTTTGTGCCTCAGCCTGCTGCACCCAGACAGACTATGCGACAGTCTAGCTAAAATAAACACAGGCAACCAATTTATTGGTGAATTTGGGGAGAGATCTTCTCACAGTCTAGACGCAGTATACCTACTGGACGCGACGGTCTTTCCTACACAAAATATCCTCTGTTTTGCAAGATTTCATGGATTGTGCAGAGGTTACCGATTTCCCCCAGTTAAAGCCCAGTGGCACGTGTGGACTCACATTTTCCAGGCTCTTTCGTCAGCTGCGACGTCAGGCCACAGGCTCGACTAGGAATAAATACTGGGCACCGCTTGCGGAAATCTTGGAGCGAATTGTGCAGAAAACCGAGATATCTGGCCAATCATCAAAGTCGTCTCGCACCTTCACCTCCTTCTAGATCGTTCAAACTCGAGAAGAGACGCACTCATTTGCTTCGGTGTGGACAACAGATAGAGTATTCGCACACGTCGTGGTGGTTTTGGAATGGGGTCCGGACGGAGAAAACCTCGTAGGTGTGAGAAAACACCGCTAAAGGCAGCAATCCTGAAACGTGTTCGAAAATTGGCGATCTTGGAATGTCCATGTGTCGGTGGCAATCAAACACGGTTTGTTTTACGAAGTTGGCAGTTCCGAGGTTTGCGTGGTTTGGCCGACTTATCTCAGAGCATAACCCGTGTGACATGGTCACGTGAACTGGCTGCATCCAAGTTATGTGCACAAAATAAAAACCTATCAAGGATTAATGAAAACGTTGGCGCTGTTAATCCTTACTTAAACTTCTAAGTCCATTTCATGAAGGGATTGACCCAGAAGAACCAGTATAAAAGGACCAACACTGCCAGCAATGTCACAGACAATTGGAACACACTGACAACAACAAGAGTAGCAGTATCAGCAAAATGTCTCTAGCCGAAATCTCCGCGGTTCATAAAGCAAAAAAGTACCTTCTGGACTTCGATCTGTGTCCCGCCACATACAGGGCGGTCATGAGCACCATGATTGCCGTCATGTGCCGAGGGCTCCGTGGTGAGGCCTCCTCGATGAAGATGTATCCCTCCTACGTCTCAAAACTACCCAGCGGACGAGGTCAGTTTTCATCCTCCTCATCCTCCTCCTCCTCCTACTCCTCGTCTTCTTCTTCTTCTTCTTCTTCTTCTTCTTCTTCTTCTTATTCTCCTTCTTCTTCTCGATTATTGTTTAAGGGTCGTCACTGATTACCAATCGATGCCAAATGTTTCACCACTGTGTTACTCTGCATATTGTCTATGAAAACGCCAAGAAAGATGCTTTATTCTAAACACCGTATTCCGTGTTTTTCAGAAACTGGCCAATTTCTGGCCCTGGATCTCGGTGGTACTAGTTATCGGGTGATACTGGTGTCATTGGAAAGTGGCGTTTCGGGTCCACAGACGGAGAGCGTGACGTACGAGATTCCAAAGAAGCTCATGACGGGCACCAGTACACAAGTAGGACGATTGGCATATTTCCTCTGAGCCTCGCGTTCAGCTTTTCGATTACATTGCAGAGACGGTGCATGACTTCGTCAAACGTCATGATCTGGAAGAAAAACGCCTGTCTCTGGGATTCACGTTTTCGTTTCCCTGCAACCAGAAAGGCCTCAATGAGGCCCACTTGGTGCGTTGGACTAAAGGCTTCAACATTCCAGACGCCGTCGACAGAGACGTCGCCAGTCTGCTCCAACAATCCTTTGACAAGATTGTAAGTATTTCGTATTTTAATCATAATCATTATATTGGAGTTCTGTGTCTCCAGCTATTCGGAGCCCATGCGCTGTCGAAAGTGAAGCACTTTCGTACCAATTGCTAAAACACGGTCGATTCATATGATCGTAAACGGCGTTCACGATGGATACCCCCTGCTCCAGGTCCGGCCATCAACTGGCGCGACGCTTCAACTGAGATTCTGAAACTGATTGGCAATTTGCCAGGAGTCTTCAGCGTCGCCACACCTCATGCCTTTTCGATCACGTTTTTTAGGATTTGAAGGTTAAATGCGTGGCTGTCGTCAACGACACCGTGGGCACCTTGGCATCCTGTGCCCTGACACACAACAACTGCGCAATAGGTCTCATTGTCGGTAAGTTCAATATTCCCAAAGTTTTCACAAAACAACGACACCGGCAATGTTCTATTCACGGACATTTCTTTGATCTAGGCACGGGAACCAATGCCGCCTACATCGAAAAAGGCGAGAAGGTCGTACAGTGTTCCGCGAAAGAAGAAAGCATGGTAGTCAACACCGAATGGGGAGCATTCGGCGAAAACGGAGAGCTCGACTACATGCTCACCGATATCGATCGACAACTGGATAGGGAAAGCCTAAATCCAGGGAAGCAGACGTAAGACACTTCGCTCACCCCCCCCCCCCGACACAACTTCTATCGAGCATTCTCTTTTTGGCAACTTCGAATAATTTGTATTCATTTAGATTTGAAAAAATGATCTCGGGGATGTACCTAGGGGAACTCGTAAGGATTGCCCTTGTAAAGTTGGCCAACGAAGACATTATCTTCGGCGGAAACGTACCCGAAGGTCTCGCTACACCCGGTGGATTTCAATCGCAATGGATTTCTTCTATCGAACGGCAAGCACCTTTCACACCTCCCTTGTCATTTGCAGCATGAGTTAACAATGTTGTCTGCATCCTGCAGAGATCCCGATGAGCTTTTCCATGGCACCCACGCCGTGCTTACCCAGGAACTAAAATTGGCCGTTGTGGAGCCAAAAGACTTGCAAGTGGTTCGTCTGACATGCGAACTCATCTCCCGACGAGCGGCCAAGCTGGCTGGGACAGGTTAGTCAAACGGCGACGACGAAGACACCTCGTCTCCTCCCCCGCCTAATCCACTCTCAATGGTCTTGGTTTCAGGCATCGCAGCTCTACTATGGCGAATTCGGCGTCCCTGTGTTACAGTTGGTGTGGACGGGTCGCTTTACAGATTCCATCCGCGTTTCCAAGAAAATATGACCAAAATCATCGAGCAGCTGAGGCCTCACGACACCAAGGTACACATTGTTGAACAACATTCGCCGACTGCCCGCACTGCTACCTATTTCATGTCCCATTGACGCCAATTGTCCCAATTAACCTCCCTCTCTTCGTCTTAGTTCATGCTCATCTCGTCGGAGGATGGAAGTGGCAAAGGCGCCGCCGCCATTGCTGCCGCAGCTGAATGGCAAATGGACGAGGTGACCAAGCATCTCGATACGATTTCTCTTCATTAAGTGCGCCTTTCTTTCGAAACGTCTTATTTAAAAACACTTGCTCTATCTATCATAGTCGAATAAAAAAACCCAATGGGTTCGCTATCATCGCGTCGTTCTCAGATCGGGGTCGAATATCCTTTTTCCATACCATCTACCAGCTCACCTCACACACGTCGACGATGACGCGAGAATACAACAAGCTGGCATTGTGAGATGCCGATGCATTACATTGAGCGATGGATTATGCGAGAAGTATTGTTCCTCGTTACCTCAATTAGGCGTTTACAATGATAACTATTACTCCTTATTCGCTGTCGACAACAAGGACTTTGGATAACATTTTGCATAAGGAGAATGTTCCCCGAATATTTGAAATACGACCAGGAACTGATTAACCACTGGAGGCCATTAATGTGCCCCGGGTTGGATGCTGCGAGTAAGCGTTGGCTGGTTCACGAATCTAAGTCGAGAAGGGAAGGTGGGAATAATTCGCGAGTCTTAGCAGCAATCGGAGACATCTCGAAGCGACCAAATTTAAAAACCGCTGATGGTTACCTGCGCGGTCAACCTGAAGAGGAGCGGTCACCCAGACATTCCATGTTGCTGGATAACATGCACACGCCACTACGCTCATCTAAATTAAGACTTCTCACGAATAAATTGAGGATGATATCCGCTGAGACGCTTGTCGGTTTAGACGGAGCGTTCCAATGACATCATTAAAGTAAATTTATTAATATATATATGCATATGGTCACTCCTCGAAGTTGACTTGCCCTGACAAAGTTGAGTCCAAACTCCACAGTACCCTGCTACTAAAATCGTCTAACCAGTCACATGTGTGTCAAAGCGGAAAGCATAGGCAGGCCACTAGAAAGCGAGATTATTTTTAAAAAGCATACGAAGGGTTTAAACGTCAGTAACTTTAAGGTAGGGGAAAATTACTGGGGAACAATATACAATAAGGGGAATTATACAGGCATGGACAAAGGTGTTTATACGGCTAGAGCTTAAACCAAGTCTCCTGAACCGGCGAACTAAGAAACAGAGGCGACGACATTTACCGAAAACGGCATCCACATGATCACTCCATGATAACTGACTGTTAAAAATAACGCCGAGGAATTTCGATTTTGAGCCACGATGCGAAATCTTGGAGTGAAGCGATTTAAGGAGTGTCAACATCGGCTCTCAGGGATAATGCAATGGAGATGCCTTTTGATGCATTCAACAGAAAACCATTCTCCGAGGACCACTCGAGTACCTCAGTGACTGCCTGTCCGAGCTGTTGAGAATCACCATTCGTCTTGCTGGCATGACATAAAGTCAAGTCATCTGCGTATTTATTCGTTTCACGTCGTTAGGGGACCGAAGGCTAGACGTGTAATAGTTAAAATGGAATGGAGATAGTACTGCGACATTTGGTACACCGCAATTATTTGGCAAGGAGGATGAGGCTTCATTTTCAGAGCTTTGGCCGACTAATCTCAGAGCATAATCCGTGTGACATGGTCACGTGAACTGGCTACATCCAAGTTCTGTGCACAAAATAAAAGCCTATCAAGGATTAATGAAAACTTTGGCGGTGTTAATCCTTATTTAGACCTCTAATTCATGATAGACAAGAATTCGTTTCCTTGGACATGTACGATTTTCTAGATTCGGATATTTTTTTATCTTAGTATCATCGACGACTGAATAATGTTTACAGTAAATCACCCAATATATATTGGAACTGTCGGTATCAATAATAGTACACTATACATCTTATTATACAATCGGTAAGGGATTCCTAAATTCGTTATATTGGATATTTAACCCGTATATAATGGGATCTATTGAATTTACAATGTAAGAACAAATGTAATTTAAATGAAGCATCGTTCGTAATACGCTCAGGCAATTTACTACGCTGTTGATAACATTTATATCACTGCAGTAAATAGCAAAATTGGATCTGGTACGAATTTATTGTTTACTAAAAACCCAATCTGTCTCTAGGGACAACACGACATTCGATAAAAATTGCTGCAATGAACTGTCGCGATATAGGTGATAAAATAAGGGTTTTTGGGCATGAATAGAAGTCTTTATTTGAGGTGAAAACATATTGTCCTTGATCGAAATATTCATGGATTACTTAAATTAACGACAATCATTATTATTTTCTTATTATTTCAAAACTTCATTAGCTAAATATTTGTTTAAATGTATAGGGTTTACTGGCGGGCGCGCCACAGTCGTTTACATTCTCGTGATATTCAATGTCGCACATTAGAAAGTATAGTGTGAGGGTTGGTCGCGAAAAGGGGTTCAAAAAGACCAAGAATATTAAAAGAGTAAAAGCCGTATCTTCCAAAGCTGTGAGTTGTTGATAATGCAATTATTATTTTGTCGGTTAAACCATTCGATAATATCCGTTTTTGTCTTCCTTAAAGCATGGCGGTAAGGCGTCAACATTCGCCCGCAGTCTCGTGCGCGAAATTATGGGATTTGCTCCCTATGAGAGGAGAGTTCTGGAATTGTTGAAGAACGATCGTGAAAAGCGTGCCCTCAAGTTCACTAAGGCTCGTATTGGTGGACATCGTCGCGCCAAGAGGAAGAGGGAAGAACTCATGAGCATTATCAAGAGCATGCGATATAAGTAAAAATTTATAAATAAAGTCTTTTGTGGCATGGCATTTGTAGTTCTAGTTACATATTAATCATTTGATGTTGGAAGAAGCGTACTCTTGGAAATATCGTCAACATTGCACTTAGTTGCTTTTGGGGGCATACATGCTTTATTTTGGGCTGTTCATCGTTGGTATTCCGTCATCTGCTGTGATCTCGTGTATCTAGTTGCGTTTTTCTTTGCCGATGCTCATTTAGATATGAATTAGAACATAGTAAATGTCGGTGGCACGTCATGTTCTGCGAATAACTTGTTTGATTGTTTCGTGTGGCCTTCTGTCAAAGGATGAACCAGCTGCATTTATGTCTATCTACCCATCCTGTGGCGTTCGCAGCAAATGCTGGTCTTCGTTTGCAGACTATTCGTTTTCAGTTCCCAGAGAAAACTGTTTTTGCCAACGCTTTTTTGACGCTACTTTTCGAATGCATCCAAGTATCTTCGGCGCTCTCAATGCGTAGTTGACTTCATCCTTAGCTTGATCATTCAGTACGATTGTGGAACCCAAATTTTTTGAACCAGGCGTATACTATTAGTTAAACGTTAACGATCGAAACACGTAGCAACGATTTATTTCCAATGCTTTGCTCTCCAGCCGACTGTTTCGGTCGAGTTGCAGTTGGTGTATCTTCCAGAAAAATGTCTTCGATGGAATAATCCGGGGTCTATTAAACACCGTTATAGGCTGGGAGGAGCAGTTGAATAGCACTGGGAAAAGAAAATAGTTTTCGCTGGCGTTAAGAGGGAATTCTTCGCTGTAAATACTTACCCTCGTTCAGGTGCATTAATAGTATGACTTACTAAGTTTGAAAATCAGCTCCCAGAGTCAAACCCAAATTAGAGGATAAACGTGCTAAATGGGGTTTGCCATGAAGATGCACGGAACATGTAACAGTTCGCGTCCTCACTGCCACAGAAGGTTGTCTGATCTTGTAATCGAGCCCAGTTCTCTCGTCAACAGAGCGAGAGCCCTACACCATCGGGCCTAGAGCTAATTCCAGTTGAGACGACTAATTCTGTGCGGAATTCGACGACGGAGGAATATCTTCGACCAACCCGAACGCTTCCTGGGCTAGAGCGGGTGCGGGGCCCTCCTTTGCGGTGATGTCAACTATACTTATGTCTCGGTATTTTCGCCTTTCTTGGGGCGGGCTCCAGTCCCTTTGGCATTGCTCGCTTTCCCTGATTGAGAGGAGCGAAGAGATTCCATAAGCATACGTTGCACACTTCAGGTAATAACGCTTTTTTAGCTTTTGCATTGGAGATCCGTCGACGGGAGTAAGTCTGTCGAGACATGATCTGCCCGTCTCCAAAAAGAGTGATTACGTATCTACCACTAATAAGTGTTGGGAAACGCTTGGATTTCCTAAGAGAAAACCTTTATTTTCATATCCCAAGGCCGCTACTTGTAGTCAATCGCTTTAAAGTCTAGTCATCGTAAACATAAGTCATCCACCGTTTTTTATAACACTTCTGTCATATCCTTAACACTACCTCCTCTATTTTCATTGAATCACTTAAGCCAACTCACGTGCATGAATACTCGAGCAAATCCGCTCTAATAGAGTTTCACTCCAGTCTTCCGGTCAGAGTCGCCCATCAAACAATAAAATTAACCCTGATCTGGAACAGCAGTAGGCGTCGTTTTATCTTCAGTAATAACACAACAATGTATGGAATGTGTTAACAAGCTACAAACCCTCCTTCGACCTCAATAAAGCCATACAATAATTATTATAAGCAATATGCAGAACTCCCTGGACTGGTTTATCGTTGTCCGCTCATTTGCCTTTTATCACTGCTACTTATATATTCGGGTAGTATGATTAACGTGGCAGGTTTTTGCACATCTTCTGATCAGCGTTTCTCCACCTCACGCAATCATAAATTGCCTACCTTCTGAATTCCTGAGCAAGAAGTGCATTCCACAAAATTCGGATGCTAAGGTCTGCGTTTAAAAATCATGTGTTTCGAAAACGCCTGTTCACAAGTTCAGTCATGCGTTTGATTAAGGGCAGTTCACACTAGTAGACAAAGATTTTAAAAACAATGCAAGCGTTTTTATGGAAGTTGGTTAGGTGGCAGTGTTAGCAAATTATCAGGGTACGTGCGTCTTTAATGCAGCGATTGGGTGGCGGAAACCGCCTGCTACTTTAGTTGGAATTTAGCCTGCCTGAGTTCCACATGTGACCCCTTTGTCGGGTAAGTGTTGCATGATGAAGCGGTCATTTCCACCGCATTTGAGGGCACTGGGGAGTCGTAATCTGCACAGCATACCCAAAATTCTTCCTGGAAGTGTCATTAACGAAACCGCCTCATTCTCTATTAGTAGGAAATATAAAATCCCCAGGATCCTACAAAGCATGCAAGGAATGTTTATGGATGCAAGAAGTACTGGGAGGCACTGAACTTTCAACGAGTTATGAGCCGCATAAATAAATGAGTTATTTAAATTTCGTCGTCTATGCTTCTTAGTTCACCGATTAAGGAGACTTGGTTTAAGTCAGTGTTTCTCAACCGGTGTATCGCGAGAGAGCTTAAACTTCAAGCTCTTGCCGTATAAAAACCTTTGTCCAAGCCTGAATAATTCCCCTTATTGTATATTGTTCCCCAGTAATTTTCCCCGGCCTTACATTTTCTGACGTTTTAACCCTCCGTAGGCTTTTTAAAATAATATAGTTTTCTAGTGGCCTGCCTATGCTCTCCATCCAAGAGATAATCGTTCAACGCCACTTGAGTAGTTGTTCACAAATCGCTGCTCGTATTTTAAGTGACCCCTCCCATCCCCTCTATTCCAGTTTATCTGAATGTATATCTCTTCGACCAATGCGCAGACTATACCGTTCAATACCAACAAGAACGGCGGCATATCGCAATTAGGTCATTCCTTATTTGTCCTGATTTTTGGTTTCACCAGAGCAGGTGAAACAGAAACTAAAAGACAATTTGCATACCTATTACATTATACCGTCTTGTTTTAGGCTAAAATGTGTGGTCTTCGTGACCTCAATAAAGCCACTACAATTATTATTATTAAACGAATCTGCACTTGATCCCAAGCAAATTAATTCACTAATTTCTGATCGGAGCTGGCATCAGCTCAGGGAGTTCAGCGATAACCCACATGCCTCGAGCGTTTAGCGATACTCTCCGGGTTTAGCTTGGTTTATATGTAAGCGCGAATGGCGCGATTTGCGAAGACAGCCGCTGGAAATTTACAATGCCTGCTTCAAACAAAGCCAGTCCCAAACGTCGAAAACTGTCTGATTTCCTACTTAACCTGTCCGCGTGTAACGTGAAGTCTGGAAAAATAAGGAATGACCGAATTGCGATCGACCATCGTTCTTGTAGGCATTGAACTGCATTGTCTACGTATTGGCCGAAGAGATTTACATTTAAATAAACTTGAATAGAGGGGATGGGAAGGGTTTTCTAATATACGAGCAGCGATTTGTGAACAACTAGTGAAGTAGCGTTAGGTAAGCCACTAGAAAAAACGCAGTAAATGGAATTAAAAAGGTGTTGACAAACGTCTTTATATGGTTTGCGCTTACTCCGAGTTTCCTCAAACAGCGAACTAATAAATAGAACGACGGAATTTGCCGAAGATTGCATCTATATAATCAATTGTTGAAAATAAAGCCGAGAAGCTTTGATTTTGAATGTATTGTGCTTGATTGCTTCGTGTGTCAATTGACTACGCCGGGAAAAGACTGCTTTGTGTATGCAACTGCACACCAACGGCCATCGGAGACAGATTGAGACGCAATTGGAATGCCATCGGCGAACACCGTAGACAGACTGTTCTTTGGATTCCAGCGTTTAGCGAGACTCCGTTTGAATAACGACAAAATTGTTCATTGTTAAAGTGCGTGCATTCGAGTATTGAGAAAAAATGGTTAATTTAAACAGCGATGTCACATTTCAAAGTACAAACCGAAAATAATGAATTATAAATTAAACAATTATCAGAAGGAATATATAGTCGTGGTAGTAGAGGTTCTCTGGCATTTGGAAGAATTGAAAATTCATGTGAAAGCAGGAGTAAATTTGGCCCACGGACGTTATTCCAACAAGCGAGCAAGCAGATCAAAGGGAGGAAAATCCACAAATCGGTTACCATAAAAATAATCTTGATTTCTACAAGCGAACGCTGTTAGAATCGTCCTTTCATGAACTATAAGGATTTAGCATGGGAAAATAGCATATTCATTAAAACCATCTCTTCTAATCTGTTTTTCCACGTACCTGCATGTTTAGTTCAACACAAATGGCAAAACGTGGGAATTGGCCAATGAGCGTAGAAAATCTGTTTCATTATCAAATGGAGTTCGATACAGTGCATCTTTACAAAGATTGGCACCATTAAGAGACTTCGCCGATTGTAGATCCTCCGAGATACATCACATTGTTCCGAATTGTTTTCCCTCAAAGGCTCAAAATCTAAATTCCTCGGCGTTATTTTTAACTGTCGGTTATCATGGAGTGATCATGTGGATGCCGTCTTTGATAAATGCCGTAGACTCTGCTTCCTAGTTCGTCGGTTCAGGAGACATGGCTTAAGCTCTAGCCACATAAAAACCTTTGTCCATGCCTGCATGATTCCCCTCATTGTATATTTTTCTCCAATAATTTTCCCCGGCCTTAAATGTTCTGACTTTTTAACCCTTCATAGACTTTTTAAAATAATCTCGTTTTCTATTGGTCTGCCTATTCTCTCTATTCAAGAAATCATCGTTCAACGCCACTTCAATAATTTGTCACTAATCGCTGCTCGTATTTTAAGTGACCCCTCCCATCCCCTCTATCCCAGTTTATCTGAATGTAAATCTCTTCGACCAATGCGTAGACCATACCGTTCAATACCAACACGAACGGCGGCATATCGCAATTCGGTCATTCCCTATTTTTCCTTATTTTTAGTATCACCAGAGCAGGCGAAACAGGAACTAAAAGACAATTTTCACATCTAATGCTTGTCATATTGCCTATTTTTACTGCTGAAAGTTTTGGTACTCGTGACCTCAATAAAGCCACTACAATTATTATTATATTATTTAAATTAATGATGTTTTCTAGTTGATTGTCTTCGTACTCAATCCGAGACACCATTAGTCGTCGTAATTTGATGAGTCATTCCCTTCTTGCCCTTCCTCCCCTCTGATCTAACCTGTCTCAATGTGGACCAATCCGAAGGCTGCGCCTTTTAATTGCCGCAAGGAAGGCAACATACCGCAATTGATCATCCCCCCTTTTTCCGATTTTTACTTTCACCCAATTATGTGAAGCAAGAACTCGGAGACGGTTTTCATAAGTAGTATTGTTACTGTTAGAAGCTGAGATTTTTTTAAAATTATTGAAAATCCAAAAAAATGATGTTTGGCCATTTCGGATCCCTCAATAGCACAGACAAGTACATGGCGTACATAATCATTATCACTACGGATTGCGGCGATTTTGAGAACGGACCTGAAAGAACTACAATGGCGGTCGTGGACTTTTATTGACCACCACTGTTAGAAGGAGATTCTTTTCTCCGAATTTATTTATCTTTTTCAATTTTAATTTTTATACCACATTTGATTGAATCCTCCAGAAAGCGAGAGACAGCTGGATAAGTATATGGAAACGGAATTGGTCAGCCATTTTTCGGCAACTTACTAAAAATGCGGAAGTCGAGAAAGTTGAAGTGGTGTACGTGGTGCCAACGTAGTGACCTAGAGAATATGCGCGTAAATATTTACGCGGAGTATGTGCCACTAGGGGGATTAATTTGGCGAAACGTTAATTAATGCACGTTTTTCCCCTGATGTTAAGGTAGACAAAAGTCCACACCAGAGGTGGAAAGCTGGAAATTTGCTTTTCCTCCGACATGCAGAGGACAAAAACAACCGAAGTTCGTCCAATCGATTCGATCTGTGCCCCAGCGCGCGTTTTCGATAGGGCCTTTCAATGGCCGCCATTTCCCTACCATTGGCGGTAACTAATAAAAGGGGTCACCAAATCTGTTAAAAATAGATAAACTCATATTTCATGGCTATCTAGGAAATATCAAGGTTTTCAAATGCAACACGTGGGCGTTCTTGAGAGAATTTAGCCAGCAGATTGACCTCTAATGTGCGCGCGTTTTGGATAGGGCCTTTCAATGGCCGCCATTTCCCGTTTGCCAAACTTTATATACTTCGTGGGTTAAATTGGTCTTTCTTGCAAATTTACCTTGATGTTACTTCTTAACTTATTCGGCATTTTCTACGTATAATCGTTACGTCCTGTAACATGTTTGTTTATTGTAAATTTTAATGCTGAAAGTTTTGGTCCTCGTGACCTTAATAAAGCGAATATTATTATATTATATATATATATAAACATATGATGATTATCCATGCAAAATGGCTGTTAAATTTTAATTTGAAAAAAACACTCGACTTTGAATGACCCCGTACAACACGTTTGTTGTCTAGTGTGTGTCAAATGTCCAGGCAATCGGTCAAACACTTTCGGAGATATTAAATTAGGAACACTTTTCAAGTTTAATTTCTTTTTATATCGATTTAATCAAACGGATTTAATTTCAGGTCTTCGGGCGACCAAGAGATGCGGTTTATTCGGACAATAGAATTTTCGGGTACCTAGGGCACTGAGAAAGTAAATAGTAGAGAGTGGGACAAAAGAGTATTTAGCCGGACACTTAAAAAGACTAGACAGGCCTGTAATTTCCATCATATGTACGCTTTAACTATGACAGACATATGGAGAAAACAATCTCGAAAATCACAATTTTGATGAGTTTATTGGTAAATAATTCTGGAAACTAAGCATTTGGTCAAAATTGTCCTTTAGTTCCTGTTTCACCTGCTCTGGTGAAACCAAAAATCGGGACAAATAAGGAATGACCAAATTGCGATATGCCGCCGTTCTTGCGGGTATTGAACGGTATGGTCTACGCATTGGTCGAAGAGATTTACATTCAGATAAACTGGGATAGAGGGGATGGGAGGGGTCACTTAAAATACGAGCAGCGATTTGTGAACAACTACTGAAGTGGCGTTGAACGATGATTTCTTGAATGGAGAGAATAGGCAGGCCACCAGAAAACTAGATTATTTTAAAAAGCCTTCGAAGGGTTAAAAATGTAGTAAGAATTTAGATTTTGAGCTCGAGGCGAAATTATGGTGTGAAGAGATTTCTGGAGTTTCAACATCGGCTCTCAGGCAAAAAGTAATGGAGATGCATTTTGATGCATTCAACAGAAGACCGTTCTCCGAAGACCAATCGAGTACCTCAGTGACTGTCTGCCCGAACTGTTGAGAATCACCCTTCGTTTTGCAGGCATGGCATAAAGTCAAGTCATCCGCGTATTTTATTAGCATTACGTCGTTAGTGGACCGAAGGCTAGACGTGCAATAGTTAAAAAGGAAAGGAGATCGCACTGTGCCTTGTAGTACACCGCAAATATTTGGCAAGGAGGGCGAGGCTTCATATCCGACTCTTACGTGTTGGCGTTTGCTTAGAGAAATAATTTTGAAGCCAATTAATCAACCATCCTTCAACGCCATCTTCACATAGTTGAGAAAGAATGCAGGAGCGTGAGATAGTATTGAAAGCCGAGGTAAAGTCCAAGTAAACTCCCTTGACGGCTTTCGCTCCGGCATCAAGTATGAGTAATAGGTCGTGCTTCTGATTGGACATGTCATCCAGTAGACGTTCGGTCAATTAGTGTTTTGAACATGTGCCCCATGGTTTTTTCCGATTGAATTGGGATAATCAAATGGCAGTGCAACGAATGAGGACAATTTCACCCTTGGGAAGGTCCAGTCTCTCCAATTGTGTTTCTAGGGTGTTGCAAATTAATTATTATTCTACTGTTTTAGCTGATTGATATTTTGCAAAATGGTTTTCCATTGTATTACGAACTGTGTTGCAAAAGGTGGCGGTGATGAAACGTTTTAAAGTTTCATTTTTCTTGAGAATGATTTAGTATCGTCACATTTTATTGCGGGGCATCACGTTGCATTGCATCGCGTGGCTTCACGTTTTCAATCAATTTGGACGATATGCAGCGTGACTCTAAGTACGCGAATAAAAAAGAATGGATCTTAAATAGACGATGGCCTCCTCAAAGATTGCATCTAACGTCGATCTATCGCCAAGGGGAAAAACAGCCTGCAAACTATATTGGAGCCATGAAAACAGCACAGCTTTACTACTTGACAACATTGTAATCTATGTCGAGAATAAATCAACAAAGAACTTCCACAGGACTAAAATCAACTCAAACGTCAACTAAACCAATTTTTATTTTATCTGGTCTCTACTACTTTGGATAATTTCACAATTTCTCCAACACAGTTAACCATTTGTTTCTAAATAACCAGACCTATTGAATTTGGCACGTCGTCGCATTTTATTGTTACCGAATCTCATAGTTTGACTCTGATTGCGCCCTAAAAATAAGTGCCCGTTAATTAGTACCTGCGATATCTACAAATTCAAACGTAACTTTTAAATCCGTGTCGACCAACAAATTGAATACGCGGATTTTATCTCTGTAGGAAGACACAACAAAGTTGGCGCGTTAGCGTCACGACAGAAGAGTATTGGCGACGAATGATTGTGCCTGCGATGGGCGTTCGAACCCACTGGCTTTTTATTGTTATTATTGATGCGGAAGCGCAACGAGTTTCCTAAACAAGTGATGTATGAACCTTTAAAGAGCCCTAAAAAACGCAGCTGCCACAAAGAAGCGTCGCACGTTGCCGTGACTTTAACTCAACGACCCATTTGCGCACTTGCAATGTTTTACTTCACGCGGTGAAAAACATCCTATGTAAGTGCCCGCTGTCACGCGACATTCCCCAGGTCTGGTGGTACTAAAATCGGTCCAATCAGCGAAATTTCGTCCTTGCGATCAACCAATAGCCAGTGGGAAAGTTCAGGTAATAGTACGCCAACTTTTGTGAAATAAGTTATTGAAGTAGATGGTGTTTATGCTCCGGCATAATCATTTTTAATCGTTTTTTTTCATAAACAATGTTTAAAGCATCAATTATGCACTAGCCTGATATTTAACCCGCCTTATGAAGGTCACTACAGTGGTTATAAATAGGAGTGGAAATAGCTATGGTGCACATCAGATCGCGCCAGGACACTGGATAATTGATTAGTACTGTAAACATATATTTTTTTAAACTCGGAGGATGGCTATCGAAAGATTAAACCCATTTCGATCATGAGGTAAATCGGCTCAATCATATTTTCATAGAGGAGCTGTTCAGAACATCTAAACCCGGTGACCTCTGGAAAAATGTGTATAGATTAGATAGAACCCGTCGCTCATATCTACCAAGTGGATCCCTAGACCTTGATGCTCTGAATAATAGATTTATCTTTAAATTCGCTCACCATTACACAGTGCTCACGTTGGATCTTTTAACCCAGCGCTTTTCTACGCGCCCACGAATCCTCTCAAAAGTGCTGGCTTGCCTCAGTAATAATAATAATGGTATGCGCTTTATTGAGGTTACGATGACCAAAACGTTAAGCATAAAAAAATACTGTACTTAAGAATACTATATGCGAAAACTGTATTTTAGTTCCTGCTTCACCTACTCCGATGAAACTAAAAATGTGGACAAATAAGGAATGGCCGAATTGCGATATGCCGACGTTCTTGTGGGTATTGAACGGTATAGCCTACGCATTGGTTGAAGAGATTTACACTTGGATAAACTTAAAAAGAGGGGATGCGAGGGGTCATCTTATGTACGAGCAGCGATTAGGGTAAAACTAGTTAAGTGGCGTTGAACGATTATCTCTTGGATGGAGAGCATAGGCAGGCCACTAGTAAACGAGATTAGTTTAAAGAGCCTACGAAGGGTTAAAAAGTCAGAAAACTTAAGGACGGGGAAAATTACTGAGGAACGATATCCAATAAGGGTTTTTATGCGGCTAGAGCTTAAACCAAGTCTCCTTAACCGGAGAACCAAGAAACAGAGGCGACGACATTTACCGAAGAGCTCCACGGCAGCTAGTTCGGACTGTCACCCGACTTGTCAATTATTCGCTAGGGGAATGCTATTTTCCTTCGAAATGAATAGATGTTACCATAAATACTATTCTGAAACCGACCATTGGTTCCGCGAGACCTGTTAAGTATAAATCAATGGCAAACTCCTCTATGTGGTTGAATGTGATTGAGAAGCACCTCCTCTCGAAATTGGAGGACACGCTAAAAACTTCGGATGAACCGTTCCTGTTTCTTATGCACCAAACGGCATCATTCTGAACGCCTTTGCAACGTGCTCAAAAACCCTCCACTCTTTACTTGATGCCTTAGGGAAAGGTGCTAAAGGAATAATATTTTAACTCTCCTCTTACTTTTTCAACTGTGTGAAGATGGTTTTGAAGGATGGTTGAAAAGCTGGCGTCTAAATTACGTCTCAAACCACCACACTAGCCCGTTGGAATCGGAAACGAAAACTCTTTCTCCATGCCCAATAACCGTGGTGTTCTACGAGGCGCGGGGCTTTCAACCTTCTGTTCTATTATTTCACGTCTAAACATCGGTCATCCTCAAATGGGGTTGCTCCCATAAAACACTCGCACGACCTGACCTTGCCATTCCTGCAAGACGAACGAGGATTGGTCGAACAGTCTTCTGCTGAACGCATCAAAATGTGTTTCAATCATGTTTTTACAGGCCTCAAAGTTTCAGAATTTTAAAAATAATCTCCTTTTCTAGTGGTTTACCTATGCTCTCCATCCAAAAAACATAATTCAAAATCGCTGCTTGTAAATTAGATGACCCCTCTCGTTCCTTTTATTCTAGTTTGACTAAATTTAAATGTCGTCGTTCAATGAACGTACAAGAACGGCGGCATATCGCCGCATTTATCGTCTTTAGTTTCAGCTGAACAGGTAAAGCCGGAACTAAAAGACCGTTTTCGTGTATAAAATTTTAAATTATATATTATTTGTTTTTCTGCTGAAGGTTTTGGTCTTCGTTACCTCAATTAAGTGATTACCATCATTATGATTATCATTATTTATGTAAAAAACCTTACTTGTTCATTGAGTTCAAGTGGGAAATGGGAATTTAAAGATTAATATTACCATGGGAGAGGTCAGTATTTGGATAATCATCTCAGTTCTGATATGCTAATAAGATTTGATTTCCATAAAGACGGAAATGACAATACTTGTAACCATGGTAACACAATGTTAGAGAATTGTTACTGGTTCCTAACGTAGGAGAGACCAGAAAGAAGTGGTAACGCATTTTTATGCGCTTTTAAATTAAAAAGACCGGAACTCCGCTGGGTGAAAATAACTCATGTCGCAAAACCTCTCCACAGACACCTTAAATGGCAGTTTCGGTAAACCGTTTTGATTCCCAAAGAAAACTGCTTTTGAATTAGTTCCCTTCATTAATTCCTGTAACGTCTAGACAACCACGCCGGTGTAAGAGGTCACCAGGTCGTTTGTCGCTCCCCTCCCTTCTGGCAACATTTTGTTGTGTCACAATCGAAAATGGATTGAGCGACTCATTCCCCACTCTCCCTCATTGGCCGACTGGCCTTAATGCCTTCAACCAAATTACGCCGGTTAATAAACGAGGCCAAGGTCAGGTCAACTCTCTAGCACTCCTCATCCGTCGCCCTCTTCTCTCTCTCTTCAATGTCTTCCGGTATGTGGGGCTACCTCAATAAAGGCTATAACAATTGGCGACGCATAATTCCTGTTTGACCCCGTTTCACTCGAAGCGACCGAGTCTCGCTGTAGCATCTACCAAACCGACGACGACCTCCACTAACCGGAAGAAGATGCCGTTTGGTCCATGTTGGGGCAGCGGTATTTGGTACTACCGCCGAGATAATGTCTTCCAGGAGACCCAATGTTCTCGCTTCTTTCGGGCGGAACACAAAGACGGATTCTCACACCGTCCCACATTTGCAGGGCTGAGTCTGCATCTCCCCCTCCATCAACGTGCCAATCTTCAACTCAACGTAGCTGGCCGGCAGAAATTCGTGACCGTCAATATGTGCGGCCAGCCTGTTCGATGGCAGCTGGACCCTGTATAAGAGATTGCGAATTTCTCCGACAGGTTATGGAGGCTGTTCTGGTGTCTTTTTCTCTTCAATGTCTTACGGTTGGTCGGACTACGGCTACACGGCAGGCAATGGCGATCATTATCTGGTTTATCAAAAGTAAATTAACTCCCTCCCTCCCACCCTACCCCCCTCACTCTGAATCACACACGGACGCAGCTGCATTCATCCACAGTCGACGATACGCGAGCAACGCCCTCTCTTCTTCCAACGCATGAACCAGGTTGGCGGTTCTACCGTTATGGAGACCCGTTTCCGCCCAAATCTGCTCTCCCACCCGACTTCATACACTTGTTATTATATCCGGCCGTATTCATACTCAAATATAAATGTCATGCACGCTTTGCGTCTTCAACTTATCATGGCTGTCTGGGATGAGCCCGCGTCCTTCTCTTGCCGTTACTAACCCCGAAAACCGAGCGTCGCTGTGCAAAATATACGCCCGTGTACGTTTTACCGCCAATCCCTGCGCCCTGAAAGGGTGTATTTGTCTTTATAAATGCTTTTGGCAATTTGAAAGGATTAGGGTGTAACTTTTGAGGGTTCCATAACGATAATGTCTTAAGAATTTTATACATTAATCACATGAACTGCGAAATGGAAGATAATAGCAAATACAAGCGAGGGGTTGGCCGTTAAAAGGCTGTAAATATTCAGCAGGAGTAAAGCTGGTAAGCATTCTAGTCACTGCTCAAAGGTGGCGGCGAGATATATTTTTCAAAAGCAACAAGCGGTTCAAACATTTCTTATCTTATTGTTAAACAAATGTTGTTTTAGCTGTTTCGTCAATTAAAATACTGTTCATTTCGAGCGGGAGCTTGAATGAATGATTCCATGTATTTCAATAAAAAAAATGGCAGTCCAGCGATTTTTGTTTAAATGAACTAGTTCAGTCTGACTACGTGTCGGCTGGTGGTTGGAGGAGAGTAATAGGGCAATACTGTCATCTGTTTAATTGTTTTTTTTGTCTGGGTCCACTACACGAAATCTGTAGAGGTACGAAGAAAAACATATGGAAGGGGTTCACAGAGATACGTGTTTACCGAATACCGAGAATTAACCGTTCGATGCCTTCCCATGAGGTATGACTTCCATCGAAATTAACTAAGCTAAACGAGCCGTCTAGGAAAGTTGCGCTTCATGACAGTGTCATTGATAGCGTTGACAGCCTGTCATAATATGAAAAAAGGATAATTTAATCCAATGGGATACTTTGCATTAGGTGCCGCCGCATGGCAATTTGAGTCTTACGGTTCAGGAATCTGAAACGGGCCAGACAATAAGAAGGCTGACGACTCGGTTTCGCAAATCCGAAAAACGGACGACAAAACTTTAAAAGGGCGTGCAGAAACAATACGCCTTTACAGTTGAAGATAATGGCCTTTATCGGGTTGTATTACATTGACTTAAAGAGCCAGACATATGGATTAGTTTAATGAGTCCGATGTATCCATCTGTGGAGTTACGATTTCACTACTTTTACAATATGTTTCACGGAATATTCCATGTCAAGGGGCGTACAATTCTGGAAGTATGTGACACTTCTGTCTTTTATTAAATGCACTTCAAAGTGAATAATTAGATTTGCGTTGGTCTGTGATATCGGATTAGTCCCGACTTCGGAAATAAATAGCACATTTGCGTTACTTTGGTCTTTTACACACTTTTCAGCCGCCCGTACTGGATCTATAAAATAACGGTGTGATCTCGTGATCACCGCTAACCGGAAGACGCGGTTTACTAGAGAGATTACTTCAGCAACCTCGTTGCTTAACGGGTGCCATTGGGTATTTATATGGGAGTTAGGGGCAGTAAGGCCAGTTGGCCAATGAGGGCATTTGGGACGTGTTGTTTTAAAGATGGGGTGACAAGCGATGTGGGTTCGCTTTTACCCCCACGTGGTTGTCTGTACTTTTAAGGAATTAAGGATATGGATTAATTAAATAACAGAGTTTTATTGGGGAATCAAATGGTTCCCATATATATTCTACAAGAACAGAATTCTTATACGGAAAGGAAGAAATACGGAAGAAATGCACTACCTTCCTAGCCGTGAACAGAAGAAGCGTCATCATAACTATCTTTAAATTCGCGTGTTTATGTGCTGCTGCAACAGTGCTTCTGTCTACGTGATGGGATGTCGTTGGATTACCAGGGAAACCAGGCTGGGGTTTCTAAGCCTCGCCAGACGCAATGCGAAAGCAGAAGGCCAATTCGAAATTGCGGACGTGCATGGATTTCACAAGGTCACTTTGGCAGCCAATGGCATTGCAGTAAAATAATGTGCTTCCAAGGCAGCACCATTATATGAACGAAAAATATATCGGGAATTTAGTTTTAAATATGAGCATTACAAGTCGTCACTTATGCATGCTCAGCCTCTTGCACGATGAATTTTTTTGGAAAATTCTAGGCGGATGCGTCTAACGACATAGACACAATTTTTAAGGCTAGAATTGTGTGTGTACTGTTTCGAGTGCAACAGTCTCCTTAATTATTCCCATGTTCTCCACTTCAATGTAGGTGCGAAACACGCAAAATTGGTTTTTAATATGTAGTCACCTTAATCTTGTCTTCCAACATGAACATTTTCCCTTTTCTGTTTACTTTACGAATTTGAATTATAAAAAAAGTTGGACTGTTGTGGCAGATTAGCCACGGTATGATAAACATGTTTTTCAAAAAATGGTTAAGTACAGATTCTCGTTTTGACTTTGATGCTGGTGCCTTCAATAACATTTAAACAAATGTTTAATTTGATCCAAATCGATAATCGAACCCGAAAAGGAATAGATGAGTAAAACGAGGATAACCACACATTAAAACGTTGGCACCTATTCCTATATAGTTTAACGTTTCGAGAATAGGATTAGTTAATAGCAACCTGTATTCCACCAGAAGATTTCCCCAAACGTCAGTCAACTCCATGAATAAGGCGACTTAAATGGACGAGTGACCTTTACTTAGGAAGGAAGATTGGTAGAAGGTACACGCAACGTGATTAATAATAATAATAATTGTAGTGGCTTTATTGAGGTCACGTGGACCAAAACTTTCAGCATTAAAAAAAGGCAGGATAACAAATATTAGATGCCAAAATTGTCTTGTAGTTCCTGTTTAACCTGGTCTGGTGAGACTAAAAATCGGGACAAATAGGGAATGACCGAATTGCGATATGCCGCCGTTCTTGTTGGAATTGAACGGTATGGACGGCGCATTGGTCGAAGAGATTTACATTCCGATAAACTGGAATAGAGGGGATGGGAGGAGTCATTTAAAATTCGGGCAGCGATTAATGAGCAGTTATTGAAGTGGCGTTCAACGATGATTTCTTTGATAGAGAGAATAGGCAGACCGCTAGAAAACGAGATTATTTTAAAAAGTCGATGAAGGGTTACAAAGTCAGAGCATTTAAGGCCGGGGAAAATTACTGGGGAACAATATACAATCAGGGGAATTATACAGGCATGGACGAAGGTTTTTATATGGCTCGAGCTCAAACCAAGTCTCCTGAATCGGCGAACAAGGAAGCAAAGACGGCGGCTTTTACCAAAGACAACATCAACATGATCACTCCACGATAACCGACTGTTAAAAATCACCCCGAGATACTTCGATTTTGGGCTCGAAGCGAAGTTATGTAGTGAAGAAATGTCGGGGGTGTCGGCAGCGGCTGTCAGGGAAAATGTGATATGGATGCATTTTGATGCATTCAGCAAAAGTCCATTCTCCGAAGACCACTCGAGAACCTCAGTGACTGCCTGCCCGAGCTGTTGAGAATCGCCTTGCGTCTTGCATGGATGGCATAAAGTCAGGTCATCCGCGTATTTTATTAGTGTCACGTCGTTAGGGGACCGAAGGCTGGACGTGTAATAGTTGAAGAGGAAGGGAGATAGCATCGCGCCTTGTAGTACACCGCAGTTATTTGGCAAGGAGGTGGAGGCTTCATTTCCGACTCTGACGTGTTGACGTCGATTAGAAAAATAGTTTTGAAGCCAATTAATCAACCATCCTTCGACGCCATCTTCACCTAGTTGAGAAAGGATTCGGGAGCGTGAGATAGCGTTGAAAGCAGAGGAGAAGTCCAAGAACACCCCTTTGACGGCTTTCGCTCCGGCATCAAGTGAAGAGTGGAGTGTGTGCGATAACGTAGCCACGGCGTCCAGAGTGCTTCGATTTGATTTATAAGCAAATTGAAGAGGGTCATCGGCAGCTTAAAGCGTGTCATCTAATTTAGAGAGGAGGTGCTTCTCAATCAATTTTAACCACACGGATGAGTTGGCGATAGGTCTGTACTTCACAGGTCCGGCGGAACCATTGGTCGGTTTCGGAATCGGTGTTATAGCGACTTCTCTCCATTCCGAAGGAAAGGAACATTCCCCTAACGAATGATTCACAAGCTGGGTCAAGTACACTGGCCAGCGATTAATCAGCCGGTGACCTTTCGGCGTGCCCCATTAGTCATGCACACCAAGAGCAGCCGTTGTCACTCATTTCAGACACGCAGCTGGTCATGAGTCATTGCGCAATCTCATGATCTCATTGGTCACCCGTTGAGCCACAGTTATTATTGGTCCTCTCGACCAAACCTTTATATAAAATGACAAACACATCCCAATTTCGCTAGACTACCTCCGTCTTCTTACTGTAAATATAAACATTATGAATATGGGAGTGGGGATTCATATGATAGGATTAGGAAGGCTAATTAAATCTTCCTAGAAAGCTTAAAGGTGCAAATGAAAAATAAGCTGGCGAGCTCAGAGAATGTCATTTCGTTATTGCTGGCGTCTTTAAGCGAAGCAATGATAAATTAGCAGTTGCAATTGCTTTTCTAAGATCATGCGTGCGAATCCTTTCAACATTAAGAATGATCCGTGTTCCACCGGAAGACCACATTGCAACTGTTGTGTGGGAATTACAGGGTATGTTTTTCGTATAAACGGAGGTGTTTTGCATTTGAAAACTTAATGTAAAGGGGGTGTGGAGTTTCATTCATTGCTCTTTGTCTGGGTCCACTACACGAAAGCTGCAGAGGTACGAACAAAAAATATGGAATGGGTTTACAGAGATACGGGTTTATCGAATCCCGGGAATTAACCGTTCGCTGCCTTCCCATAAGATATGACTTCCATCGAAATTAACTAAACTAAACGAGCCGTCTTTTTGTGCGTTCTAGGAAAGTTGCGCTTCATGACAGTGTCATTGATAGCGTTGACAACCTGTCATAATATGAAAAAAGGATAATTTAATCCAATGGGATCTTTGCAATTCGAGTGTTTTGCATTTGAAAACTTAAATTAAGGGGGGGGGTGCGGAGGGTCATCAGAGAACTGATTTGTTAATTCATACATAAATTTTACATAATTCATCATTACACTTTTCTTTATGTGTATAACTATGCATTACTTATATGAATGACGGTTACTTTAAGAATTATGAATAATTATGAATAACTGTACAAATGGAACGCAATTGTGAAGTGAATAACAAAAATAGTTCAAAGTTGAATAGGAAGGATAGACGAGCCTGAACCATAGAGACCTGAAAAAACGCACCGCGATGTGGCAATGTTGTTGGTATCCCCACACGCCTTCATTTTGATTTAGATAAAACCATGACAACGTGAAAGACGTAATTGGACCCTAAAAGGAACACAGGGTCACCCGGTGTCAGCCGAACGCAACGCAACGCTCCGGCGTCCAAGGATTGAGGCCTCCGTAGGGTGTGCATTTTTCATAGAAGCGGTTGACAAAAGCCCATCTAGATTCAACAGGGGCGAGGAGTTAATCGGTCACAAAAAGGAGGCCTAAAAATGGAGGAGTGTTCCATCACCTATCGGTGTGCGCGGGCAATTCAGCGACTTGGAGGCTGCCTGGGTTCCACGCGTGATCCCTGAGATGATGCTGCGGTGATCGACCATCCATCTCTTCGTGTGGCACCGGGGACGCAGCCTGTAAAATATACCCAAGCTTGGTCATGGAAACATGCGGGCAGGTTTGTAGCGGAGCAGGAAGATGCAACACGAAAGGGCGAAAAGCATAGCCAACCTCGTTTGACTTGGCGTGCATTCCTCTGCGCCAGCTCGTTTCTCCGTTTCTTGACAGCGTTTACGTGAAATATTCACACAGCCACGAAAAAAACGATCTCCTTGAGTTGAACCTACAGCAGCGTGAATTCGGGTGCTTGGCTTGGAACGACAGACAGAATCCCGACACAAGTGGAATCCGAGGCAAGCGCGTGATTCTGCGCCGGTCGATTCCGTCCACTGCAAGCGGCACCCAATAGCCGACAACGGTTCTCCCCTTTGGGAAGTGGATACACATCTACAATTGAGGCGCTGGAACGATTGGCGCTTAACCACGTCCTTTGCTAGCGGATATCAACACTTTCATCACCTTTTCGTCATGAGTTGAGGTGTTGAGGAATATGCTATTTTCCCAAGACAAACCTTCGGCGTAATGAACGGACGATATTTCTATTTTTGTAACTATTCAACCTATCTCACTCTATCGAGATAGCACTCTATTATTATTATTATTATTATTTGTTTTCCGTCTTCTTAAATCACTCTCGAATGATGTGTTGTATTCGAAAATGCACGCCCCTTTCTCTTATTGGTTCGCGACTTATGTCAATAATAATTATTTTCAACCAAAAATCGGGACAAATAAGGAACGAATGAGTTTCTATGCGCAGTCGTTCTTGTGGGAACTAGACTATAAAGGCAATACTAAATTGAATGGGACGGGTCACTTGGTATACGAGAGGCATGGAGGGAACGATTCGTGAAATGCCGTTGATGAATAATCGACTAGAGAACGAAATTATTTGACAACGCCTCCGGGATTTCAAAAAGGCAGTCGGTATGAGGCCAGGAAAAGCAACTGGGTAGCAGCATATTATGAGGTGAATGCTACAGGCAGCCACGCAAGCCTTCATAGGGTTTAATTTCACACCAAGTCGCTCGAAACGGCGGCATTTCCTGACGACGACGACGACGACATCATGATCGGTTAAAGATAACCGACCTTGAAAATAACGCCCATGATGTTGAACTGGAGGCTAAATTATGGAGTGAAGCAATCGACTGTGTGTCAGCATCTGCTCTCAGGGGGAACAGATGGAAACACATTTTGATGCGTTCAGCAGTAGGCTGTTGTAAGAAGACAACTTAACCACCCGAGTGATTGTCCCGTCAAGCTGTCGGAAAGCATTGTTCGTCTTGCAGGACTGGCATGGCGAGATCAGGTTGTGCATGTGTTTGATGGGAGTCAAGTAATTTGGAACCGAAGTTCAAACGGGCAATAATTGAACAGGAGAGGAGAAATTCCCGCCCCTTATCATGTTGTCTTCTCGTTGGTCACGTATCCATATTAATCCAGACATCTGCCTAGGCAAATTGCATAGCGTTTTCGTCTCAGCTTCAGGCATATGTTGTCTGTCGAAGTAAGTGTAGTTATGCCGTTTATAGCTTTCCGGGTCGTAAAACCATAGATTACCAAACCCCAGCCGTGGCTTGTGCTTCTGTTTGATGGCTGAAATTAAGCCGTTGCCTTAGTAGAGGATTATAGGAAATCGTGCGACGATTACATGATCAGACCGTTTGTTTTCGATTTCCAAAACTCATTACAAATGTAAAATTAAAAAGAAGACAAGAGGCTATTTATTTCATGGAAAATCCCGTATCCTGTTGTGTCCATAGTCGCGAATTGGAATAAAATTTAATGCCGAATTTCTTGTCCCCTTGGGCCCAATAAAGTCTTGATTCGGCTGCTATTAAAACAACAAAATTGCGGTTCTCACAGGTGATGCTGTCAAGCATGTAGAAGGAACCTATAAAAGGTACGTTTATATTAACCTTTTGCGCGCACCGCAGGGGTAGGGATAAATGAGTCAGAAATTTCCTAGACATTGATAAAACTGATTCTTCCAGGCACCCAATTTACCTACATGATATTTTCTCCACTTGATTCGCCACGGATTAGGTAGGCGGTTCAGCTTAAGAAAATACTCCAATAGCTAATCAACCGTCATTCGCTTTTCACAGTTTCACTCAAGGAAACGGGGAAACCTGAGAAACGTGAAGACGTTTGCTCGGCTTTCACAAAGTGTTCATGGACATAATCGTCGTCGCGCCCACGTCCAGCTGGCCTATGGGATTTGCTTTGGTCTCTCGAGCTAGAATTGGGCTTTCATATGTGATGATTATTAATAATTCAACGGTTGCCTAGTTGTCTCCCCCAATCAAAAAACACCTTAATTCGCCCTCCTAGCTACTATACTAGAGGAGTTTTCTAAAGCTTTTCTCGGAGTCACAAGTTGCACCCAAGGTAGCGTGACCCAGGAGTTGAACTCTAGTTCCCACCACCTGAGACAGGATGCTGACCACTACGCCATCAAGACTCTCTATTTACCTGTATTCCTTATTTCTCCAGATTTTAGTTTCACCCAAGGACGGCTTTCACATGTCGCATTGTTACTTCCTTAATATGCTCAAGGTATTGGTTCTCGTGACCTCAATGAAGCGCATAACATTGTCATCTTTATGATTATTATCTCACCAATAAACTCAGTACACGGCGCCTTGGCGTTGCAGTATGCTGATACATCAATCGCTGACCTCTTGGCATCCTGATCACGGTCATGTCCGCAACAACTGCCCAATGATTTATTGCGCAATCGTGCCCGATCAAAACGCCATCGACGACAACACCCCAAGCTATCCTTAAACCTAGTCTTCTTCTGTTGTGCTGCAGGCTCCTGCCAGATACTGAGCCGGCAGCTTCATGGATGTCGCGGATCGTGGCCGCATACCCGCGGCGACAGGAGGCTGCCCGGTCAGAACAGATGGTGATCCAGTTCTGTTTTCCACTGACGCACCCCATAGACCTTGACAGTGCCTATCCAAGTGTTTAGTTGTAGACCGACCCGGTAGCACCAACCTGTGCATGGTGACGGTGAACTGGTCCACACCCCATAAACCCATTAACTGAGCTAAAAGCGAATAAAAACGAAAGAGTAGCAACCCGAATTTTCTGCCTGGGTATTTTTAGTGTCAGTGAAAGTTTTGTTGAATTTTATCAAATTTTATGCAACCAGGGTCCATGATGTTTAAATTACATCATTTTAACAAACCTACGGTTTGTGTGATGCATGCAAAAATTGTCTGGGCACGTGGGATTGACTTTTTTAATGATGAAAAGAAGGCAATCTGAAGCAGCCATGAAATCACCCAGACAGAAGAATTTGCGGACGTGTGCTGTGTATGGCAACGTACCTTGGGGCAACCAATGAAACTCCTGCAAATAAGATCTTCGGTACTTCCAAAATTTCACACGTTTTATCCCCTATATTCACTTACACCATTTCTAATAAAGTTCATTTCTATTCTGGTTCGATTAACAAATTTTATTATCCAATCCGTCTGGATTGCTGTGCTGGCACCAGTCAAATGTAAAACCAATTGTTAAAATTAAGTTTATTTTCAATTAACTTGCCCCATGACTTAAAGCATTAAATCCGAAGAGTTCGGCAGCAGTACCGAGGTGAAACTTTGCAGAGCAACTTCATGGAAACCAATGAGTATGGGGCATGGCTGTTTCCGAGGAAACCATGGGTGACTAGTTCCAAGAGGATTTTTCTCTTGTGAAGGTCGCACTTTCACTCCTCTTGGCAACGTTTGTGAGGCTAAGCACCAAACCTTCGGGAATATGAGGTACATGGGGGCTGTTCTCCAGTAGAATTAGATCAAGCTTGTTAATTCCGATGCCAATACCACCATCAAGTATTGGCGCCAGCAACTATGGGTTCACAGACCGTATTGTAGGGCAGCTACAGTTTACGAATGTTTAGCCCCCCTACTGCGTGATTGATACTGAAAACCTTCTACACTTTGGTGTGGGGCCTTTTGGCGCATACGCCTTTTAAATTCATAACTCGCTCCCACCTCCACTCCTCTCTATATTCTTGTTTGCCTCAACGTAAATCTCTGTTAGACCAATTCGAAGGCTTGGCGTTTCATTCCCAAAAGAACGGCGGCATATCGAAAATTTCGTAATTCAAATTCGTTCCGATTGTCAGTTTCACCAGAAGGCGTAGCGCATGAACTCGGAGAAGGTTGTCATCCATCGTATTGTGTTATAACCCTCACCGCATACCCGCCAAACAGAAGCCGAGTAATTTCTAGAGAAACGATCAGAACAGACCAGTATTTTCACGAGTCTTACGTTGCATTAAACATGGTTATTTGGCCGATGAAAATAGAGGCCTCAAGCTACCTAATATGGGACATTGGGAGATCACATAGTGAGACTCTGGCTAGGCACTGTTAATGGACAAAGCGTGAATGTCGGGTTTACAACCGGGGGAAAATTAATCAAGGGTAAATACTTCAAATAAATCGGTGTACGATTAAAGCAGGCTTCAATAATCGGAGAGTATTCGTGGTACTAGAATGCCTGTTTACAGCTTTAGGAGCTGCAGGATGTGTTGGCGACATCCAGGAAGTTGATCTGGGAAACCTGCGAGACACGTGACGTCGGCTGAGCCATTAGGGGCCGTGGAAGCCGGAAAATGGTCGCAAATGACGTGACACAAGAGCTTCCTTGCGACGCAGACCGCTTCTCCTGGTCGCATGGTTCTTTGGTCGAATGAGCCAATGAACATTGAGGCTTTAAGGAGCCTTGTCTAGGGCATTAACGGACCAAAGTGAGCCACTCTGGACAGGCACGGTTAATGGACAGGTCTGCTTCAGAATCGGGGTAAAACAAGGTGAATTAATGCAAATGACGGTTTTCTTGTGGAATAAAACCGGTTCCCAAACACATTGAACATATTTTGTATACTGAAAGTATTGGTCCGCGTGATGTTAATAAAGCGATTATCATTAAAATTAGTGAATTCAGCGGCTTTTCGACAAGCGGTACTAAGTTCAGTGAAATCCGAGCACCACCAGAGCAGAGTTAGCACTGGGAATCACCCATCTGCTAATCTACATTTTCTAGTTCTCTAACAAGGTCCATGCATACTAGGACTCCCGACCGAGTCAATTTCTAACCCATTTTAAAAGTATTTTGCCGAATGACGCATAGTAAACCAAACGGGATCGTAGCTTTTCTTGATGTACCATGCTTCTCTACACTGAGCAAACATTACATATTGACAATTCGCCAATCGATACTAACCATAGTTAATGTGTCAAATCGAAGCTATTGACTAACGCAATATCTAACCACTCCAACCCAATGAGCGTTCGGGCATCAATGACCTAAATATATAATAAATGCGATGCACATCCATTACCCAGTTGAAGAATGGGATTTCCCTACGTAATCATTCCGAGAATTGGACTGCTGCGTCGACTAATTTCAAACTACAAAGGCCGCTTGAATGATGCACACAACCCATTAGCTTGTATTGTCACTCACGTCATCCTGTCGTCGGTAATGCTTTTGCGGTCGTTTTCTCCAGAAGGATGTCGTGACTACTGGAATTCCACGAAGAGGCTTCACCACACTTAAAGTTTTTTTATATTTCATCTTCATTCATCTCTTCTCAAAGACGCTTCATTGATAGCAGTAATAAGGATAACCAAAACTTGGAACAAGCTAAGACCTTCAAATTGTATAATCAGTCGAGAAATTAAGACAGTATAATGCCACTGTTTTACTAGATATAATATTGTTGATGCTATCAGAGAAAAGGAAAATGACAAGAAAACTTGATTGTATGAGCGAGATGACGGAGCGTTTTCTAGAACCGAGGATAATAACGATGTGGCGCAGAAGCAACTCCACATTACAACGGCACGCGGATATCCTTCACGCCCCCAAAGACCAAGTCCCCAGGACTGAACATCACCGAAAAGCGAGGTCGTCTTAAACGCGACACCCGCGACTTCCTTCGGTTCAGTCTATCCGCTTCGGGGTCAACCGCTGGCTCATCATCGGGCACCTCTGACAAGCTTGGCAACTGGCAGATGGCATCCATCTCCACGATTTCGTTGGAGGATCCCACGAAGCGCAGCTTCGAGTGCTCGTCTTCCAGCGTGAAGATCTGCATCGTGTTGGTGCTGCCGCTCGTTGACAGGGAGCCCGTTACCACGACGATGCGATCGTTGCCCTTCACGAGTTCCTTGAATCTGGCGTACTCGATGGCCGCGTTGATTCGATTATCGATATCCTCCGCCCATGCATCGACGCGGTCCTCTACAGCACAAGACGAAAAATAAAAAAAATACTAATTACTAGATATTCTTGCGAGATATCGCAAAAGAAATTGAGACGACTACCGACTTTGATGCATTTAATGGATAGCAGCACGTGAACTCGATAAAGACAACACAGTCTCATGAAGCAATAAAAATAGGATTTGATAAACGGAATTCGATCACCTACCAACATACAGATACGGATGGAGGCCACGGTAGCAATGGAAATGGCGTGCCACGGACACGTCAACCGTGATGCCGATAACTGAGCAAGGTGGTCGAGATGTTGCAATCGCCACTGCTGATCTGAAAGATGGAGACCAAAACGGGGTGATACAACGACAAATCATTATCGAAAAATACGATTTCAAATAAGATAGAGTTCCAACTGCACATCAGACACATAATAACACCATCAAAACCCTAGTCCATGTGAAAAAACAATGAGACCGTGAGATTAGCCAATCCTAATCTAGTTGTACAGCAAGATCTGGTCCAAGTGTTTTAATTCGAAATATGGACAGTTAACTAGACAAACGTATAAATCGCAGAAACAACTGAACGTACGCTCCAGTTGTTGTGATTACAAAGATAGCTGCAGCTCCACAGCTGGCTGCAGCTTCGACGGCTGAACCACCCGTCACCTGACGAATGTCGCCAATTAGGTTTCCACGTACAAGACGGCTCTCCATTAGTTCAGTGTGGTATGTTTCATGACAGATGGCTCTTTCAGCTTCACGACAAATCTAAAATTCTAGGGCTTATCCAGTTTTTACATCAACATACCTGGTCTACCGTTTTAACGGATTCGAGAGCAAACTGTCCCCAGGACGTTTCCATAGTTAAAATTAATCCATCAGCTCCATCAAGAACGGCATTTGCAACGTCAGAGGACTCCGCTCTCGTTGGTCGAGGCTTGGATACCATGGACTCCAAAAGTTGCTCAATAATGAACACTGGCTTCTCGGCAATATTGCAATGCCCAACGATGTATTTTTGAAGTTTGAAAATTTTTTCAGGTGTGTAGTGCAATGCCAAATCACTACGACGAACCACAATACCATCCGATGCGTTAATTAGCTCGTTCAGGCTAGAGATTTCGTCAAAATGTGATTAAAATACTTTTTAATTGACTCCCGCGTTTCTAGTTTTGCGAAAACCTTTGTGTGCGCTGGTAGGTTACTGCGAGCCATCTTAATCATCGAGGCGTTTTCAGCAAAGCTTGTGAAAACAACATCTACATTACATTCCGTCGCGAACTTGAGATCCTTGATGTACTTTGCATGCACGGATTCATGATAAAGACGATCTCTTGGGATAGTGACCCGCTTATAGCTCCCGATTTTGCCACCTTCTTCAACCATACAGTTTACGCAGTCAAATCCGATATCTTTTACAACAAGGGTCACTTGGCCGTCATCCAAGTATACTCGGTCACCTTTGTGAAGGCAATGAATAAGCTGTGGAAAATATTTTGTGTTGATGAAGATGGTATCCGCAGTACACTTGAATTTATATTGTTCGTCCAACGTTAACTTAACACGATGACCTTCCTCCAGATTTTCTTCAGTTGAAGGACCCTGAAAAGGGTATCTTATAAAACCATGTATATACAAACATACCCCCGAAAATATGCCGGTTCTGACAGGCGCTGCAGTCATATCCATCGCGACGCAGATTAAGCGTTCGAAATCATATTCCTCATCAAGCTCACGCGCAAATTTTATGACATCCTTACAAATGTCCGGAGGAGTCATACTGAGATTGATAAGTAACATATTCATTCCAGCCTCCGCCATGTTATCAATTTCATCTTTTGTTTTCCACGACTTTCCTGTGAAACAAATAAAAAGAAATCAAACATACCAAGCGTGCATACTATGGCTGTTTGTCGAACATTGTTTGCAACTTGGTCGATATCTAGACTGCATGAATGATAAAGACGCGAGCTCTGATTTATCGAAGAGTTCAGCCCGTCGGTATTCATTAGGTTTCTATCGACAAGGTCAGTCCGGTTAATAGGAATATTATTATCCGCTACATCCATCGCGTCAAGGACGAATGTTCAAACTGATGCAGGAATAAAAGGATTTCTATCCATGCACTAAAAGCAGGTTAAACAAAATACATTTTCTAACCTTAAAGATAAACGTGATACACATGTTTCATGCATAGTATTATTTAATATCAAGAGTTTCTTTGTCAATGCTTTTAAACCACGAACGACGATAATGACAAGCATATCGCTCATACAAATACATCATCTTCATAATTCGTCGACCCAAAGATTTTGTTTTTTTCTATTAAAAGTCGAGCCCCTCTGAGAAGCGATGGTGATTCAAAGCTTTAAAGTGACGAAGCCCAATTTGCGCCCAAGGCTTTGTCCAAGAATCAAAACATCCGCCATATTGTGACACGATCATTGTAAATCATCGATTCCCGAACGCAACTTCACCTATATTCAGTTTAGTAGTGCGCTAAATTTACCGAGAACCTTGACGCTGACGAAAAAGTAGATGTGGAGCTTGTTGAAGACGACCCATCTAAATTTTTTCAACGTCAAACGAGCCGTGAGTCATTCAATTTTATTCTCGGAAACAGAAAAGTCCAAATCTTGTTCTCACATGCACTGCCTCTTTATCTCGGTAGACGAGGAGGCGAAACATTCACGCTGGCGCTACTTTAGAATAAGAGACGAGGAACGTAGAACCCTCGTCGTCAGATTTGCGCACTGATAATGGAGCGCAACATCAAAAGTTGACGAACAACAAAGAAATCACATGTCAGCATGGATTAAATATGACTGGCCTCAATGTAAACCATTTTCGAAATTTTTTCTATGGTATCGATATGATACGAATGCGGCTCGCTGTCGACGACGAGTCCATGGCGGCAGTCCTGTAGTGAGCCTAGTACCCTTTGTTTATTCTGTTAAATTATGGTGGTCGTATTCACGAATTTACCAAAATATATATTTTGCGGGTTTTATTTTCCTTCCTTTACTATTTAATTTATGATTCCTTTTAACAGATTCTAAATCTTAGAGATCCCAAATGATTAAAAATGCAATGGATGAGAAGACGACAGAATTAATCGGTTCGTAGCCTGCAAATGTATGATTCCAACTTCAAGTATCCCTTTTTGAGACTTTTAATTGGGAAACTGTCGTTTGTTCTCATGACTCCAATGAAGCCATTGCGTTGTATTGCCTAAGCGTGGGGTCTTTTGTGTCATCCTCAGATGTTTTCAATTTTAATTAATCCATCCTTGAAGCATCTTTTAATGGATCTCAGAGGCTGCCAGACAACAAAATTACAATAAGATTAAAATTGCTCTGATTTTGTATCACTTTCCTCGAGGGGGAAAATTTTTGAAGCACGAAATTACGAAAATAAAAGTCAGAAAATGCTCCGTTACAACTTTCATCCTTGTATTCCATGTGCTCAGCACTCAGTTTTGAGCTGTGATTGCGCGATTGATCACATTCGCCTGCCGTGGCCTGGGGAATCGACAACAAACATGTACGCATGAGTAAGCCAGAGGTTTTGGTTATGCGTTACTAATCCATTGTTAAGCAACGGTAGTTTGCCTGGATTTTTAGGCACCGTGCCTACGCGTCTTTTCGGATTCTTCGGTCCTGGTCGCAGTCTAATCAATCTTCGAATGATGCACAATATAATTAATTCCCCACCTTCATCTTTGGCTATCTTGTTATTCTCAATTTGGACCGCGAATTCATCGCACCCTTGTCCATGATTGCTGGTGTGCAAGTGATGATCCTAATAGTCTTAATAATAATAATAATAATAATAATAATAATAATAATAATAATAATAATGTTAAGCGCTTTTTTCAGGTCGCGAGGACCAAAAGCTTCATCATAAAAATAATATAAATTACAATGAAAACTGTCGTTTAGTTCCAGCAACGAAGCAAATTAGCAAGAAAGGCAAATTCAACCCTCTAGATATATAAAGTTTGGTAAATGCCCAAGTCAGCCATTGAAAGGCCCTATTGTAACGCCCCAGTGTTTTACCAGAACAAAGCGCGGGATATGAAGGACGCACAATGTCTACGGCGCGCCAATAGGACGCGACCTCGTGTCAACTACCTTCAGACGGGGTGGCCGTTTTCTATGACGGCGAAGACTGCAATCTGGTTCATCTAGAGTGAGATCAAACACTCTCCCCTCCAATACAGGATGCCTCACACTGGATTTCACAAGGACACAGCCGCCTTCATCCACAGTCGCCGAGACTCGAGCAACTTCCTCCCTTTCCAAACCAGCATCGTAGTTTTCCCGTTATGATGACCCATCCCATTTTACCCTAAGTCTATATTACCTCTCCATCCATTTATATATGTTTGCATCATTATATCTATTCCTTTCATTCCAATGCGTCTCTTCATTATGGCTGCCTGGGATGTGTATCCATCTTCTACGATTACCGTTACAAAACCCCCAGCGAAGGTCTAATATTTCTTAGGTCAGAATCCCACAATTGGAACAGCGTCACACTATACATAACGCGCGCCAACTAGCGCGCGCGGCAGATTGTCAGTTCCGTCAGCCAAGGACAGGTGAGTTTAATTGGTTTCGCGTCCTGTTGCTGACTCTTGCGTTTCCCAATTGATCATCTACTACTCACTTTCAATTATCTCAAGTATGCTCGGGGCTGCCACAAATCTTCTCGCAAGCGCCTTTCGTCGTTTATGGAAACAATGGATCTCAAAGCCATTTTCGAAGCAGAGGAATATTGAATGATATTAAAGACTCCTTAATAACGTCGTTTTATATTATCAAAAAATACGACCGTCTACGTATTAAAAAAGTTATTAAAACGGGTTCCTTGCTCTAATCAATGAATAATCTCAGAACTCGGTCGCATTACAGTCCTTGTATGTAGTGTTAAATATTAGTTTCATCATGAAATTCATTTTGGGTCTTTTTACCCATCAACAAGCTTAATATTTTGAAATTAAACACAATAAATCAATTATAAATGCCACCTAAGCACCCGTTCTCACAGTTAACTATGTGTTGCGAAATGCGGCATGCTTGCCAATTTTTGAAGTAGTCCGATTCCTGCAAACGGCCCCCTCCCCAAGATAATTCGGCTGACCTAGCTTAAACGATAAAAACATCCCATCTTTTGCGGCAACCCCACAATTGATGAAGTTTCTCGGGCGAATGTTTACAGGTGGCGATGTATGTATATGGATTAGCAATTTTTTCGACTTTACAATGCCCTCGTAGTATGCATACGAGTTTCTTGCGTGAAGCACGCACCAAATCGAGATGTAGCGTATGAACAGCCTGCCGAAGAGTCGTATTGTGGGAATAAATCATACCTTGTGAAAGAAACGAATGAATCAGCCTAATAGCTAGCAGTAGTACCATGATCGCCTGAGTCGTATGATCCATCACTTAGTTGGGTTATTAGTAATAATGTTGCTGTTTCTGTTAATCAGGTTGACGCTTAATGTTAGTAATAAAAATGCCCTATCTCTCTATTGTGAAGTAGAAGACTTAGTAGCAAGTGATCGAATGTATTTTATCAGAATAAGGCAGACTTAGACAATTAGAACAGGAAAGCCTGATGCAACGGGTCGGAATTTCAAGTCGCATTCGATTTTCAATTCGCCTCTTCACTTAAACAATTTCAACTGATTGATAATAAGAACCTCGGAATCGCCACATCTTCTCAAAATTCTTCAAGGCGGGTCGACGGACCCGTTTTCTGTGCGAGTTCGCGCAATCTTGAAAAGGTGAAATGTATTCACCGGCATGCCAGAGTGAAATGCAGATTAAGTGTTCTCGAGTGGCCTCGGCGTTGGAAGAGCTCTTCGGGAACGGCTACCGTCACTGTGGGGGCGCCCATTGGATGCCCTCATTGGTACCGATCTCAAATCCCCGGTATGATCGTCAAGCGCAGGTAGTTGGGCCGGAACATGTTGACCCGGACAGCGCACAATTGTTGGACAGAGCCTGGTCCGCAATTAGTCTCGCCCATAGCAAAATCGTGTCGCGTGACAGTGTTAGTGATCTCGTCACACACGCCGATTACAGATAAGAAATGAGTTTGCGACGTGAGAAAACAAAGCCACTCTAAATGCCCCACAACCTCTTCTCCTCGGGATACGTCGATCAACATAAACCACCTTGAACACAACCCACCTCGGCGATCCAGGCTCATACGAAGTTGGCAACTTTTGCACTGATATTTCAAGATAATAATAATAATAATAATATTCGCTTTATTAAGGTCACGAGGACCAAAACGTTCAGCATTAAAATTTGCAATAAACAAATATTTTACAGGACGTCACGATTATACGTAGAAAATGCAGAATAAGTTAAGATGAATAAAAG
The DNA here is from genome assembly GCA_028672205.1 of Proteocephalus fallax. Lineage (NCBI taxonomy): Eukaryota > Metazoa > Platyhelminthes > Cestoda > Proteocephalidea > Proteocephalidae > Proteocephalus > Proteocephalus fallax. The sequence continues at coordinate 407,257 of JAPUBX010001390.1, read as the reverse complement.
AAGTAGCATTAAGGTAAATTTGCAAGAAAGGCAAATTTAACCCACGAAGTATATAAACTTTGGCAAACAGGAAATGGCGGCCATCAAATGGCCCTATCCAAAACTCGCGCCTGGCTAGCTCGCCACATAGCACGCATTATGGTAATTTGAAGACTTCGTGGCCCAAAAATCAGAATAGCACGATGTCCAAAGACGAAGGTCGACAATGAATAATAATGATTGTTGTTCAAACAATAGTTAGGGCCCGGCTTGGGCTGAAAACGGCAGCCTGGCCACACTTGGGGCATGTCGTGCTCATGCCGGCCGCAGAAGACATAAATCTTGCAGTACTTCGCATATGTGGACGCTATGACGCTGTTTACGAGCGTCCAAGCTACTGGAAATGATCAAATATCAAATTTATTCCGTTCGAAATCGATCGACGACGAGGCACCATCTAGATGTTTCCATTTATAACACACAAGGACCAATTTTAATAAGTAGAAATGGCACATAAAAAGGGCATTAAAACTGTCCATCGGGACGTGATGATTTCCGGGAATTGTAATTGGAATACATTTTTCGTCATGGTCAGAGATATGAATCGATTTCGTGCGGTTGTCTCCTACTAGAGAATAAGCAGACTTGAATGGTGTTACGATGAAGAGTCTCGGAAATATTTTTATCATAACATATGGCGTCCCCGTCTCTCAATGTAAATCTCTGATCGACCAATGCGAAGGTTAAACCGCTTGATTCTCACAAGAAAGACGCTACAACGGCCATTCCCTATTTTTAGTTTCACCTGAACGGGTGAGGCGGAAACTGTTGATCGATCGCATTGCTACTATTTTATTGTAAAAGTCTGGGTCCTTATGACCGTAAAATGGTGTCAAGAGTGCAATTCGTATTTTCCAAAGGCGGTTCGACACAAACTTCTGCTTCATGAAGATTCTTGGGATTACTGCAAAGGTGACAGCTTCTCCAGAGCCACCTCAAGAAGTGTAAGTAGTCGCGGCGCCATCCAAAACTTTAGCCATTGCAAGCTGGTTCAATTTCTGATGATGAGGCAGCTAGTTGCTGGCCCCTGAAGGCCTCTCGATTACAGGCGTACGCCCACCAGTCGCTGAGTCCATCCCTACGCGACCTTATCCGGTCACAGAATGGATATTCTGTTTATGCAAGAAAAAGCACTGCCAAGGGACACGGGGCCGGCACACACGACTGTACACAGTTTCTAATTAAGAAGAAGAAGTGCTATACAAATGCCACAAGGTCATCTGGAAAAATCACACACCACGTTGACGCCCAAACACGTTTTTTCCCGATTATGCGACCTGGAAGTCAACAGAGCACGAAGGTGGGGTATATTAAATCGATTTATTTTAATGACGTGGAATGTAAATTATCATTTATTGATCATAATAAAATAAATAGTGGCACAGTTCGCTGTATTATAGCGCTTCTCCACGATCACTAAAGCGGCAGGCGTATGTCGTCAACGCCACCAAAGACTGTGTTCCCCCGACTCATCATTACGGAATAGCGAAGGCCTCCCGTGCGTGCGAATTGCCACCTCCGTTTAGCCATTGAATTCGGCGAAGTTGGATTTTCACTGGGCACCTCGGACAAGCTTGGCAACTGGCAGATGGCCTCCATCTCCACGAGTTCATTGGAGGATCCCACGAAGCGCAGCTTCGAGTGCTCGTCTTCCAGCGTGAAGATCTGCATCGTGTTGGTGCTGTTGCTCGTTGCCAGGGAGCCGGTTACCACGACGATACGGTCGTTGCCCTTCACGAGTTCCTTGAATCTGGCGTACTCGATGGCCGCGTTGATTCGATTATCGATATCCTCCGCCCATGCATCGACAATGGGCTCTACAAAAAAAACAGACAAAATGAAAGTCGAATTATGCAAAAAACAAAGAATTATTGTTAAAACGTGAGACAATCGGCTTCGTGTATGTTGTAATTGTTAATAATTAATAAAGTTTGTTACAGGTACTGATGGAAGCATGCGAGTTTGAATAAAAAACGACAGTCTCATCAACGACCCTATGTAGGATTTGATTAACGGAATTCGATCACGTACCCGTATAAAGATAGGGATGGAGGCCACGGTAGCAATGGAAATTGCGTGCCACGGACACGTCAACCGTGATGCCGATAACTGAGCAAGGTGGTCGAGATGTTGCAATCGCCACTGCTGATCTGAAAGATGGAGACCAAAACGGGGTGATACAACGACAAATCATTATCGAAAAATACGATTTCAAATAAGATAGAGTTCCAACTGCACATCAGACACATAATAACACCATCAAAACCCTAGTCCATGTGAAAAAACAATGAGACCGTGAGGTTAGCCAATCCTAATCTAGTTGTACAGCAAGATCTGGTCCAAGTGTTTTAATTCGAAATATGGACAGTTAACTAGACAAACGTATAAATCGCAGAAACAACTGAACGTACGCTCCAGTTGTTGTGATTACAAAGATAGCTGCAGCTCCACAGCTGGCTGCAGCTTCGACGTCTGAACCACCCATCACCTGACGAATGTCGCCAATCAGATTTCCACACACAATGGATCTCAAAGCCATTTTCGAAGCAGAGGAATATTGAATGATATTAAAGACTCCTTAATAACGTCGTTTTATATTATCAAAAAATACGACCGTCTACGTATAAAAAAAAGTTATTAAAACGGGTTCCTTGCTCTAATTAATGAATAATCTCAGAACTCGGTCGCATTACAGTCCTTGTATGTAATTTCAAATATTAGTTTCATCATGAAATTCATTTTGGGTCTTTTTACCCATCAACAAGCTTAATATTTTGAAATTAAACACAATAAATCAATTATAAATGCCACCTAAGCACCCGTTCTCACAGTTAACTATGTATTACGAAATGCGGCATGCTTGCCAATTTTTGAAGTAGTCCGATTCCTGCAAACGGCCCCCTCCCCAAGATAATTCGGCTGACCTAGCTTAAACGATAAAAACATCCCATCTTTTGCGGCAACCCCACAATTGATGAAGTTTCTCGGGCGAATGTTTACAGGTGGCGATGTATGTATATGGATTGGCAATTTTTTCGACTTTACAATGCCCTCGTAGTATGCATACGAGTTTCTTGCGTGAAGCACGCACCAAATCGAGATGTAGCGTATGAACAGCCTGCCGAAGAGTCGTATTGTGGGAATAAATCATACCTTGTGAAAGAAACGAATGAATCAGCCTAATAGCTAGCAGTAGTACCATGATCGCCTGAGTCGTATGATCCATCACTTAGTTGGGTTATTAGTAATAATGTTGCTGTTTCTGTTAATCAGGTTGACGCTTAATGTTAGTAATAAAAATGCCCTATCTCTCTATTGTGAAGTAGAAGACTTAGTAGCAAGTGATCGAATGTATTTTATCAGAATAAGGCAGACTTAGACAATTAGAACAGGAAAGCCTGATGCAACGGGTCGGAATTTCAAGTCGCATTCGATTTTCGATTCGCCTCTTCACTTAAACAATTTCAACTGATTGATAATAAGAACCTCGGAATCGCCACATCTTCTCAAAATACTTCTAGGCGGTTCGGAACGCGCTCCGGGTCGACGTACCCGTTTTCTGTGCGAGTTCGCGCAATCTTGAAAAGGTGAAATGTATTCACCGGCATGCCAGAGTGAAATGCAGATTAAGTGTTCTCGAGTGGCCTCGGCGTTGGAAGAGCTCTTCGGGAACGGCTACCGTCACTGTGGGGGCGCCCATTGGATGCCCTCATTGGTACCGATCTCAAATCCCCGGTATGATCGTCAAGCGCAGGTAGTTGGGCCGGAACATGTTGACCCGGACAGCGCACAATTGTTGGACAGAGCCTGGTCCGCAATTAGTCTCGCCCATAGCAAAATCGTGTCGCGTGACCGTGTTAGTGATCTCGCCACACACGCCGATTACAGATAATAAGGAAGAAATGAGATTGCGACGTGAGAAAACAAAGCCACTCTAAATACCCCACAACCTCTTCTCCTCGGGATACGTCGATCAACATAAACCACCTTGAACACAACCCACCTCGGCGATCCTAGCTTATACGACGTTGGCAACTTTTGCTCTGATATTTCAAGATAATAATAATAATAATAATATTCGCTTTATTAAGGTCACGAGGACCAAAACGTTCAGCATTAAAATTTGCAATAAACAAATATTTTACAGGACGTCACGATTATACGTAGAAAATGCAGAATAAGTTAAGATGAATAAAAGAAGTAGCATTAAGGTAAATTTGCAAGAAAGGCAAATTTAACCCACGAAGTATATAAACTTTGGCAAACAGGAAATGGCGGCCATCAAATGGCCCTATCCAAAACTCGCGCCTGGCTAGCTCGCCACATAGCACGCATTATGGTAATTTGAAGACTTCGTGGCCCAAAAATCAGAATAGCACGATGTCCAAAGACGAAGGTCGACAATGAATAATAATGATTGTTGTTCAAACAATAGTTAGGGCCCGGCTTGGGCTGAATACGGCAGCCTGGCCACACTTGGGGCATGTCGTGCTCATGCCGGCCGCAGAAGACATAAATCTTGCAGTACTTCGCATATGTGGACGCTATGACGCTGTTTACGAGCGTCCAAGCTACTGGAAATGATCAAATATCAAATTTATTCCGTTCGAAATCGATCGACGACGAGGCACCATCTAGATTTTTCCATTTATAACACACAAGGACCAATTTTAATAAGTAGAAATGACACATAAAAAGGGCATTAAAACTGTCCATCGGGACGTGATGATTTCCGGGAATTGTAATTGGAATACATTTTTCGTCATGGTCAGAGATATGAATCGATTTCGTGCGGTTGTCTCCTACTAGAGAATAAGCAGACTTGAATGGTGTTACGATGAAGAGTCTCGGAAATATTTTTATCATAACATATGGCGTCCCCGTCTCTCAATGTAAATCTCTGATCGACCAATGCGAAGGTTAAACCGCTTGATTCTCACAAGAAAGACGCTACAACGGCCATTCCCTATTTTTAGTTTCACCTGAACGGGTGAGGCGGAAACTGTTGATCGATCGCATTGCTACTATTTTATTGTAAAAGTCTGGGTCCTTATGACCGTAAAATGGTGTCAAGAGTGCAATTCGTATTTTCCAAAGGCGGTTCGACACAAACTTCTGCTTCATGAAGATTCTTGGGATTACTGCAAAGGTGACAGCTTCTCCAGAGCCACCTCAAGAAGTGTAAGTAGTCGCGGCGCCATCCAAAACTTTAGCCATTGCAAGCTGGTTCAATTTCTGATGATGAGGCAGCTAGTTGCTGGCCCCTGAAGGCCTCTCGATTACAGGCGTACGCCCACCAGTCGCTGAGTCCATCCCTACGCGACCTTATCCGGTCACAGAATGGATATTCTGTTTATGCAAGAAAAAGCACTGCCAAGGGACACGGGGCCGGCACACACGACTGTACACAGTTTCTAATTAAGAAGAAGAAGTGCTATACAAATGCCACAAGGTCATCTGGAAAAATCACACACCACGTTGACGCCCAAACACGTTTTTTCCCGATTATGCGACCTGGAAGTCAACAGAGCACGAAGGTGGGGTATATTAAATCGATTTATTTTAATGACGTGGAATGTAAATTATCATTTATTGATCATAATAAAATAAATAGTGGCACAGTTCGCTGTATTATAGCGCTTCTCCACGATCACTAAAGCGGCAGGCGTATGTCGTCAACGCCACCAAAGACTGTGTTCCCCCGACTCATCATTACGGAATAGCGAAGGCCTCCCGTGCGTGCGAATTGCCACCTCCGTTTAGCCATTGAATTCGGCGAAGTTGGATTTTCACTGGGCACCTCGGACAAGCTTGGCAACTGGCAGATGGCCTCCATCTCCACGAGTTCATTGGAGGATCCCACGAAGCGCAGCTTCGAGTGCTCGTCTTCCAGCGTGAAGATCTGCATCGTGTTGGTGCTGTTGCTCGTTGCCAGGGAGCCGGTTACCACGACGATACGGTCGTTGCCCTTCACGAGTTCCTTGAATCTGGCGTACTCGATGGCCGCGTTGATTCGATTATCGATATCCTCCGCCCATGCATCGACAATGGGCTCTACAAAAAAAACAGACAAAATGAAAGTCGAATTATGCAAAAAACAAAGAATTATTGTTAAAACGTGAGACAATCGGCTTCGTGTATGTTGTAATTGTTAATAATTAATAAAGTTTGTTACAGGTACTGATGGAAGCATGCGAGTTTGAATAAAAAACGACAGTCTCATCAACGACCCTATGTAGGATTTGATTAACGGAATTCGATCACGTACCCGTATAAAGATAGGGATGGAGGCCACGGTAGCAATGGAAATTGCGTGCCACGGACACGTCAACCGTGATGCCGATAACTGAGCAAGGTGGTCGAGATGTTGCAATCGCCACTGCTGATCTGAAAGATGGAGACCAAAACGGGGTGATACAACGACAAATCATTATCGAAAAATACGATTTCAAATAAGATCGAGTTCGAACTGCACATCAGACACATAATAACACCATCAAAACCCTAGTTCATGTGAAAAAACAATGAGACCGTGAGGTTAGCCAATCCTAATCTAGTTGTACAGCAAGATCTGGTCCAAGTGTTTTAATTCGAAATATGGACAGTTAACTAGACAAACGTATAAATCGCAGAAACAACTGAACGTATACACTGTATACTATACAGAGACTGTAGATTGCATGCTATCATTAAACCATGGTCAATTGGATTGATCAATAACAATTGATTGGTGCAGCAAGATCTAGTCGGAGTATACAAATGAGTAATAAGTAGAGTACAGATCGCATAAAGTAGAGAACATACGCTCCGGTTTTTGTTATCACAAAGATAGCCGCAGCTCCACAGCTGGCTGCAGCTTCGACGGCTGAACCACCCGTCACCTGACGAATGTCGCCAATCAGGTTTCCACGCACACGGCGGTAGTCCATCAGTTCTTCGTGATAGGTATCATGACAGATTGCCTTTTCAGCTTCACGGCAGATCTAAAATGTTAGAGGTTACCCAGTGTCGTATGTCAACAAACCTGATCAAGAGTTTTAACTGATTCAATGGGATACTGTCCCCAAGAGGTTTCCGTGGTAAGAATTAAGCCGTCAGATCCATCAAGAACAGCATTTGCGACGTCAGAGGACTCTGCTCTCGTTGATCGAGGCTTGGATACCATGGACTCCAAAAGTTGCTCAATAATGAACACTGGCTTCTCGGCAATATTGCAATGTCCAACGATGTATTTTTGAAGCTTGAATATTTTTTCAGGCGTGTAGTGCATGGCTAAATGACTGCGGCCAACAACGATACCATCAGACTCGCTGATAAGCGCGTCGAGACTAAACAAATGTAAAATGCAACGCATTAAAACATACTTTTTAATCGACTCTCGTGTTTCTAGTTTTATGAAAATCTTTGTGCTCTCAGACAGGTGACTACGAACCATCTGAATCATTGAGGCGTTTTCAGCAAAGCTCGTGACAACAACATCGACGCCACATTCAGACGCGAACTTGAGGTCCTTCACATATTTTGCATGCACTGAATCGTGGTAAAGGCGATCTCTTGGAATAGTGACCGATTTATTTGATCCGATTTTACCACCTTCTTCAACCATGCAGTTAATGCAGTCAAGTCCAATATCTTTTACTATGAGGGTAACATCACCATCTCCCAAGTATACCCGGTCACCCTTGTGAAGGCTATGAATAAGCTGCGGGAAATATTGTGTGTCGATGAAAATAGTGTCCGCAGTACATTTGAATTTGTATTGTTCGTCCAACGTTAACTTAACACGATGACCTTCCTCTAGATGTTCTTCAACTAAATGATCCTAGATAAAAAAGGTTATACATCAACGGATTACAAAACATACCCCCACAAAAAAACCAGTTGTTACGGGTGCAGCAGTCACATCAATTGCGACACTGATCAAGCGTTCGTATTCATATTCCTGATCAAGCTCACGTGCAAATTTTACGACATCCTTGCAAGTTTCAGGAGGGGTCGTACTGAGGTTGATCAGTAACACATTCATTCCAGCTTCCGCCATTTTATCAATGCCACTTTTAGTTTGCCACGAAGTTCCTACAAAATATTAGAAGAAATCTTTACTTACCCAGTGTGCATACAATGCATGTTTCACGGGCACTGTCCACAAGCTGGTCAATATCAAGATTGCATGTGTGATTAAGATGAGATTTCAGGTTTACTACAGAATATAGATCACTGAGTAAATCGTGATTTAATTCTTCTGAATCGCCCGAGTTCATAATGATACCACGATCGGATGCATCCATGAGTGAGAAGGTGGCCTAAAAAAATATCCGATAAATTATTGAGCTCCCAGGCACTTAGCCGCAAAAGTAATAAAACAGAATTGGAAATACGTGAAGTGTATTTGCATCAAATAAAAAATGTAAAGAATTATTGTTTGAGTTGATAATAGGCCACGTTAAAGACGGCGTTTTGTGAACCACTTGTTGGTGTTATATTAGCCACATAATCACACATGCAATGTCGTGAACAACATCACGCAGACACCATTTCAAAATAGTGCAATTAGAAAAAGAGATGCATCGAACTTGATGCTATCAATTAAAACAATGATCGGCCGCAATTAATAATGAATTTATTTATGTAATAACATTCTCAAAGAAATCGCTGTGTTTATCTTATATAACGTAACTATTATTTGACAATCTCCCACAACAGACGCAGAAATTATTAATTGATCCAGTTTAAACATTTGCACACCGAAAATGTTAATTAATTCCGGATGCTGGGAATAGCAATAAACCGGAACAAAAGGATGGTTTTTACTAAAAAAGGCAACAATATTCGGTTCAAACGTCTCTATTTTAAACTGGGCTGATTGCAGTAAGATGTGATGTATCAAAGCTCGCAGGCGGTTATGAAATTATTTAATCGGAAAGGTAGTTGACAATGATTGAAGATTTAGGCTTGGAAATCCCGAATATTATGAATAACAAGACCGATTTTATCTGCAGTTTCTGCTGCTTGTAGAATTGCTATCTGTGTAGCCGCACTGAGATAATTCTGCGGATGATGTTTCGCGTCAAGCGGGCATTAATCAACGCAATCTTAGGCTATGACTTCGATATGGGGCCACTGCGCGTTTAAGAAGAATCGCCTTAGGGCTAAATTAGATGCTATATTAATGAAGGTGGTTCATAATATCGCCGCTACAATTAAGAAGAAATTACGAATGTTCCTCCCTATTCATTTGACATAGTTTGTTATCACAAATACGCCGTACTATCTGTTCTATCATGTAATGCCTATCACTTGAATATCATTCGGTTTTCTTGCTTTATTCTGTAGATTAGGTTGTGTACTCTTACAATTCGCAGATGGTTTCCGAAAATATCAAAGATTAAACAATGTCAATCAAAATATATGAACAAAACAGAAGTTGCCGTTCTTTGTTTAAGAACATTTTCTGAAATTAATTTAATCAAACAAGTTGACTACAGGTAGATAAGACATTAGTGCGATTCGCTTTTCGCGAATGATAAGTAGAATAAAATCTTAGTTAATTGTATCTTTACAGACTTCGGAACTTCAACATCATGAAACGCTTCCGTACCTCATCGACAACTGTACGAACATTTGGAAGGATAGTTCGTAAATTCCTCTTCCTTGATTACAATAACTGCGCTTCAAGATGTTCGTTCTAACTTAAAAAACGACGTCTAAATTAATTTCCTTAATATATACCGTTCACATTGATATGCATTCAAGTTTACCGAAAGTTAAATCTTATTTTCACGCGAAAAGATGAAGCAAGAACTTAAAGATTGTTTTCGTGCATTGCATTGTGTATCACACATTTTTTTGGTGAAATTTTTTATCCTGTTGAACTTGATAAATCAGGAATTCAAATTTATTTATGGTGCATCTAGGAGGCGTTATTTTCAATCCAAGCACATGCGAGCCTTCAAATGTGAATTTATGTTTTAAACGTTTATTATTGTGTTTTCAAGTTGAGCTCAATTTATAATTAAATCCTAACCTATTAGAAATCATTGGGAGTTATTATACTCATATTACATTTCCATACTTATTTTTGGTTGAATCGATTGACTCTCTGCATAGAACGACAACCTGACTCTCCTTATATATTTTCTCACATTTCGCCTTGAAACACTTCAATGGGTTCGAAGGCACAATCTAAATATTTTTCTCACAACCCAGACCATGAACCAGATAAACACCATATGACCTGGATTAATGGTATGGATAACTCAGTTGCAACAAATCAAACCTGTAGCCAGCCGCTTTGCACACCTGTTATGTGTAAAGGAGGCAATTCTGATTGTCCGTCGATTGCTAAAGTTGATTCGCTCGAGTGTGGGCTATCGCCATCTGATAGTCCAATTTTCACACCGCCGACGTCCGCCGAAAATCTACAGAAAATTATTTCCCACTCCATTTCTTTCAATAGCATTTCGCAGAATTTCGAACCGCCAACAATGGACAAAAACCGCATGGATTATAAACTCCCCACTTCATCGCCATCTTTATCGTTGTGGCGGGACTGTCGTTTTGAAACCCCACCTCTACGTTCTCGTAGACTCGATTCTTTTTGTATGCATAGAGCTCCGGGAAAATTATGCTCCCCCTCTTGCAGTCCAATTTTCACACCACCAAAATCTGCCGAAAATAGCGAAATTAACGATTACCAATTACAGTCTTATCAATTGGCTACCGACCATTTGAAAACTCCTGGGACTTCAATACCTGAAGAAGATGGCACGAAACGAGTAAAGGAATCTAACAATGCTTGCAATATAGTGAATAATATGAGCAGCGATGATTCAGGGGAATTCGAAAGTTTTTTGGCTGAAATGAGACGTAAGTCGACAGAAAATGATCTGGAATCTCGCAGTGATTCGGACTCTTTTGTTGTTTCTGATCACTCATCTTCTCCGGAATCTTGTGGAGAATCTGAGGAATACGTTTCGCCGTCCATGGATAAGTCATCAGATACGGAATCTATGTAAATTTATATCTGATTGTCTTAATGTATGTCCTTATTTAGCGAGCTCATTAATGCCGTGCAAACGAAGCTCGTGTTGTCATCGGATTCCGATGAGTTAAGTTATATAGAAAACAAGCTTCCTGATACCACTAAGGAAAACTTAAATGGTCCTGAATCACCTATCGGTGGATTTAAAGTACCCAGTCTTCCACCTTTTAAAAAGAAATTCTCTACACCACGGCAGATTTTTGCAGACAAATCGCCCCGCCCTAATTCAAAACCAAGGTATGTTTAATTGTTGGTCAAATCAGTTAAACTCAAACTATTTGTTGAAAATGACCGCTGTACTTTAGACTTATTTTAGCGGATTCTCACAAAAAGCAAACCATGGGAACTCTATCATTTGTTGATTCCCTGGATGCATTTAACCAAGATTCCTCCAAAAACAGAAGGCGTCACCCCAGTGCCGAAAGGTAGGTACACTTGTGTTGTGTGGTATGCCTTATAAGAAGCCTAAATTCACCGTATGCATAGGCATTTCTGGGAACTTCGGTCTAGGTACGCCACCTGTAAACATATTTCCGAGAAACCTCTTGGTAACCCCCACGAAGGCGGTTTATCCTCTAGCTGTCAAATTTGGAATTGGATTTTTTGGCATTGCTTTGAATCGGTGCTTGTTCCGTTTCTTCGCTCGCCTTTTTTACTCACCCAGACGGTCGCAGTCAATTTTATGTGACATTAGTTCAGTGGCTCGGGTTGTCTTGCATTCAATGTCGGCATTTTATAGTGAGTGCTTCGGATGCGCAATATTTAATTTCATTTTAGATTCGTTAATAAATTCAAGCAGAATCGGCAAGAACTCGCAAATCGCCTGTTACGTATCTACAACGAAATGGTTTTCGACAACGTAGTAAGTTATACACTGCCCCTGTTTATGCCAAGGATTCTTTCATTTGATTCCCTTAATTTTGTGTTTTAGATTCCCGAACATTTAGATGTGCAGTGGAACACCCGGCTCCTAAAGACAGCTGGTCAATGTGTATATTTACGAAAAACGATTAAGCACAGCGATGGAACTACCAGCAAGGTACGTACCTCCGTTGTCTACTAGGGTGCGGGTTTCTCCTGATAAAGGATAGGCCGTGTTCTTGTGTGTTTCCAAGATATATATTTGGTATATTGTACATTCGGTGTCGCAGCGCTACCCGGAGAGGAGAAAAAAGAGCCCGTTAATTGGCACAAAATTTGCATGGTTGCCCGATGATGTAGCCGTAAGCATCCTCGCTCTGTTGGTGAGAGACCTAGGTTCGATTCCCAGGCCTGGTCACCTTGGGTGGCACTGGGGAGGTCGCCTGTTAAAATATTCCCGAGAATCTTTATGACAAACCCCAAATGAAGTCGGTTTATCTTCTTGCAGGAAATGGTCGCGCAAATTGTGATTGGATTTGGAAATTTGTATGTCTAAGCTAGGGACACTTCATTTTTGCATTTTAGACCCAAGATGTGCGAATTGAACTTTCGCCGAAAGTCTGTAGCACAGCAGACCGGGTGCGAGACACACTGCTCCACGAGGCTTGTCACGCCGCCGTCTGGTTCGCTCACCACATCAACGATGGCCACGGGCGTTTGTGGTGGGCCTTCGTGAACAAAGCCAACGCCACCTACCCCAACATCCCCCCAGTCACCGTACGCCACGCCTACTACCTCGACACCCGGTTTACCTATGAATGCACCGGGTGTTCAGCCACAATCAATCGCTACTCCAAATCAATTGACCTGGAAAAGAAGGTAGGAGGCCCACAGTTCTTCCTAACTAAAAGCTCGGTTCACCGCGTCGGCTGGGGTTTTGAAGTCGCTTCCCGTTTTGTTTAGGTTTGTGGGCGCTGTCATTGCCGTTTTCGGCTGTTCGTCAACACTTCTAAGGGTCCAACGGCCACCCCCAGCCGCTCTGAGGTCGCCTCCACTCCCCGGGCCCGGCCCGCCTTCGCCGATTTCGTCAGTCAGCACTACAAGGAAGTGCGCCATCAGACACCCACCCACACGGAGGCCATGAAAAGCCTTGGTTGCCTGTTTCGCGCCTCTAAGGTCTCAGGGACAACACCAACGATTGACGCACCGCCAACCTCCTGAGCCCACGACTGGGGACACCGTTTTTAAATCCTTACCCCGAAACTTCGATTAAACGGAGAACTGGCTGATTTTAACTGTATATTTCTTTGCGTGGGACGTCTTTTGTAATCGGTTTTTTGAAACCAGCGTTGTTTTATGTCTCCCAATAAATTCGGGTATTTTATAGCAAGGTGTGCTCCGCCGAGGTGTTCTTTATGCACGTTTTCGTCTGGTTTTCTGATTGCACATCATGCTATGCTTCCGTTCAACCACCCGCCACTGCTTCTGTTTAAGTGTTTGCCTTCACGTGGTTGTCTTACTGACTGACCATGGGTGAATTCGGAAGAATCACTAGAGTTGTGCTCTAGAGTTGCCTATGTTCACAGTAATTTATCGGATATTCCTGGCGACTTTTTTGGTCCCTTATTTCCCCATGCAAATGTCCTCAACGTCGTCCGACTCATCGTCCTCTAGTAGGAGTCAGACGGCCACGACGAACGCCAATAACTCGAACTGCCAATCTGGTTGGGTGGTACTCTATCGCAAGGGTCACAACAGTCATTCCATTGCTTCCAGGCCTGTATGCTCGGTGCCAAGCGGCTGCTTCCTGGCGCCGCCAAGATGCCCCTTCTTGGTGGCCCTTTCGCCGCGTCCTCCACCCGCGGCCTCTCCGCGACGGCGTCCGCTGTCGGAAAAGGCGGCGACCCGCAGCGCGTTGTTGAGCTGAAAGAGAAATTGAAGTATGGTCCGTCGCTTCGGGAGTTTGCCAATTCCGGGGCCACTTCCCCTCTAACGGCGACAGCAACGCATACCTCGGCCGGCAGCTGTGGTGCATCCCTCAAAAGGATAAAAGGGGAGCAGTAAGTTGGCTTCGATGGTGTAGCGGGCAACATCGTCGCTCTGTTGGTGGCCACAGCGGGTGGCACTGAGCATACTGATTGGTAGAGCAACCTCTGACTTTGTGACACCGTCTATTTCCATGATGTGTCCTAAAGCGACTAAAAGGCCGGCGAATTGTCCTGCCGTCTATGAAGAGATTTGTCGTTTGTTGATTCATCTATGAGGTCGTAAACATTGCCTATTGTGGTAGCGTGTAAACAGTAGCGTCTAGTTAGATGCGTCACCCATGTAGGTCATAATCCCCAAACGTATCCTGTGTATGTTTGCCCACGTTTTCTCTTAGTCTCCGACTTCCTAACTGGCTCAAAACAGAAATTCCGCATGGAAAAAAGATCTCCAAGATGACGAATGACCTTCGAGGACTGAAGTTACACTCGGTAAGAAGTCATCGAGCATTTTTCCCATCCATTTAGCCGAATATCGCTGGCTTCGCCTTTTTACCGCTAATTTCGTATTAGCTCGGCGGCCTGGGGGCAGAAATGCATTGGCTGTGGTAACCCCTCAGTGGCTATCTCGAACAAGGTGCTGGATGGTCAAATAAATGAGTCATATATTGTCCAACTTTGAGCAATCAACGTCACTGTGCACTTGGTAGGAAATAAGCCAAGTTATCCCTTATTAAAACAAATTCCAAATGCAACAACCACGATGACCGAGCACACCGTTTGTCCTGTCTGCCCTTGCAGGTCTGCGAAGAGGCGCGATGTCCAAATCTCGGCGACTGCTGGAGTGGCGGTGAGGAGGGTGTTCCCACGGCCACCATAATGGTACGTGTGTTTGACTTTCCTTCACTGTTTCCCACAAACGTTGCGCTCACGCCATTTACAGTGGCATTTTCGGTGGGGTGTTTGCTAGTTGGAGCCAATCAGGGTGTTGCCTGACTCCCAACGCTTTCAGTTCAGCTGGCCTAACTCAACTGACTTCTAATGTCTATCGGCTCTCAGATAATGGGCGACACCTGTACGCGTGGTTGTCGGTTCTGCTCGGTGAAGACCTCCAACAAGCCACCAGCACTGGATCCCGACGAACCGGAAAACACTGCCAACGCCGTCAGCAAATGGGGCGTGGAGTACATCGTCATCACCTCGGTCGATCGGGACGACATGCCCGATGGCGGAGCCACACATTTCGCCGAAACTGGTAAGTTCTGACGCGCCTGCTTCCTTCTTTGGGGAGCGGGGGATTCTCAGTGGTTGTTGGTTCTGCTTCTGCGGCATGGTCCTTAGTAGCTTCTATTCGTGGACTCCTCTCGCCTAGCGCCTGGAAGAGTAAGGCTGCATTGTCGGCCTGGTTTTTGTAGCCATCTGTGGCTCAACTCACCAAGCTAGAGAATAGAAAACCGATTGCGATCCAGTTCAGTTGCCCGTCGTGCCAACCTGGGTGCGTGGTTGTTTGGCGTCGGTCTCGGGGGAGGATCCCCTACCCCGAAGAGGTAGGAATCACCGGACCAATCACGTCGCGGTGTCTTTGTCACGCATAGCACCACTTACATACCACTTCCCGGTGACCGTTTTGGCAATGATGCGATTCAAATTGTTTTTTTTTTATTTTGTTTTTTAACAGTGAAACGAATCAAGGCAAAGCAACCGTCCATACTGGTTGAGTGTCTGATGCCTGATTTCAGAGGAGACGTCAATTCCATCCAGATAATGGTGGACAGTGGCTTGGACGTCTATGCCCACAACATCGAGACAGTGGAGCCTCTTCAAAAGTTCGTTATTTCCTACAAAATTCTTTGTGCGTTGTTTTTTTTGATAATTTCTTGTCAACCTCTTCCACACCCTCGATCCCCATTTTAATATTTGACTGCTCGCCTTGCGCGGCCATCTCTTGCAAGGGGCTGGAGCGGCGTGTTTTAGGACAGGGATTACGGATACCCACTAGCGCCGTTTGGAAGCTTGGTCATGGCAGTTGGAGGTGCTGTTCTGGTGTCTTATTTGGCCGTTTGAGAGCCCGCCCCCATTTGAATGATCATAACAGCTTATTATGATATTTTGTGTTGTTGTTGTTGTTGTTGTTGTTGTTGTTGTTTAAAGCTCGTTGGTATTTCTAGAGCAGTCCGAGACCACCGCGCCGCCTACCACCAGTCCCTAGGGGTTCTGGAACACGCCAAAAAGTATGCATCCACGCAGTTGGCATCGCGGAACCTCGTGACAAAGTCGAGTATAATGCTCGGTTTCGGGGAATCGGACGAGGAGGTGCTAAAATCCCTGAAGGACCTCCGTCTAGCAGGCGTGGACTGTGTAACTCTTGGGCAGTACATCCAACCCACAAGACGCCATCTCAAGGTAGTCCTTCGCACTCTCCTTACTGCTCTGCTATTTCGTCATTCACGGCTGGAACCCCGAAAGGCATGATGCAGGGCACTGCTATCTCCCGCCATGGTTTTAGAGTCACCGTTGGTGTCAAACGAGACTGTACCTAGGTTCTAGGGGTTGCATTGAGTTCGCTACCTCGCTATTTGCGACGAAAGACTCCTGTTTTTTCGAGTTGTTGGTGAAAGGGGTAGGAATGTGCGTTTTTACGGGATTGCTCCTTTCGTCAGTTCACCCAGGATCTCCGCCAACGAAGGGGTCATGCAGGCTAGTCGTGTAGCGTGCGGACTGCGAGTCGGGTCTTGCAGTACTTCTCCGATAGCACCTTTGGAGCAATTACTTGACCCAAATATGCCCCGACCTGGCTGCCTGCGATCACCGTTCTGTAGTAGCCACAATTCGCGGCATTGATAGCCGCACCTAAGCGAAGAGGGGGTTCGGTTTTTCGAATTTACTAGGGTTCTTTCCCGTTTCGGTGTCCTTTGACTAAATGATCCTGAAATTAAACAGTTGTATCACCATGATCGGTTGGGGTCAATCAGCACGCACGTGTAGCGCTTAGAACTACAGAACGTCTACGGGTCACAATCTGCTCCGACCTGGCTGCCTCCGATCACCGCGCATGGGCGTCTACGATTCGCGACATCCATGAAGCTGACGGTTCATCATCTGGCAGGACCTAGTCGCACCGAGAAAAAAAAGGCCAATCATGTTTCTAGTTTAAATGGAATATTGAGTTTGCCACCTCATACACCATTTAATAGGAACGCAACAGCTGATCGATCAGCATACTAGACGGAAGGATCAAGATCAAAAAGACATCTAAGGCTAATGTATTTTCATATTGGTTAGGTGCGCGAGTATGTTCACCCGGACAGGTTTGCCTACTGGGAGAGCGTGGGCCAATCGCTGGGCTTCCTCTACACCGCCAGCGGCCCCCTCGTGCGCTCCTCGTACCGCGCCGGTGAGTACTACATCAAGCACATCATCAAGACGCAAAAGCTCTCCAGGGGATGAGTGGACAGCCGCTACGATTGTTGACTAATAGTAGCCCCTACCCAATTCCCCGCCCGCTGACTTTGAATAAACGAGAAGGATGCCCGTTTTAGATTTGTGTGTGTGCGCGCGCGTTGAACCGGGACACGAGAATGCCGCTTTTCTGTGCAGATAATCTTGTATTTATGAAAGGCGGACGATCGATCGTTTGAAAGGCCGTATCGTTTCCACCAGAATCCTGTTCTCTTAAAATTCCGTAAACGAAACTGTGAATGATGTTACTGGCCTACTCGATAGTGCTCTATGCTGCTGAAGCCATATCCGATAGCACGTATCGATTCCCCGTTATGGTGAATTTACCGGTGTGATACATTGGATTCACGGCATGCCTGCTATCAAATTTGGATTTGAAAAAATTACTACAGAGGTGAGATTAATGGAATGCAATCGCGGTACCCACAGTTAAAATAGTTTGAAAAGGAAAGCGCTGTATCAAAATGACCGAGTCTTCACCACTTCCTGCCAAAGGTGTCAGATTAAGCATTATCCAGGTCTTCGTAGATGACTGGCTGCTCAGGTTAATCAGTATTGAGAGAAACAGAACAGTTGCGGAGGCGCACCATTTACGAAGAAAGCGATTTATTGTGGACGCACGGCGAAGTAAAATAAATGACAAATATTAATCGGTTCCACGTGAAGAAAGAGTTGGGATGGTGTATGATCTGGGTTTTGGGTGGACAACTTGGATCACCTATACGATTAGACATTCCAATTGATAGAACCGATGAAGAGGACTGAAATATTCCTCGGAATCAGACCCATTTGAACCAACGGCAGAAATGCATTCCCGTCTACTGGAGGAGAAGGATAATCGTTAGGGTGAGACAATGAGAAAGAGGATAGATGGCCTTGGAAAAGTACGCTATTATCATTGTTTTTGGTGGTTTATTTTTAAACGAACGAATTCTCCTCACCAAAAAACATGCAATGTGTGGAAAGCTTTCAAAATGGCGGCAAACTACTTCGTGTGATCTCGATGACCCTAAACCTGCACATCATTGAACAATCCGGAAACTAATTCCGTGGCAAATTGTGATGAGATACACCAGCGTGACTGCGTTTTTCGTGGACCATCTCCTGCATTCACGAATATCCTTGGGCGTATGGCACATGTGGCATCGCGGGTTCCACCCGAAGAGGGACAAAAAAGGCGAATTGCGATGTGCCGCCGTTCTTGTGGGTACTGCCTACGCATTGGTCGACGAGATTTACACTTGGATAAACTTGAAAAGGGGGGCCATCCGATAGCAGTGCTCTGCGTTTGCTGCAGTTACGTTTTGGCGGGTAGCATTGCTTCACCACATTGAATACATAAACTTCCGAATCAGCAGTCCAGAAAGGATACCGAATTACTTGTAAATTTACAAAAATCGTCCATTAACAGACACCACGGGAATAATAGCTGAAATTAACAATCTTTACAGATTGGATTTTGTTGTGCATAATTGGAATCGGGGCATGACATGTTTTGATGGTTTGTGATTTCGGTGACATATGCCTGGTCTTATTGAATTAATCGAACACAAAAGGCTATGTGTGCATTTCGATGTGCGAAACGCCAACTGATATCTCAGCTACCAGGTACCTCATCTCAAACTCCCGAAACTCAGATTTTATGGGATCTATGTGGTGAACCCTCTCGCTTGAATTGTCGCGCATGCTTCTTTCGGTAAATGAAGACGATTATGAGGAGGTTCTAATTAGTGTTTCGGAATATTTTTACACGCTTTAGAGGTTTGTCTCCTGGGGTTGTATTTTGACGGTAATTCGCGTGCAGGGCTGTGAGCCCCCTGTCGTTACAGAAGGTCTCGGTGATCGCTCGAACTGTCTATAGAAGTGCGAGAACGGATTGGAACACTATTTACACCATTCGACGTCTGAACGGGTGTCAGAGCATCTCTAAATGGATACAAGAACTGGTCCACCTTGTGTGCCGTGTTCGTGATTGGACGAAAATTGCCACATTTGAATTGATGATATAATGCCTAACACATTTCACACGGTCGAAAAGTGCAGCTAATATAAAAGCGGTGAGTTGGTTTAATCAGCCAAGATACCCATTCGCTTCAACAGAAGCAAACTATATATTGCTAACTCTTTTTAGCCCCGATCCCTCACAGCGTGCTCAAAGGAACAGGGAATTAAACCTCTTTCACGAATGTTTAATAAGGTCGGCGCATACGCCGTGGGCACTGCAACTAAATAAATGTATACGGTGTACATTGTTGGATCCATGTATTCGATCATTATTACAAACACGGCTAAGTGGTTTTTTTGTTTAAGTCGGGCGCCCATAGAGCGTCCAGGCGATTGGATAGCGGATGACGAAAGCGACACACGAGAATAGAAACTAAAAGTTGAAAGGGAAAAACAGTATTTTAGTAAAACGGAATACTTTCTGTTCATACTTTGTGATTATTGGCAAAATGTGACTTTTAAATCTTCCATTGTTTGGGCAGTACGCTTGTCATTTATGCTAACATAGTGTCCGTGTTTATGTGAATTCACGGGTTTGGGAGCGGTCACGAGAGAACTGTCTGATGGAGATAGATAGATTTAATCAAAGTTAATATGGGTGGTGTATTTGTGTAACAATAATCCCTACTGGCCAGCATATTTTGAGATTAATCTTACCTGAAGCAAAAGAAGGCACGTCGTTGTTTTGGCTTCGCTCATGGGTCCAAAGACGCGCAAAAATAAATTTATTAGTGTGAGATTGTCCACCGTTATTTCTTCTCCCTCCCAAGCCCTCTCGTCATCAATATCGACCGACATGGCCTTCTCGCGGACCTGATAAGTTAGGCGAAGGTTACGGAGTACTGATAAACACATTCTGCCACATAAAGACAGAGAATTCGGTCGGAATGTCACTTTGCTGGGATGAAGGAGGCCATTATCCGAATCGAAACTATAGACACACGGAGAGGAAAGAAATGACTGTCTAACTACTTAAACGGTTCAGTAGAATGTTGAATTTAACTGGATATACCTGGGTAGGCGGTGTCGAGGACAGGGAATAAGACGAAAGAGTTGTGGAAGACTCAAAATGAAATTGAAAGCCTGTGGTATGAAGAAGAGCATCAAAGTTTTACTGAAGTGACCAAGGATTCCCACAACAGCAAATGTCATGCCGGCAAAATAGCAAAATGTATCACCAACAAATAGTTTCGCGGGGCACCTGGTTCAAGAAAACAAAGTTGAGTGTAAGCAATGGGTATAGAAAACAGGCTAGTTAAGAAATGATTAGGTTTATAATCTGTAACTTGAAGTAGCATCATACTACTGGCGCACTAGCGTATCCGTATTTCTTGGAAATGAACTCATACAACCTACATGTTGAAAACCTTTATTAAGACACCGCACTGAGCAATTATCTTTCAATGGAGTGGTTGAGTGTGATTTTGACGACAAGTAAGGTCAATTGCTGATTAAACCCGTTCAATATCTTAATAGTCTGGCGGGTGAGGGAATCTGGCTTCTTCTTTGGACAGTTACTGGTGATTATAATGTGGATCTTGCAGGCTGGAAACAAAAGCTAATTAACCACACAATGAGTTCGCCTCCTTTGTATGAAAGAACGGAAAATCTGAGCAATCTTCCAGGGCAATATTCGATGGGAAATTAATAACAAGTAGTTCTTAAATATACGGAAAGTTGGATATTCTTCTTTGTCGCGGCTATCTCCTGTGAAAGGATGAAACCGCTTCATGAATAGCAATGGCTGCCCGTGCGCGGCGACCAGAGGTTAGATCGGAGCAAATTCTGTCCAGGTCTGGCTCCAGTTGCGACTCCAATGCCAGGCTTTCCATGTCGGCTTCGACCGTGCCTGCCAACGTTTTTAGTTTACCGCCGCCGCTCCGGCAGCACAGACTTTGGCAAGGTGAAGGAGAGATGCACCTGTTTGAAAGGTCCGTATCTGGTCGCTTAGAACGCGGTCTAACCACTGCAGCCGACGGCGTTGTAGAAGGGTTAAAACGGTCTCCGCGTTTGCACAGCGACGTCATATTTCGTTGTTGGAGAGCTGATCACCCCAGTCTGCTATAGATCTTTATCGTAAACACAGTGATCGAAAGCTAATTGTGTCATCGATGCGCAGTTGCCGGGTTTCGCAAGCGTAGGTTAGGTTTGACCATTGGGTGGGTTCGTAAAGCTCGGATATTTGAAAGCTGATATATACTCGACTAGTGCATCGCTGAGGTAGATATGCTGGGAGTGTTGTTCGGAGTGGATTTCGATTTTACTTATTGATGATGCGTTGCACTTAGCAAAATTGACTCGAATTTACAGATTGGCTTACCAATTTCTCAAAAGAAGTGCCAATGTTACGCCCGTGAATGGAAAAATGAAATAGAGCGAGAAAAGGTGAGCTTTCCATTCGGAGCCTGAATTATATACAAAGAAAAACGTACATTATATTTTCAAAGGAATGATAGTGTTATGCTTTACGATTAAAACACTCTTAATATTGCTATTCTACGATGTTGGTGAGGTAGTTTATACCCAAAGCTTTCAAAAATCGCATTGACTATGTAATATCAGTGTCCGGAAAAAGTATTAAATTCTTACAATATTCTTGAAAAGAACTGATTTACGGATAAATGCTTTACCATATAGTTCGACGACGTTGAACACAATAACAGAAATCGCGATGACAATGCTTTGTCCGGCTTCCAAGCCGTTGACACCCGCATAAATATTGATAGCATTCGTACAAAAGACAGCCAGCATGCCCATGTAGACAAAGTATAAAAAACCTGAAGGAGATATAAACAACGTTAGTTGAGACTTCACATGACGTGAAGCCGGTTTATCCTCTAGTAGGAGAGACGCCAAATTTGGATTTGTTTGAAACCAAGTATTTACTAACCAATATCAATGCTTGTTCCAAGGAGATTGCGAAACATTAACGGTACAGCAATATGCGTGGTACCACGATTCGCAAGATGAACCATTAGAATGGGAAGGCTGGAGAGAGTTGGTAACAGAAGCTTGTGTCGCCATCGAAGGTTTAATACATCATCAGCAAACCCGAGGAAAATCATGCAGCATATGGATAAAAGTGCGGCTAAGAAAGGAATCAGCTGAAAGAGCAAAAATGTAAACCGCATCAAATTAAAAACATACGCGGGTTTTAAAAAGAACAGTCTGTTCGGGTAGAAAAGCTTCCTCCGATTCCTAAGATATGAAATAAAAAGTATAACAATTTACGAATTCCGACAAGTGCAATGACTGTAGAATATGACCCCGAAAAGGCAGGGGGATAAAAAGGAACATGCAGACCATGTATACAGCCGCAGATATGATACCTTGTGCTTCAGGCCTACGAAATACAACCTTTTTAATATTCACTTACAAAACGGGTTTGTCAACTTTATTAAAATCCGTGCCGTGTAGGCCAGCTTTTATGAAAGTCGACCCAAACGATTTCAACAAATACCAAGTAAGTAGGAAGGAAAGGACAGCTAGTGAAATAATAACCGAAATTTCTAAAGAATATGTATCGACTGAAAACTTTGTAATCGGCATGTTTTAGATATTGCAACAAATGATATAATATATGAGGCTGGAGTGTTTTTCGCCTGTGAAAGAATCAAAACGGCGGGTATCGTCTGATAGTAATATCTAGCGAGGACAGGATAGCGAGAAAATGCGTATGAAACGGCTTCGTAAGTAAGATCTGGAACTTGTACGCAGTGGCGTTCTAATAGCCGCGAGCGAAAATAATACCAACGTTAACGTTGCGAAACCGCGCGTCTAACCCACAAGGAACAAGTACCACAATAAAACAACTGAGCGTTAAATTTTCATACAGTAAGATGACACAATTACACCGGTGTGGAATTGGGAAGAGATTACTGCTATATTTATGAATCCACATTTCTTTGTGATACAGATAACGAATAGCGCTTCATTATTCCACTGGGTTGTGTTTGATTCTGGGGTGAATCAACTGATGAAAACACGAGTCAGTTAAGCCACGATAATTAAACCATATGTATGCGAAAGTGTAAGAGAATTATTAAGACGTTCTATCCTTAGGCACGGGCCAAATGCCATTCTTACGGTACCTTGTTAGAAATAAATAGAATACAAGCAATCAGTACTTTCTGCGACCTTTACTTAGTGACAATATTGCACGCAATGTTTTGAATTATTAAAATCTTTGTTAAACACACTGGGTTCCAAAGTATAAAAATCCATTTGGGTGTTCAATATGAAATTTTTAGAATCCTAAAACGTGCTATTTAAACTTGGATTGGGTGAAGAGGAATTATTCCAAGGTCGTATTGTATAAGATTCAGTGTTGCACTAATGGTATGTTTCTCATCGTTTCATCTTTCATAATATTTATCGCATATAACCGATTTGGAATTCATTATTCATGGAATTTTGCACTGTACTATCATGGTTTCTTTTTCATGATGTTTATTACATTAAAAAAATAATCTTTACGTTATCTACAAGGTATTTTAAAAACTTGTTATTCTTTCTTTAGAAACGTACAAAAACGGATGCGGATTCCCCTCCCCTCTCCGACGATGAGGACTATGTCCCTTATGTGTCAGTTAAAGAACGGAAAAGGCAGCAGGTAACGGTTTTGTAATGCCGTGTAACCTATTCCTTTGTATTGAGTCGCAGTTTATTGTCGCTTAATAGCTTAATAGCGCTCAATTATCGCATTCATCTGCCATAATCTATTTAACCCGGACTTCGATACATATTTTAACTGCGTTTTCTAGCAATTTTCACCAGCTAATTGCTAACCGCTCCGCCTTCACGTGTCCACTGCTGGTAAATAGTTGCTTTCTTTATTAATATCTTGATTATCGGTAGTATTAGATAAAGGCTCGGCAGACAGTTGCGATTCCTTGTCCTTTAGAACAAGGTACGATAAAACTTACCTTTCCATTTGTCGAATGGATGAGGATAAATGAGCCAGAGTATTCTCCATCGTGAATATATAGGAATTCGAAGACTTCGTGGCCCAAAAATCAGAATGGCACGATGGCAAAAGACGAAGGTCGGGAATGAATAATATTGTTTAGTATTCAAACAATAGTGAGGGCCCGACCTGGGCCGAAGACGCCGACAAGGCGCGATGCTTAGCGCCCGCCGCAGAAAGTCCTATTTGGACACACGTGGGGCGTGTCGTGGTAAACGTGGGGGCCGGCCAAGGGTCGTCGATGTTGTCTTATTTTATCCACGTTAAGGTCACAGCATGCGGTGTTGTGTGCGTTAGCCAATTGGGTGCCAGCATAATGGATGTCATGCGTGGGACATAAATAAACACAATTTAAGGTCACTACAAATATAACGTCTTATCCATTCTCCCTCACGGTCCGATCTTTTTGTTGTGTCTCGGATTCGTTGTGCTTTCTTCGCTTGTTTCATCTTGAACCGCTCTGACCGTTTAATCTCCAACAAACCCACCGTTAACGAAAGAAGCAACATTCGTTATCAACATATTTCAGACAAACAACGGCCATGTTTTCAGTTATCTTTCACAATTTCTACAGACTCCCGCTCGAAAAAACATCAATCTGTAATGGTAATCTATTTTTTCCATACAGTTCTACGCAGTTCGTCAGGCCCTAGGCAATCTGGCCTACTCAGAGGCTGCAGAATCCGACCCTGAAGAAAACGAAAAGATTACATCGTCGAACGAGGCCAATAACAACTTGGTTGAAGACGCGTCTGGAGTTCGAACTGGCGAAAGCGGGTCACGCGACACAGTCGGCCCTACAGCCAAAGGCAGTCTATTCGACACTATGTGGGAGCTGAAGAAACAGGCAGAGGGTGGGTTGTCTCGCGTTCATGTCCCTTCTCATCTGCGTTTGTATCCATCTTTCATTTATGTGCCCATTTTTTAGAGAAGCGGGAGACAGACCGTGACAAGAAACTCAAAGAAGAAGCCATCATCCTCAACAGTGTCGCCGAGAAGACGGCTCTCAAGGGTGTTGGTGAAATAGCCATGGGTATTCACTACGAAAAGCCAATTGTGACTGGGTAGGTTGTTATTGCCTGTAACTTAGATCCACGTGGACACCTCTGTCTTCGGAATATACTACTATTGCATTTATCAAAGTAACCTCGGGTCGAATTGGTACATGAGCGTGCAGGCAGTAACAGATAGACTTCCGACTCTTTCTTCATCATCAAGGCTTCTATTTTCGGTATTACTCAAACCAACGACATGGGCGTCTCCCCTTCCCATCCTTGACTCGGTTTGTGATGGTCTGTTGACCTCCCAATGGTTTCTATAAATGGTGTATGTTGCTGCTTCCGGAAATGTTCCTGCCTACACCGTCAGACGTTGTACTGGTCACCTTGGACACTATCTTAGCCAGGGTGGCCCTCCCGGAAAACTCGTGAATATACCTCGCGATGCGCCAGTTCAGTATGTCACAATGCCTTCAAATTCCTGGGCTCCGCAATACTCCCAAATGGTCGCGTAACCAGCTCTCCAACAAAGGCTTTGTAGACTTCGAGAAGCTGTCAACCCTTCTGCAACAATTTTGGCTCCCGCAGTTCGTCTACGTTCAATGCCGGTTATAAATAAAGCTTATAAACCTCTATCTTTCACCGCCACGCTGCCGGATCGTTGGACAACCGAAATCTTTGATTATCAAACAGTTTTTTTCTTGTGCCGAAAATAGACTTTGTCGCACGAAAACACAATCGTTCTCGTCCACCCAATATGGCGTTTTATGATGAGCGGAAGAAATTTGTGCTGGAGCGAGGTGCAATGACTGTCTTACTACCCCGTTGTGGATCTCACATAATCGCACGTTTAAAGCAGCACATGCTAATTCAATCTGTTTTTCTTTGCTCCAGATGGCGTCCACCCCAATGGATCGTTGAGCAGTCGGAGGCGAAGTCGGACCAGGTCCGTGCTCGCTATCGCATTCTTATTGACGGCGAATCAATCCCAGCCCCGATTCGCTCCTTCGACGAGATGTGTCTTCCTCAGGTCCTCGTTGATGAGCTGCACTCTCGTGGCATCGTCAAACCCACACCCATTCAGATGCAGGGCTTGCCGGCCGTCCTCTCGGGCCGAGACATGATTGGCATCGCTTTCACGGGCTCCGGCAAGACCATGGTCTTTGCGCTGCCCCTATTAATGTTTACCCTCGACCAAGAATCCAAGATTCCCTTCATTCCGAGCGAGGGACCCTATGGACTTATTCTTGGGCCTTCGGTGAGTTGATTAGAGGAAATCCGATTCGATGCATGCCCTGAGGCTGAACCGGCACCATTAACGTCACGAATTCTAACCGTCCACGGACGACGATTGGGGCCAGGTCAGAGCAGTTAGTGGTTCAGTTGTGTTGGCAGCGACGCAACCTGGAGACATGCGGCAGCCCCAAGCGCTCCATCTCCCCATTGACGGTCCCAATGTTGACCACCGCTCCGGAAGCGCTAACCCAGACATGATTGCAGCGAAATACATTTGTTTGCAGAGCACCGGTCACGTAGTGGTTTTATTACGCGAGGACTGGCGGTAGAAAGCGGGGATTAATTGATTGGCTGCGTTCAGGTTTTGCCGCCGTGTATGCAGACATTGGCGTCATCCATCTCTTGGCGGAAGGTTTTGTTGTTGCAAGGTCTCTTTTGGCGGACACGGTGGAGGTTTTTCCTTGGATCTCAAGGACCAGGAAGAAGTAAGCGCCAGAAACCTGTTCCTGAAAGTGATTATATTTGTTAGAGTAGTAGACGTGGTTTATGATGATGATGATGATGCCGTAGAGTCATTAGGCGTCTTAATTACTCGCTTCTTGGTCTCTTCTCGAAATGGTGACTCCATTATCTCTAGTACATCGTAGGGGTGGCGTCAAAGCAGGGTTGTTTGTGGTTCGTGTATTAATCATCTATTTTGAAATGTTACGGTTTTATGTAAGTTTTATGTATCTACGTGTTTTGTTTGCCTCCTCAGCGTGAATTGGCGCGTCAGACTCAAGATGTCATAATCGAATTGGCCACACACCTCACCTCCGCTGGCTACCCTGAAATCCGCGTTGGTTTGTGTATTGGTGGCATGGCCGTCAAGGATCAGGTTGACGGTTTCCGTCGCATGGGTATCCACATCCTTGTCGCCACTCCGGGCCGACTCATCGATTTATTGGAAAAGAAAATACTTAATTTGGAGGTCTGTCGGTTCCTTGTGTTGGACGAGGCCGATCGAATGATTGACATGGGTTTTGAGGAGGAAGTGAGAACCATTTTCTCCTACTTTAAGGTGAGACCACCCCCACTTTGGGTCCCCTCTATTTCACTACTTACTTACATTTTGCCAGTAGTATATTTACAAATGCTTCTGCCTTTCCAGTGTCAGCGCCAAACCCTCCTCTTCTCAGCCACGATGCCAAAGAAGATACAAAATTTCGCCAAATCGGCACTCGTAAAACCAGTCACCGTCAATGTCGGTCGTGCTGGTGCCGCCTCGCTCAACGTTGCTCAGGATGTTGCCTATGTGAAACACGAGGCCAAAATCCCCGAATTACTCGAGGCTCTTCAGAAAACACCACCGCCTGTAGGTCTCTTCAACAATTCCCTAGATTTATATATCTCTTCTACTTATTGCTATCAGTAGGCAGGAATACCTTGCTCTGCATGTTTTATCCAGAAACTTGGAGGCCTTGTGGTGGCGTACCGCGGATTCTGCATCATCCGTGATTTGACCAGCACAACGCGTTTTGGTAATGGTAACCTTTATTACGTGTTTTAAGGTCTTGGGGCCGAAAATGTCAGCATTAACATGTAACAATACTATCCACGAAAACCTTGCAACAGATTCACGTTTCGATAGACTATAATAGAGGGGTCGCACCTTACATACGCGATACGGGAATGGATTGGTGCATTGAGTACATAGATGATCCACTACAAAATCGGGATTACTTTAAAGAGTGTGCGGGGGTTGGGGGTCCAACATCTGAGTTCAGCGGAAACATCTGGGGAACTGTTGGTTGGGTTATCGGCGACCGCATTTTTCGCAGACTCGGCCCCGGCAACACGCTTGTTTACTTGACTGCTTGTTATTTTGTTTCTCTGTCTGTGTCACGTGACGCCCGATTGCGTACGATGAGGAGAGAGAGAGAGGGCGGGGGTGTGTGGGTGGAGGCTGGCGCGAGAGTGTTGTATTGTGCTTCAGGCGAATCACGTGATGCGGGGCATTTACCGGTGGTTCGAGTAAGGTCCCTTCATGGTAAAGCGATGAAAATACAATCTGTTAGAATCAAGATCTCAGGTGAGTGGTTGGACTCAACTATTTCCCCATCAAAACGGATTGTTGTCATTTATTAGATGGTCTTGCTACCGTTTCTCGTCGTCCAATCAGGTATTTGCAGTAGAGTGGCGTACTTATGCCAAGCAAATTCTTGGATCCTCTAAAGCCGTGTTGGTGTTCTTTTGAAGACGGTTTGCAGCATTTCACAGCTTCAAATAATGTGCATTGCGCTTACGAGAACGCGCCAGGGGCGCCGACATCCGACGACAACATCTCCCTGCAAGCTTACTTGTGATTGCTAGTGGGACCGCCTCTCGCATCTTTCCTCTCTCCTGGAGATTATCCTTTCTTCTTTTTCTTAACCTTATTCAATTAAAACTTTTCCCACTGTTCTAGTGGTCAGCTTCCTCACACTGTTCGTGAGAGACCTGGTGTAGGGGACGCTGTAGCCAGTACCATGTTCTATGCAATTTATGGGAGTGTATAGCCCTATTCATATCCGTCAAGAAGTATGAATGATTGCCGTTTAGTTATTACCACTTAGTATCCACACATGCGGGCAGCATACTGTTGAGTGTTGTGACCTCGGTAGCGATTGGTCCGCGTGTTTCATTGGGATTCGAAAGATGTTGACCGAGAGACAGCCCAGACCTCTCATTACTTAGCAGATCTACATACCTCGCCGCTGTGCCAGCCTCCTGAACGGCGCGGTATGGATATTGCCAGTAGTATGTATTCGCCAAGTCATATGTTTCATTTGCATTGATGGCAGATTAGCCTTATTATTCCCACAATGGGCTCAAGCCCACATAATTTCTCCAAAATTGCTTTCATCAAACAGATGAATCCTTTGATGGCTTGCACACGCCTCTTCTATTGGTTCCCATGCCCACCAGATGAGTATCAGTTTTATTTGAATGCCCCGCCTTTCAGTCCTCGCGTAGCCGAACACAACAATTATTAAATAATAATGGTATTCGCATTATTAAGGTCACGGGCCCCGAAATGTTCAGCATTAACGTGTAAAAATGTTGCACAAGAAATACCGTCTTGATATTGTGTACCGGAGGTCTTCTCCCGATTGTTCATGCCTGCTGGTAATTTGTGTTGCCGCAGAGTGTTTGAGGTCAATCAGTTGCAAGTGCATCGTCACCAGAGATGTTCCGATGCCGTTGTGTGAACCAATGAATCCACGTAGACTGCGTGGCCGTTGTAGTTGTCTCACGTGCTTTTTTACTAATAGCAGTTATCACAATATTAAGGTCACGGGACCGAAACTTCCAACGTTAACACAACAACTGTCTTGTCGCCGATTGACCTGTTCTAGTGAAACTACGAATCGGAGCAAGTAGGGATTGGCCGAATTGCGGTGAGCAGCGTCGTCATTGTTGACATTGGTCAAGCTGGAATAGAGGAGATGGGAGGGGTCGCGGGGAGTGAGCATTCGGCTAAATGACGTCGAATAACGGATTGTTGGATTGAGTAGAAAAGATGGGATGTAAAAAAATCATGTTTAAATGCATTCGACGTAGTGGGGAGGTCAAATAGTCCGACCTTATGAGGTCAGGGAAAACAGCTGGGTAACGGTAAACTATTAGGTTAGTCATCCCCGAAGGCCGTGGTGGGTGTTGACCTCACAACTGTGTCCCGACAGTTGATGTCACCGATGCTACCTATGCTTGCTTCTCTTGTAGCAACAACAGGTCGCGACATGATTTGGCGCGTCCTTGGGGAGGATATTGAGGCGCGGCATCCCTGAAAACGCGCGACTCCTTCATATGGGCCAATGAGTCCGGCATGCATGAATAGGCACGACTGGTTAATAAGGGTCCAACATGTTGCAACGGGTCGGTACCCTTCCTTGTGGATAGAGAAGGAATTGCGTCATGATTTTAGGTAAGTATCTAGTGCTCGCCACTTCAGTTGGTCATAGGCCTCATGGGTAGACCTGTTGAATGGGGAGAGGCTTCGGTGTGGGTATATTATGATCTGCAAATGATCACATGGTGAATCGAATGAAGCCGCATATTCCACCTGTTCACGTGAAAGCTACACCACCATTGGTGGGAATTTAGATGGTGTGAATAGGGGAGTGGTCTGGATGTCTAATGACGGTGGCGAGCGCCTTATATCTGCAGAGCCAGTTCCATACCTGCCGATTGGAGGTACTTCGAATCCTGGACTCAACCTTCCCGAGAGACTCTGAAACAACAACAACAACTAACCACTTAAACCTCCCCCACCCCCCCTCCTACCCAGGTAATCATATTCGCGGAGCGTAAGCAAGACGTGGATGCCATCCACGAGTACCTTCTGCTGAAGGGCGT
This sequence comes from Proteocephalus fallax, assembly GCA_028672205.1. Lineage (NCBI taxonomy): Eukaryota > Metazoa > Platyhelminthes > Cestoda > Proteocephalidea > Proteocephalidae > Proteocephalus > Proteocephalus fallax. The sequence goes on along the minus strand of JAPUBX010001390.1, from coordinate 376,291 downwards.
CGATGCGGTCTCCATACACGGGGGCAAGGACCAGGAGGAGAGAGTGGCGGCCGTCAAGATGTTTCGTGAACGTCAACGCGATGTCCTCGTGGCCACTGATGTCGCCAGCAAGGGCCTCGACTTTCCGGATATTCTACACGTCATCAACTATGACATGCCCGAGGACATTGAAAACTACGGTAGGTCTAATACACGGAAATCCATTTTCCCATCATCGACCCCTTTTGAGCATAGCTGATGCTTAGAGCAACCACTCCGGCCGAGCTGTTCCACGGCGTTGTTGCAGAGTCTCTGGATTGATCCTTTCCTGGCCTCGTGGGAGATTGCCAGTACCCCCGGCGTGGCCATTGCAACTCGCTCCTGCGTACATTTTCCCCGCTCCTTGTAAAACATCATATTGGGTGAGACGAGAACGTTTCTGTCTTCCAGTAACGACGTCTATCTATCGGCAATAGGAAACGCTGTCTGGTGATCCCCGTTTTAGTCTACCAATCCGGCCACGCCAACCTGTGCACGGTGGCAGCGATAGATAAAGCCCTGACAGCGTGGAACGTGGCCGAACCGCTATAGCCGACGGCGTTGTAGAAGGGTTGAGAACCTTTCCATATCTGCACAGCGATGCCTGATTCCGTTGTTGTAGAGCTGGTTATGCAAATACGCTTTCAAGATTCGTGGCAGTTATCGAATTCTTCCAATCTCCTAGTGTCTACGACACACATTAGTCGGGTTTCTTGGCCGTAGGTTACAACAGGCCGGATTGCGGCGCGGTAGACTCCGAGCCGCCTAGTCCGAAGGCGGTTCTGACGCGAGCACGGCGGTGGCTTGACCGGTCCCGAACTGCAAATGCTACGCCATTTCAGTCCGCTATGATAGGCGTATTAGCTCGAATTTTAATCTCACACCTTAATATGCTGTACTCCAGAGTTAGACAGAAATACCCCGGGTCACGATAGACCCCGCGACCAGAGGGGCTACTCCTCCCACTGAATGATCAATAAAGAGGTTGTAATTTATTTTTGCATAAAACTGCTTGTAATGTGATGGATAACTGTTGCCTTTAGTTCACCGAATCGGTCGTACGGGTCGTGGCGAGCAGAAGGGTCTGGCAACTACGTTCATCAACAAAGGTGTCAATGAATCAACGCTACTCGATCTGAAGCACCTGCTTATTGAAGCACGTCAAACGGTGCCTGAATTTCTTCTGGAACTTTCCGCGGCGGAAGACGAGTTCGGATTGGCTGCGCACCACGAAGCCAACCAGGGAGCAAATAGTAAGCCCGGAGAGATCGATGACACGCGTGGATGCGCTTATTGTGGTGGGCTAGGACATCGCATCACGCATTGTCCCAAACTCGAGGCTGAACAGAACAAGGCGGCTGTTGGCATGAGCAGGAAGGATTATCTTTCTTTCGCGGACTATTAATCGTGCAATTTGTACATACATATGCAGAAATTAAAGGGTCATTATTCTGTTGGCACCAGCTACGTGGCCTCTTCGTTTGTGTAGTCATTTGGCACAACATTGGATGAGTACTACTGAGCTTTGATTTCACATGAGGCTTGATAAAATGCCGCGAGATCCCCAATGGTGTACTTTAAAATGAGTTCGTTTGCGCGGCGTTTCGTTATTGGTGTGTAAATTTATCTTTATAAACGTTTTCGACATATCACCGCGGACTCACGGATGTGGAGGCTGTATTCGACTAATTTTCACCGCAATGGCCCATTGCCTCCCCCGTCCATACTTGGGGTTTGTGAGGAGCCCACGATCCGGATAAACCGGAGTCACAAGAAGACGACAACTCCTCGTCTCCAATAAGCCTTTCTGTGCGTGGTCTAATTGTTACACAGGGCGCTTTGGAAAGACGTTTCCTCGCCCATGTTTTTCCGGTTGTGCAGTCAAGCTGAGCAACGGTTGGTTCCCGTGACCTTAAACATAGCAACGTTACATTAGACAAATGTACCAAGAGTAATCGTTACCAGAAAAATAGCAGAATGTCTTTACTGATTAATGGCCAGCGGATAATTTTTAATATTCGCTTCACTGGTGGATTCGATACAATCAAACTTGCGTATTTCAATCCATTATTGTGACTGTTGACCACCCGTGGGATATCTCAATGCTGCATTCTAAAATATTCATTCACAAATAAAGATGGCCTGTAAATCGACATTTACGACCAATATCGGATAATGCGGCCTCCAGTTTCGCCCTGGCTCAATCTTGGGCGACCCCTTGAGGCTTGACCCAGTGACTCCAACCACCGTCTCGTGCGACTATCTCCTGCCAGAGGATGAGCCAAATTGATGACGGCGTCCCCAGCGCAACACATAAAGGGGGTGGAAGCGGCTCCGTATGATCAAGCATCTAACCAACACGGTTCCAGCTCTATTAGACTCCCAGGCCTTTGTGATTCGCACTGGGGAGGCTGTCACCTTTAACAGTATTCCCGAGAATCTTCATGGCAAACTTACGTAAGGCCGGTTTACCCTCTATTTGCTGAAACAACACGCGGATTACAGGGGCACATAACACATCTGTGAAGCTCCTAGTTAAGGGTGAACCGGCTGCACGTGATTTTGCCATGAAGATTTTCGGGAATACCGTTAAAGGTGACAGCCTCCCCAGTGCCACCCACAAAGACCAGACATGGGAGTCGAACCCATGTCACTAACAGAGCGAGGATGCTGACGGCTACACCACCGCAGGCCGCTTCGTAATTGTGGTGATTGGTCGGGAAGATAGATTAGCCCCGTCTATAAAGTCCTTATTTTGGCAATAAAAATACTCGCGGTGCTTCCAATAAACATTTTCTCTTAATATATATATATATATAGGAACGCTTTTCTATCTTATTTCAATTAAAACATCTCAAAAGAGGAGTAAAAGAGTGGTGTGGGTGTGCGTGGGGGGGGGGGGTTTGATGATAATGGTACGCAGCTGAATGCGAAACGTTTTTGTGACACACAAATACGAACGAATAATAAAACGAACGCTCAGAGTAACCAGGTAAACAGCCGCCTATTTACAAACCCAGCAAGAGTAGGGGAGAGCCCGATAACACGAAGCCTACAAGGTCACATGTCCCTCCTCCTCTCCCCACCAACAGCGCCATTTGACGACCAACCAATCACCGCACTTCCTGGGGCCTTCTCCCCGGAGCGGGGATCGCCCAGACGTGGCAGTGACGATGAGGACTGATTGGAGTGGGCGCGTGGAGGTGCCGTCGGGAGTTGGGGGTGGCGTTCTGGTGTTGCTGCCCAGAACTGGCGGTGCTCGTTGGCCACGGAAGGCGTTCTCTTGTTGCTGGTGGGCACTGGAGATGACGGGTGGCGCGCAGGAAAATTAGGGCAGGGGTGCTGTCGGTTGGGTAGGGCGGCCTCGTCCTCGTGTTCACCGGAGACACCCAAAGAGCCCGCGTGGTTGGCACGAGGTTGCTGACTCGAGTGGTGATTTTCACGTGTTTGGTGTTGTTGTTGTTGCTGGAAGACAAACCACAAAGACAAGTGTCAACATTTCAACAACTTCGAATTGATATTTGGCGATGACATGCAGTGTAGCGATGAAAACCGGCTGCTGAATCATACGAAATGTAACCTATAACGTGTGGCAGGGTCCCCTCCATCGCTTTAGGGTTGCATCACGCAGAGGCGAGTTCCGCCCCTTCATGCAAAAATCCGTGAGACCAACTCATCCTCTAGCAGAAGGAAGCCGCCTAATAGAAAACGCGTCTCCGAAATACCGATTAATGTACTACAGCTCTCCAGCGCGGGTCACCAACTTACGGCTTCAAGCATCGCCAAAACCATCTTCACATAGATCCCATGGGAGATGGACGGCGAGGGTGATGGCTCAGACACATGGCCACCCCGATACTGTTGTTGTCATTGTTGTTGTTGTTGGTTCTGCGGGTGAAGAGGAAGAGAGAGTTTGAGGGGCGATAATGATGATGACGAGGGCGTTGGTGGCATTGCCAGTCCGTTAGTGCTGCTGCCCTGTGACTGTGGTGTTCGGGGACTGGGAGTGTCGGAGTGCGAACAGGGCCGGGAAACTGCGGTCGAGGTGCGCGGGTGTGGAGGTGGCGGTGGTCCGGGGTAGGAGAAGGCGGAGAGGGCTGGTTGAGACCGCTGCTGTTGATGATGATGATGGGAGGAACAGTGGCAGTTTTTGTGTTGGTGAGTGACCGCTGCGGCCATGGCGGCTGCGACGGCCTCTGCCTGAACTCGCCAGGTCTCGGGTTTGGAGTCGTAGGGGGAGACCGAAGCCGAGTTGTTGGAATGTGCGTACCGAGGGGGGAAGTAGCCCGCGCCGGTTGAAGTCATTGAGAGGACTGAATTGACAAAGCGTAAGGACTCTTTCAGGCAACTGGCAATTTAGAAATTCTACAGTGTACATGTGATGATTCTGAGTTTCTGTAAAGTTACTAAACGAAGAGGGAAAACTTCGATGTTCCACACTACGATTGGTGCGACGTCAAATGATGGATAAAATGTTTCGCTGTTGGCAAAAAGTGTGTTCCATACCGTGGCGTGGAAAACGTCGTAAGAAGAGCAAGTTAGGAAGAAAATAAACATCCCGAGTGGTCCAATCTGTTTAATTAAATCTATAAACCTAGCAACGCATCTAAATATCAATGAAAAGCAGTTACATAACAAGGACACGTTGAACGCGACAACATCGGAAACATGAGACTAACAAAACTAAAACGACAAGTTGGACGTGTGATGCTATGATTGGCTGAGACGTAAAAAATGGTGTGGTGTTAAAAATGATGCGCGGGGAGTGGTGTTTTAGGTCGAGGTCCGATGTGTTTTATTAAATACTTTGACGTGGCAAGAATAAACCGCAACGCCCCACATAACATAAGAATTTAAATGTAACAAAAAACAGGAATTATGTAGCAAAGTATCAATAAATCTAGGGGGAATGGTTTCATAACAGAAAAATACATGTTATTAATAAAATCGAGAGCGTCACCTAAAAAAATAGGCTTAACAAGATAACGAATTCAACGCAACGATGTGTCGGAATTTACGAATTGGTGTGGTGCTAAAAATATTGAACGTGCAGTGTGCTTAATAATATCTCGGGTGGGTGGGGGGTATCCAAGGGCTTCTAGCGTGGTTCCGTTTGTGGAGTGACTCATCTCTAAAACAAAACTCGCGTACCGCAGGCGTGGTCCTTGAGAAAGAGTGTTTAAGGAAATTTAAGTGACAGGAGGCGATTTATCCGCAAAAACAACCACCATCTTCATTTGTGAGCAGTAATGTAGCCTCGTTCATTTAATTAAAAAACACCAAACGTTACCCAATCGTTTAAAGACACATGTGGGGCCAATACATGCTCGCGATTATATGCTTCTAGAGCTACTTTTTCTCAAGGAAATTTTGCCGCTGAGTTGGCATTAATTGCCCAAGAAGAACCCCTAAACCGACGGCCACACGAGCCCGTCTCCGGGCCCGAGGTGTCGTCTCGCCGTTGGTGAAAACTGAGAAATTGCGATGTCAACATGTATTTTGGCGCAGAGTTTGCGGTTTATCCCGATTTGCTGTACAATACGACTGTCTGATACACAAGCGGTAATGAAAAAAGGTCGGTCCCGGGGACTTATACAAAAGGATGACGGGGGCGGGGGAGTTGGGAGAACACGATGACACTTGAGTGGAGAAAGCATCGCCATCGTTAACATTATGGTATTCAAAATAGGCACAACAACAACCCTCTGCTATCCTCGCACTCTCATCATCAAATACGATTGCCTACAAAGAGAGAGGGAGGAAAAACCATGAGTCTTAGGCCTCCGAACTAATGCGTTCGAGGAACCTCCCTGGTTGATAATGCGTCATTATCTAGGAGGGCGGAAACACATTCCACTTGGGAGCAATAAGATTTAAAGATCTATTGTTATATTGTATTCCGGACAGCAATCGGACCCCTGGTGGTACGAGTCCGCTAAAAGGAGCCAAATTAAACCGAAACTCTGGAACAACAACAGCCTTCACAGGAAACGGCACGAGGTAAATTTATCACCCCGAACGTACAAAAGGAAGATGATTAATGGGCTAGGGGTAAAATATAATAATTTCAGGGGTATCGGCATAATAAACATCTCCTTGAGAGTAGCTGTCCAACGACCGCCACACCCCCCCCCCAAAGAAATAGCGATACTCTCTAGGTGCCTTGTAATTTCCCGGTGTTTGGTCTCCACATGGGGCTCCGAGCACATATCAGCATGCGAATGCGGAAACAGCCCGGCGATGCGCTTGAACCGCGGGCTAAAACAGATGCCGACAGCTGGGAACCCCAGCACTCGTTGTTGCATGACTTTGGTTTACTCCTTTCGTGGACGCGCTAACGGGGGAAGGCTGTGTCCAGGAAAAGGTGAGGTTGAATCAACCGATGCGGGCCTAGAAATGCCTATTTGCGAGTGTCCTCAGGCACTCTTAGGATGAAAGTAGTATCGTGTGTCTATAGGGGGCGGGGGGTATTGTTTTAATTGAGCCGAATAGAGAGAACGCCTGGTTAAGTAATGGAATTAAGAAATATAATGCAATCAGAGAAGAGCGACGAAATATAATCTTACTGGATTGTGCGGAGGAGGAAGGTGTGGTGGTGGTGAAGCCAGGGGACGCATTATTGTCTGAAAGACTTTTCTGGTACGCAGAAGAGGATGGGTGATAATATTGATGATGATGCTGAGCCGACGAGGGGTGTGGGAGGGTCGGCCGCTTCGTCCTGGGCTCCGTCTCATCGTCCGACTCCGTCAAATCGATCGTTTCCCCGGCGGACGGCTGTAAGTAGACACGATTAGCTGTGTCGGTTACTCTGCAGATATTGCGGGGGTCGCAGCTCTTAGCGCCATCGATTTAGGGGGGTTCAAGTAAGGTGCATACACGTTTTGATACATCAATTACGGCATGAAATTGACTCGGAGTACCGATCATCATTGTACTAGACGATGTCAATCATTTTAAAAAGTGGGTTAGCAAGCGCAATCGTAAAATAACGTGCTAATTTTAGTTACGCCGGAAATGAAGCAAGACCACCAAATGCTGGCGTTTGCATCCAGTCCGTAGCTTGTGTTTTTTTAATGTGTTTTGCACAAGCGGCGCCAATCCCTCCTCCTCTGCACCAGCAGCAGCGGGGAGGAGAAGGAGGCATCATGATCACCCCAACGAATAACCAATTTCAACGTTTACAGTCAGTCAGTTTCAGCGAATGGCACGCATATGGAGTTCAGGAACCACGCCCACTACCAAACAAACTAATAATTCAAGCCCCAAGTGCTCGACGAATGACATATGTTACACCCATAATTCACACGTTTCTAAATTCAACTTATGAAATCGACGAGTCAAATATCTCCAGCACCGTGGTCCTAGTGGTTTTTGGATTCCCACCACCTACTATTCTCTACTCATCCTCGGAGTATCTCACGAAAGCGAAGAGAAGTCCATAAGTTGAATCAATCGTTAAAACACCTTCTCCCATGAAAATGCTCCCACTAGAGGATAAACCGACTTCATGGGAGTTTTCGCCAGGGGAGTGCAACCCGGGGAGAGTCGCACCAAAAGTGCAACACCAAAAGTGCCAGGATGCTAACCACTACACCCTCCATTCCGTCACGTTGGGATGAAAAATGAGAGCAAACATCAATTGAGCAGGTCGATTGCCGATCATCTGCACGCACTAGGCCGACGTCAAATAAGAAGACTGGTTGAATCACCGAAATTAAACTATGTGGGGCCAAGTGAGCACCGACATGCGGAATACCCGGTTGCACTGGGGACGCGATTTGTGCACAATTCCCAAGCTTCGTCATGGAAACATAGATGAAACCGGCCCGTCGTCTAGTCGGCTTTACATTAAAATTAGCACAAGTGGTCATTCGTAAACAAAAGGAGGTATGGGTCTGGATAGATGGCTACAAATCCACTGCCATTCCCGGGAAAGCGGCAACGCCCCTTACAAAGTATGCTGCATCCGATGGATTGTCCCTGTTTGCCCGTCATTCGGCGGTAATAGCTACGCGCTCGTCCTTGTGCGTGGTATAGACTACAGTTGAGCACAAGAGGTGATAAAAATGACCCAGAAAATGGAGTGACTGGGGATTGGCATCGATTCGTTTCGTTGTGGACAACAATCGCACACACAGGCGAACTCGTAGAATCGCATAACAGCAACTGGTGGTGCAACCAAGACACCAGCGTGGTGAGTCAAGTCAACTGATGACAGGCCCAAACACGCTCTAAGACAGTGTGTCTACATAATGTACAAAACAACCATTATCAATTGACACTGCCAATTTCAGACTTGTTCGCGAGGGCAGTGCAATTGCTGCACGTGCTGGTGGAGTTGGTGGGAGGCCTGGGACCGATTCCCGGGTTAGGGCACGGGTGGCACTGGGGCCACCATCGGTTAAAATGTTCACGAGAATCCCCAATACAGCCGGCTTATGCTCAAGTGGGAGATAGTCGCGTGAATTTGAATTTTTTGAGATAGAAATGGGAAGAAAAGGAGAAAAGCCGGCTTCATGGAGGTGTATCGGGAATAGGTAGCGTCCCTAGTGCCACCCAAGGTGGCTGGACACGGGAATCTACCCCGGGTCTCCCACAACCATGTGCCCCATTGTTAAATCATGATAGACAAACCTCGTTGTTGTTGTTGCTTGTACTGCAAGCTGACGTAACGGAGGATGACGCCGCATTTCTCTTGTCTGGAGCCGGTGTGCTGCTGGTGGCCGGAGAGGAGCCTGTAGAGGAGGTTGATCGATTTCTAAGGTCACCACTATTCGTGCCACCGGATGCCGTGGTTGTGCGTCTCATGCTGGACCACGAACCGTCCTCGTTGAAGACAATTTCCTCCACGTCTTGAGCCTCCTTCGAGCCAAGGACATCCAACATGAGACTGGAAATAAAATGCTGATTATAGCACGCGACGCTGGTGTTGATGAAAAAACTGAAGGCTGCAGAGAAGACACAACCCGCAGGCCATACACTTCGCCGCCCTACAAATCTGATATTCTACAGCAAAAATAATGCCTTTTCGGTTTCCAAAAGCACGCCAGGATGCCATTCTACTCCCATCGAAACGTGCACGAACATGTTTCTGGACCGGCACACACACCAATCACAATTTGTGCGGCTACTAGAAAGGGGGGTATCCCATGATGTCCAACGTGTCACCCGAGGAGGCCTGGCCGGGGAGTCGAAGACAGGTCTCTTTGCAACGGAGGGGAGATGCTTTGCCACTACATAATCGGCACACACACACACAACCAACCAGCACAACCAATGACGAGGGCAAAACGGCCTACCCATCAACGAGGAGTTCCCGGAAGGGGGTCGGGGAGTCACAGACGGGACACTTCCAGGCAGGTTTCCGTTCATTGATGAGGAGATAGGTGTTGGCGTCGTAGCACTGGATATGCTGACACCGACGACCACGAACCGGCAGGCTGATGCGACACTTTGATAGTGGACAGAGAAGTTGCACGGGGAGAGTATTTTGAATCTGCAAGTCGTCGTCGTCATAATCGACATCAGTGTTGTTTTCATCAGCAGGAGGTATTGCGGTTGCTGTGCCGTTGTTCTTGCGCCCATTCGAGACTCCCAGCGAGGAGGAGGAGGAGGAGGCCAATTTATCGATGATTTGTTTCTGCCAAAAGCGAAGTTTACACATTATTAAACCAACACAATGTTGACCTGGCCCTGGGTGCGCCTTGACCCAGGAATTCCACGCTTGTGTTAAGTAGAGCAGTAGGTGATTTGAATTAGGAGAATGGTGGCGCTAATTGGACTGACATCACCAAACAGAACTTCAATTGTCGCAATAGTAAGACGTGGACGTCCCAATCTCAGTGAGTCCATGACGTGTACCATCTTAGTAGAGTACATCAACAACTAGCTGTACTCTCCCCCAGTTCATTTAAGGCCAGCAATCAATGGAAATCATTGGTTAAGTTATCTTCGCGACTGATTTCGGTAGTACTGCACCTTTAACCACTCCATTAAAACTTGCTTCCTGATTGGTTGCGTACGTAATATACTTATACCAATATGAAACGAAAAAAACATTATTTTAATCCCCCCCCCCACACACGAAGTCCCAATTTTTTGAAGTTTAGAGCAACCAATTGCCTAGATAGGCGAGTGCGTACCCGTGATACCAGAGCCTCCTGGAAGGCATGCAGGCGCAGTGCCTCGCAGAGTTCCGCGGTAGAGTGCTTGCGCACCAGGTAGATTGCAAAGAAGTGGTGCGTGGAGGCGGCGTAGTCGTGGGTCCACATAAACTTCACGTGGTTGCTCGTCGACGGCGATATTCGCAACTGAAAGAAAGGGCAAGGCGAAAACAACCGTTAATGTTTCGCCCACAGAGTCTCACGGGCACACACGACTGCAATTCAACGGTATAGATAAATAAGTCCAACCATTGCCCAACCTTTTCACTGACGAATCTCGTGTGGCATTTTCGAACGAATCCACCACTCATTGGATAAATTTAACAAAACACAGTCCATCAAATAAACGTTTCCAACGAACCAAAATATTTACCTCACCGTTCTACAAAAAACAGTGGGCGATTCTTGGCATGCGCACACACAGGACGGGCCATGTTTTACCCAGAGATTGCGGCAGAGTTCCACATAACTGGCCCAATGAGTGACGGGGGTAGTCATTGCCGTCGCTCTTTAGTGGACTCATGCCGAGAAGGTTAAGTTCGGGAACCACAGCACCACGAATAGGAGACATAAGCACTAGATAAAAGGCACGACTCACCAAAGGAGTGATGTGAACGGGGCGGGCGTTCCTGCGACCGTCCATGTTTGGACGGGTGGTGGGCAACAGGGGGGGCAACTGTGGAGGTCGACCGTTGACGTGGACCAACAGGTGGAAAGGCATGGTGTCGTTGAAGGGAGCAAGACCATGTGAAGATGTCTGATTCCGCTGCTGATCGGTGGAAACCAGAGATTCGATCTGTGGAGGATCGAGTCGCCCGAAGCGCATAATCACTTGCACACCGAATTCGCGTTTGCACTCGTCGATGCGACGGCTTGTTGAAAGGAACCAAAAGGACCATCGAATGGCAATTTGGATATCGTACAGAGAGAATGTGCCAGTGATGGGTAAACACCGCCACGAGGATGCAGGCCACTCGAGATCGTTTTAAATGAAGGTTAACCGTGAAGTATATAATTGGTTCAGCTACTGCGAGTCCAACACAAGGCGCAATGGATAATGCCGTATTACTTAGCTCAGATGCCTACTAATGTCGTAAGCGATTCGGTTACATATGTAAAACAAAGGACGATTTGAAGACTATTCCAAAGCAAAACGTTGTCGACACGATTCACGTGTTAAAACAGAATAATTCTAATTTGTGCGTACCTGTGGTAAGTTATTGTTTCCGCTTGGTCAGAATTGATCCGAAAATCGATCAAGCGCTCGTAAGATCGTTTGCCGGGAGTGAAACAAAAATCCGACGGTGTCATGATGGTTGGTGGTACGATGACATTTATGGTTTTATAAAATGGCGAGTCCAAAAACGTCAGTTGAGGTGGGCACGCCGGTACACGAAATAGCCTCTCCGCTACAATCGTGTGAAAGGACTATGAGAAAAGAAGTGCAGATTATGGGAGCTGAATAAAAACTTACAAGACATCACTGGTACATAACCGCCAAGGTAGGAGGAGGAGGGGGGAGAAGAGGAAGAAGTGATTGATCGACGAATATCAGTGAGGTCAATCGGTATCCGAGTGAAGTTGTTTACATCAGAGGAGCTAGTGGTGCTTTGGGGGTCATGAGTGTAGCCAAACGATCGATTGAACCCCATCTGAGGTACTACGGGGGAGTGCTGGTGAGCCATTCGTGGTGGAGACATAGTAGAATGGGCCCTCGCCGTTTGATTGTCACTCGTATTATGTATTCGAATAAAGTTCTGCGCACTCATATTCTCAGAGTTGGGCTGCATACCTGTCCCGTCCATACACGTCGGCATATGGCTACCTAAAATGGTCAAATAAATCTCGAGCTCAGGATCATGTGCAACAACACCAATGAATATTTTCAAAGAAGCAGCTACTCACACAAACAGCCATTCACATGCATGGGCCTTGACTGAAGCCGAAAAAATTTCAAAATAACCGAGTGGATGAAAACATTTTTTTATATATTGGAACAACCTCATAATCATAGCTATGTCTTAAGCTGATATGCATAACAGTATTTCAAAAACAGTAAGCAATTCGTATTGTTATTCTCGGGATGATGTGCAAATGACGTATTTTAGATCTAAATATCTTCTCGCTTTGTTCGAAGGTCCACTTCAGTGGGTTTCAGGAGAGAGATAACAAGAACAGACTCCAATGCACTCGTTGAATGAAATGTAAGTGGCAAACATGTCAGGACACATGGTTGAAATATAAATCTTTCTCAAACGATAATACGAAAAAGGCTCACTCTCTTACCACGGACTTCCGATCTATGTACTAATAAGACGTACCTGTTTAATGCTATAGCTTTACTCACGTTCTCAGATTAACTTCCAATAAAACAAGTTGAGCAAAAAGCGTTAATATGAAATGGGACAAATCGTATCGTTTTTTTCGACCCTCCTCCGAGATGGGTGGGAAACCACATACCAGGTTTTCCGTAAAAAGCAACCGGACATGCAGTGCCTTCTCGGCGTCTATGTGATGACACCATGTCGTTATTTTAGCGCAATAGACCACGTCGCACCTGATAATCAAGAAACACTAAGTTTTCTTAGATTTCCACAGTTCAGTTAATTGACCGCCGGTTTCACTTTCTCAACTTTATACAATAATGTACACTATGTTTGCACGGCACATGCAAGAAGAGCAACAGTGAAATCGTTATACAAAACGTTGAATACTAATAAAAATGAATATTCCGTAGCAAACATTAAAAAACAAAAAGGGATTTGTTTCTAAATAGGGAGGTGGAGCAAAGCTGCATTAAGATTACCTGACATTGCTGGGGCATATCCACCATGAAATGAAGTAAGTGGGGCTCTGTGAGCATCGGTAAGATCAATGGGTTTCCGAATAAAGTGTGTCACTGAAGAATTGGTGGGGTGTGGGGGGTCTTGAGAATGCCCACATGGTCGATCAAATACTGGCCATGAAGTAGGGTATACAACAGAATGTTGATGAGCCATTTGTGGTGGTGGCAATGTGGAAGGTACTCTCATTGGATTGATACCCTGTTGTCGTCTTTCAAAGTCTTGCATACTCACGTTTACAGAGGTAGATATAGAACTGTCAACATTGTCCGACTGAATACCTAAAATTACAAAATAAAACATTAAATCAAATCCAATGGTAACTGGGAAGTGCTAAACTCCAACAGACACACGTGCTATGCCCAATATAAGTGAATAACAATAAAATGAACTCACCATTTGAATTGAGACTCTCATAATCTGCGGGGTGCAAACTACGACGGGACATTGCTGTCTGCATTTTAGACTTAACGAAAGTCACGAACTCGGTAGAAGGGCCAAGGTCAATATAATTGTGGAGACGTAATACGAGAGCATTCTTTAATCCACTGGTTGGAAGTCCAGCAACTTTAAGAAAGGCTTCGAGAGTTTTTCTCCTGCATGAATCTATATAATCCTATGGTGTCCATAAGATTCATATAATGGTAACAAACCTTCAACTTGTCTTTGAGACACATTCAACGCACCCGCTAACAAGATATTTTAAACATCCCGCAGATTTCTACTTGCCTTTTTAAAAATAGAGAATGTTGTTGTTTCTTCACAAGACAGCCGGTCATTGCATCGTAGCTTTTGTAAAAAAATATTCAATTTTCTCATATTTAAAAATTCATGTTTTGTTCTTTATTCTTCTTTACACGGTCTTGTTAATGACATCCATCGGCCAGCAGATACCGTTTGCAACGTTTCAAAAAGCCAAAATATCCATAAAAATCACAAAACACGCAAGTTTTTTTTCGTTGCTTGCTTTCTTTCAAAGAATTCTTCTTTTTACAAACAGAAAATACATAAATTGAAAAGAGATTATGGGTTGGTAATGCAGTCGTGGCTAATATCTAAATTGCAAGATGGCAGAGACGAAGGTCGGGAGGAGTAAAATATTTATTATTCAAGAAGCCTGACCAAGGCCATTAATCCAGGACGCAGAGATTAGGTGATACGCGTGCGAATGTCGCAGAGAGTCGTCTCGAGGTAAACCTTGGAGCATTTATCCAGTGAATGCTTAAAGTCAAATAAATCAATTACGTGCATAGTTTTGTGACATTAGTAGATTTCGTAGGTATGAAAATAGTTGAAGTTCATGAAAAATGAGTTCAGGCACACGCCCATTGTCATTAGCAGAATAATGGTAGAAGGGAATTCTTCTCTCGAAAATTATGCAGGGAATATATATAAATATGGAATACAAATAATAAGTGATCGTTAGGATGGTCGCCCCAGAGTGACTACTCATGATTGTATTGGACCCCTATAATAAATTGGTTTGGCCCGTCGATTGTTTTGCGTGGCTATCTACAGCTACTGGATTAACAGAATTCATGGATCAATATAAAAGAATTCACACTTTCCGGTAGAACAGGAAAAACGTCGGTACTGTTAGACCTCAATTCGATGCTTATTTATTGTCTTATAATCGGCCATATAGTTATCAAATGTGGTAATCAGTTCGCCGAGCAGCGTCGCGATAGATATTTCGAAAAAAAATCTGAACCGGTTCTTTTGTCATCGCGTGACTACCTGTTTATGACTCGGTGTATTAGGCTTAGTTTCCGGTTTTGTTACAAAAGCATGTCTTAGATCATAGTAAATGCAGTTGCTTCATGTCATTAGATAACACGATATCACGTAATGGCGACATATATCGGTCGCACCAGCAACCTAAACGAAAACTATAGGAATCTTTATTTCGATCACAATAATCCATTTTTTGTCTATTTCAGGATAAATGAGCTAAACAGGTGGCACTTATACTAGGCCCTATTATTCGTAGAACACTAAGGTAAACGATACATTTTGTCCTGCTGATAACACGGTCTATTTTCGGTCCAGTGTTTTGCATATAGCTGTCAAATAGCCACCTTTATGCGTTCCTAAATTTTATGTTCGTCAAGGATTTTATTGGCTTTCATATTAATCTAAATCGTTTGTATTTCTTGCATTCGTATCAAAATATAATAGCTGTAAATTTTAATGCTGTCTTCGTGACCTTAATAATGCGACTACCAGCATTGTTATTAAGGCTTTTATGAACGTAAACGTACCCAAAAGGGCACCTACTTGATCTAATAGCAGAAACCTCATTCCAGACATACTGTTCTAGGCTGATGATGGGTGAAGAGTCTTCATTATTACAGCGGTCTCCGTATCAATTATGTTGCTAGCCCAATCAAGCTGTTACATCAACCCGTTTCGATGTTCTTACGTCCAAATAAATTCGATCAGCACAGCCAGATCGTTTCGTTCTTCTTTAAATTTGATAACTCAATAAAGTTACAGTTGGTTCTGATGATGCAGACAGTTATAAAATTGAACTAACCCATCGTAAATAGGATAATTCACATTCGTAACCCACACAGGACCATGGTTGATGTCGTTAATAGTGTAAATGATGAGTGTTGTTTTAAAAACTCGAGGTCAGAAGATATATGTAAAAATACCCAAACAAGGAGAACAAGTAACAGTTAAGGCTAGCAAGGCCACAAATCGACACAAAATCCATTTTATTATTGAATTGCTATATCACTGAACGACCGCTATTTTCATTATGTTTATTCGATTCTGATAATAATATTTAATTAATTGTAGAAGGAAACTATCATATTAATCCAGATTACATACTTTACATTCTGTTGTTAATCAATCAATAATTTACAACGTATTAAATTACACTGGTTGATTGATAATAGTGAGCTTATTGCTTTTTTGACTTATTTTATTATTTTATAATTCTTTAATTTTTAATTAAAATTTAGAAAGCATATAAAATACCTAAATGTGACTTATATTCTAAAATCATTGCTGTGATATTAGTTTTGTTTAAATAATTGCATGCTCATGACATTTCGCGTTATCTAATTTTGAACAAACCGAAATTTAAGATGGTGAAGGACAAGTCTAAGCCGAAGGGCCCGGTGTCTGCCTACATATTTTTTACACAGGCTCTCCGCGAAGAACAAAAAAGCAAGAATCCATCGAAAACAATTGAGATAGGCGAGTTTTCGAAGACATGCTCTGAAAAGTGGAAGGTTTGTTTATTCTATTTACTCAAATATGTTTTTAGACGATTTCTGTCAAAGATAAGAAGAAGTTTGATGATTTGGCAGCGAAAGATAAGGAGCGGTATCAGAAGGCGATGAAAAATTATACTCCATCTGGGGACGATGGCAAGTCAAAAAAGAAAAAGAAGGATCCCAATGCCCCCAAGCGGCCATTGTCGGCATTTTTCCTATTCTGTCACGATGAACGCCCAAATGTTAGGGAAGCGAACCCTGACTTCGGTGTCGCTGACTGCGCTAAGCAACTTGCTCAGCGCTGGGCTGTGTGCAAAAATAAGGACAAATACGAAGCCATGGCGGTGACCGAGAAAGGGAAGTATGAGAAGGCCGTGGAAAAGTATAATGCTAAGAAGGGTGCTAAGAGTCCTTAAATGTTCAATGTTAATCGGTGCTAGCTAACATTTCATCCCACTTTTGTATTTGATATTGTACCATTGAGTAACCGTCTCCCAATTTTTAACAGTATGCTTTGTATATTTGTCCATAAGCATACGTATTTTATACGTATGCACTATTTTGAAATATACTCCATTGTGTATAGGTAGAACGTTGTTGTGTTAATCGGCGTGGAACTCCCGTTTATAGGCATGTAGCGCCTTACATGACCTCTGTTCCAGATTTGTCCTGTTGACCAGGATTCACTGTGGCTGCGTCGAAGCTTAGAGGCGACGGGATGCAGGCGGCAGGCACCCTCTATTATGCATGCGATTGGGCCCTTGTGAATATCAGCGATGCGGTGTGCGTGTCATTGCTGAAATGGTATGCTTCAATCGCCGCTTTCCTTAACGTATACAGCAATCAATGCTTTATTTTCATAACAGTATCGCTCAAACACTGACCTAAACTAAAAAAATTGTTTGTTTTTTGACTGTAACATATTGGATGGATTTAAACGAAGCTGCTGTTCACTAGTGTTTCGATAGAAACGAACATTATTCGCCCTACAATCCTGGTTCGAATCTTACATTGCGCTGCATATAATCATCTTCACACCTGTTACTCGGTGTTAGCTATGCTCAGAATTTTTGTTGGGGTCTCGGAGTCATGCACAAACTTGCCTCGCTAAACTACGTCTGAATAGACATTTTTATTTGGACTACTGTTATTCATTTTTACCATAAGGGTTATGCTGTTTAGATTGCTCGATTGTCTTCGGAATACTACATAATTCGCCCAGTTTTCATACAGCTCGTGTCTATCCAAAACAGTCATTAACCCTGTTCACTGAGATGACCAAATGTCTACTTGATTTATACCTTCTTAATTTCTGCCTCTTCGTCCATCTCTGGTTTGATATATATATGGTTTGGATTCCCAAATGGCGTGCCTACATTGAAGTTGATGCGAATAGACGCCGGGATGCTGCAGGCAGCGCACTCGCAAATGCTTGCAAGTGCGCTCCCGTATGCGAATGTCTGGGCTGCGATGTGCATTGCGTTGCTGTAAAGGCGCGCTGCAATCCTCGCATACCTCAAACTATACACCACAATCAATGCTTTATTTACACAGCAGTATCACGAAGGAATTACCCTGTGACCCAAATTTAAACGAAAGGTTGTTCGCGTACGTTATCAGGTAACCTGCTAGGCTCATGAAAGTGCCCATTCGGTATTTGTCAATGAAGACGCGTATTCTAGCTTCCTTAGCGATGTGCACGTCTGTCTGCTGTTTTGTCATTGTTTGTATTCTCGTATCTTTGCCGGATAAGGTTCGGGTTTTTTAAGTTTTTTTATGTTCTGTCGTCCGGCCCTGTCGACTCCGCCTTCTTCCACCTATCACTCTACGGACGTCGTGTAGAGGGCTGATCTGCTATCTCCCAGATTATTGCAATGGTTCGGACATGCAAGCAGTCGTCTGGTCACACTGCCAATTCCAGAAAGAGCGGCATATCTGCGTCGAAAGGTGAGCTCAGACGACTGCCTTGGAGGCATATTCTTTGTGCTACAAATGGCCCCTCCAAGGCTCCCGTTATCACTACCACTCAGACACCATGCAACTGTTGGTGTCATATGTTTTTGTTGTGAATCGATAACACTCGAGTTCGCCCATGCAGTAAATACACTACCAACAACCACTCGTGAAGGCCGGCAAGCTGGTCACGAAGAATCGCCATCCTGGCTTGGGCGTGTTTCATATGTGTCTCAAGTGCGCTTGCTTTGCCCTAATGCCGTTTACGCGCGCACCAGAAGCACGCGCTTGTCGTTGTCTAATGCGGCCTGCTTGTTTTATCATTATCCGTTTTGAGATTTGTCCATCGGTAAAGCAGGACATAAGCTCTCTAACAAAATGAGACCACCCTATCTGCATTGCGTGAAGTTATTTCTGCGATTTCTGGACATTTTTACAGAACGGTAATGTGGGTGGACGGTATCTAGACAAAAACCCGAAAATTATATTCTGCATTAAAATAACTTCATTTGATTTATCCTTATGTTAATTGAGGAGTTGTCACTGAGAGGATAATGCCCAGAAATCGTTATCCTCCAACGCCATGGTTTCGCGGCACTTAATCGATTTCAATGCACCGTAGTCGCGGAGTTACTCTCGGAATCCAGTTTTCAAACCAAACAACAGGTATTGGAATTTCGGATCTGTAATAATAATTGGGATCTGTTTATTCATGTTACACATGGTCATTTTTGTGGGAATAGAACAGCTTATGCCGTCTCTGATAAATGCCGTCGACTCTGCTTCCTAGTTCGTCGGTTCAGGAGACTTGGCTTAAGCTCTAGCCACATAAAAACATTTGTCCATGCCTGTATAATTCCCCTTATTGTATATTGTTCTCCAATAATTTTCCCCGGCCTTAAATGTTCTGACTTTTCAACCCTTCGTAGACTGTTAAAAATAATATCGTTTTCTAGTGGTCTGCCTATTCTCTCTATTCAATAAATAATCGTTCAACGCCACTTCAATATTTTGTCACTAATCGCTGCTCGTATTTTAAGTGACCCCTCCCATCCCCTCTATCCCAGTTTATCTGAATGTAAATCTCTTCGACCAATGCGTAGACCATACCGTTCAATACCAACAAGAACAGCGGCATATCGCAATTCGGTCATTCCCTATTTGTCCCGATTTTTATTATCACCAGAGCAGGTGAAACAGGAACTAAAAGACAATTTTCACATCTATTACTTGTCATATTGACTATTTTTACTGCTGAAAGTTTTGGTCCTCGTGACCTCAATAAAGCCACTACAATTATTAAAAAAAGGTTATTTAAATAGGAATGATGGGAGTCTTATTCAAGCATATGCATGAAAGAAGAATAACCACTGAAGCCTTTGAGGAGGTACGGAGGCTAGAAATGAAGCACCATAACAATGTAGCCGATATTCGTGAGAACCAAAACGTTCAGCATTAAAATTGATCAAAAATTAAATTTATATATAGAATATTCGGAATAATTTAACACGAATCAGCGAAACTACAACGAGTTAAATTTGGAGGCAAGGAAAATTATCGCCTGGAAATATATATAAAGTTTAGCAAACGCGCAATGGTGGCCATTGAAATGCTCTATTCCTAATACGCACCCCCAAAAAACAAAATGTATAAATCCGAAACTCCGTTATCTTGTGTCATTACCCGTGCCGCAACTGCACGAATAGGCACACAGATACTAAACCACTGCTCAAGAAGCACCTTCGACGTTGCCTCAACAATCTCAGATTGAAATAAATAACACCTGGCTGTCACGGCCGGGACACACCTGATTGATTTTTCTCTTGCGTACGCCCCGTACCAGGCGGACGGGAGCTCGCGCATTACCCTCCTATTAGTAGGCATGACTCATGGGTCTCCACCGGGGCCCAGCCCCAACACACGGCCATGGCCGCGCGCCAGCCACTGTTCCGCGTGTTTGCATGTGTCATCAAGCGCACACATGTGGGGATTTGGGGAAGGCGGGGCTGTGTAGTAGATGGTCTCGTCGGCTGGGCCAGCGTGTCCTTAACCCCCAAGGCTCACCACCAAATCTCGTGCAGGCGTATGTGTGTGTGTGTGTGTGATTTGTCCACTGGTGTCCATAAGGCCGCCAGGGGCGGAAACCCATTCGAAGGAGGCATTTGGGAACGCGAAGCTTTAATTTCTATTTAATGGCGGGCCATATAATAAGGTGAGACACCACGGTAAGTGACAGGTGGGTGGGTGAACTGAATTATCTTGGTGTGATTCATAATATCGGGTCTGAAATAGTTGCTCAAAAATGCAGTATTAGTCGAGCGATTTGTTGGCTTATATGTGGTGATTTTGCACTGGCATTCAACAGAGAGCATCTACAACGATAGACGGAAGGAATCCTTCACGTCTTTCGACGCCAAATAAAGTCTACAAGCGTGCTATCCCAAATTCCCATTTTATTGCACGCGGAAGCGATTTGGGAAATTCGGCTTTATCGAGTCAGCGTAAACCCCTAATACGAAGCTAATAATGAATCCATGGAAATTCAACCTCAAACAATAAGCCCCATCCCACCCCGCGATTGGCACCCCACCAGCCAAAGGCTGTCTGTGATGCAACAAAAATCTAATGAGGACCAGTCTTGTCTGGCCCTTAAAGGATCAAGCGTCAAACTTCAACTTATAAGATGTATAATTCGATGAGCACACTGTCATTCCTCCACTAAAGGCGACAGTAACTGTTGTATATGATTTGTACACGAGTGAGGCGCAATCATTATCGGCGTTCCCATTATACTTGCGATACATAGTCTACGTTATACCCATTAAATATCAGTTACTGGTATACATTCCTGGAGTCTGAAAGTCATCGCCCTATACTTCTCCATAATTATAATAATCATCATGGGATTTGATATGTTGAGGTCATGAGATCAAAACCTTTGAGCATTAAAATTTGTAACAAAAAGTGGTGGTTTATACTGTCTTCTTTTCACTTTTCGAATGTAGTGCGTGCATAAGAGTCCGCTTATCGCCTAATTGGATTCAATTGGTTTGTATAAAAATATCACGCCTAATGGCGGCCATTAAAAGGTACCATCCATCAAGAAGGCGCGATACGAAGGCAATCGTCCGAATTGGACCGTCCTATCCCGCACAGTTGCGTCCAGGCGCGAAGTACTGCACAATAATACAGTGAAGTAATCATAAATCGAGATTAAAAAGGATTTGCCCTAAGTGGAAGTGGGAAGAATAAGCAAAGCCTAGTTCAATTTTATTAGTCGAATAAGCAGTTTCCATAGAAATATCATATTATTTTACTCGAATAATGAGACCTTTTTTCGTTCATTATTTGCAGTTAATCAGCTAGATGCCGGTCTTTACGCACATCGATGAATTGCTCGAAAAGCCAAGCAATCCGGTGTCGGTCGCAGGGGCCTGTTCCTGCAATATGCCAACTTGGAGGCTGCGGGTCGGCGAGGACCGGCGGCGTCATCCGCGATTTAATAACCATCTCTTCGTCCACGGGTGGCACCTCCTATTCGGGTGGTACTGGGGAAGCCACCACAAGCAAAATATTACAAAAAAACCTTTCTGAAAACATCCCTGAAGCCAGCTCATCTTCTCGTAGGAGATGGCTCCACGAAAAAATCAAAGCAACCGAGAAAACATCGACCTTTGTTGTTTAGCGTTGTATAAAGGTGGGCAGCTTCAGGGTGCTTGGACGGCGACACCTTTTTCCGTCGTCTGAGAGCTGATTGCGCCGATCGGTTTAAAGATTCGTCGCATTCGCAGTTCCGCAACCATATTGCTGCACGTTAGACGCCGACCTTCTAGGTGGAACCCATTCCAGGACTAGTCAACACACCGTCACACTCCGTCTTTCCGTCATCTGTGATCCTTAATCCAAAGTATATTTCCTGAACGTCGCGACAGCCGCGGAGGAGTTAACAAAAAATATTGTCTGAACTTCCATTAACGTGTTTACTGACCAGGAATAGTGATTCTAGTTAATATGATTACAAATGGATCGCCTAACAAATATCGGTCAAATATGTGTACTAAAATAATACAAGTAGACGTTACAACACACTTGAAAATATATACGCATAATTGCTCTAAACTTTATTTTCGTACATACATACAAATTTAAAGAATATTCAAGAAGAATAATAATAATAATGGTATCCGCTTTACTAAGGTCACGAAAACCAAAATTTGCAGGATAACAAAATTATAATAAACAAAATGGATACACAACGATTCTACATAGAAGATTCAGAATAAGATAAAACGAATGAACGAATGTAAAGTTTATAAAATTTGACAAACACTCAATGGCGGCCATTAAAAGGCCCTATCCGTAACACGCCCCATAATTCGGGCGTCTATAAGGTTGATGCTCATCCCAATTTGCCGGCAACAGCTTACCATGGAAGCAGATTCAAGAGGCGGTATCAACGTGATCACTTGAGGTTAACCAACCGTTACACAGAATTCGGAAGTTTAGGTGGAAGCGAAATTACAGAGTAAAGGAATCGACGGGTTTTCAACAGCTGCTCTTAAGTAAAATGCGATGGAGATGCATTTTGATGCTAGCATTCAATACATAGCAGTATTCGATACCACGATATTACAAATCGCGATGAATGAAAATATTCCACGGGTTTAAGTTTTCATTCCAACTCCAGCATCCTCCATTCATACCCTGCGTTTATCTAAACGGGAAAATCCATCTGAGCGTGAGTTTGTCATCCATGGTTGACGACACGGACCCCTCAGTAGATTGCAACCACCAGAGTGTCAGCGTGCATCGCAATGCAAATTACTGACGAGCGAACCTGTGAAGTTTCTTCGAGAATGTGTTTGGACCAATTCATCTATACATTCATTATGCACATTATACACTTTGTACATTAATATTCAGGTATATTTTTAATATGAATACCCGGGATACTTGAAGTTTGAATTCATCTAATTCGCGTTCAGTTGAATTTTATTCGACGCAAATGAAGTATGTGTTCTGCCGTGCAGGTCAAATGTTAAGTCCAGCATGACTCAACACAGATGTCGCATGAAACCGCCCCCAAACGTATTAGTCTTATTGCAGCTCGCTAAACTTATAATAATAATAAGAATAGTATTCGGTTAATTAACGTCACAAGGAGATGAACTTTCAGCATTAAAATGTATGGCAACCAAAATGGATACATAAAGTGGCGATATAGAATAAATTAACTAGCATAAACCAAATAAAAACTAGGCAAATTTGCATGAAAGGCAAATAAACTCCCGAAGTATATACATTTTTTGCAAACGCGTAATGGCGGCCATTGAAAGGCGGTCCAATCCATTACGCGCGCCAGCACGACAAAAATCGTATGGCTTGCGGAAGATACGATGACTGAAACAAGCTGTAAGGCCTTTCATACATAATGGTCCCAGAAAATGTAGTATCCTTCTCGGTATGCGGGTTCTAGAAAATGCGTATTTGTTGGCGCGTTATGGGTGTGGCCTTTCAATGGCCACCTTTACGTGTTTCTCAATCGTTTTGTAATATGGGGGTTCAATTGGCTTTTTTTGAAAATGTAACGCGTTGTAATTTTGTTCATTCTCTTTAACTTATTCAGAATCGACACCGCAAAAATCAATTGTGTTCGCTGTCCATTTTAATGCTGACAATTTTTGTCCTCGTGGCCTTAATGAAGCGAATACATTATGATTATTACTATCCTGTTTATAATAATTATTATTAGAATTCCAGTTACCCCAAACCTTCAAATGAGCGAACTCATAGCATTCCAGGGATATAGGGATACACCATTATAAAAACAATTCGATGAGGTAGAAATATACATATATTTTACTTTAGTGTTGCAATTTAAAATATACAGGCGATTCGTCTTGGCTTAACCGGACTTGAAGAGGAGGATGGCGACCTGGCCCATGTAGAAGTAGATGAAGTGCTTGGATTCGTGGGTCACGTAGCTGAAAAGAAACATGGAAGTGAACCAGCATTGCCCTCACAAGCAGATCGATGGGTGTGACAGGATGTGACAGGACGTTGCAGGACGTGACAGGACAGGACGACGAGGCTTACCTGCCGAAGTTGCGGCCGACGATGCAGTGCCAGGTGGGCGAGTACTCCTTGTCGAAGGCCTTCTTGACGTGGGCGGCAATGTCCTTCTCGATGTTGAACTGCTCCATGGCTTCCTTGGCGCAGTCGACGGCTTTCTGCTGCATTTCGTCGGGCATGTCGGCATTCTTTACGACGGCCTTTCCAGTGGCGGTGCTCATGGTGTAGCGAAAGAGGAATTAGTCACTGTGTTTTTTAGCACCAATGCTCTCATTTATATGTTTGCGACGCTAAAGTTATGTGCCGAGGTGAGGCCATAGAAACAGTAGCTTGACCTCAAGTGGCTTCAACGAACATGCAATACTGAGAGTGCTGGATTCTTATTGGCACAGATTGGCACATTGTAAATGGACGCAACTCGGAACCAAATCCTCCGCTATGCGTCGTAAAATGTTGTTGAAAAACTTCTTTTCCTTTAAATTCCGGACAATAGCTTGACTTCAAGATTCTTAAGAAGCACGTTCTATGCTCGTGGCGTTGTTCTAATTTTACCCAATCAAATTTATTCTGATCGATGAGAAGGCAGGGCGTTGCACGAATCGAGCATTCCTATCGATCGGGATTTACGGCGTCTTCAGATCATCAAGCACACCATGATCCACAACAGAAAATAAATTCTGCAAAATAATAATCTCTAGCCGTTTTGCTCTAACTGCTTTCAATTGGCGAAATTAAACACGTTCATTTTATACGGGCTTTTATTTGATGATTATTGATATGAAATTATTAGTGGGATCAAATTTGAACCTCTCGACAGGATGTTGGTAGTCGGGCCCACACAATGCTAATCATTTATGCACGTCTTGCGATGGTTACCAAATCAATAGATCCCATGAATTATACGTTAAAAACAAAGTATCGACTAGATTTTCGGGTTCATTAATTTTATTTTAAATTTAAATTTGTTATTTGCTTGTTAGTTTCAACTATTATCGTTTTCAATTTTATTCTTGTTGCTACTCGTTGCTTAAATGAGTAATTTCTTCCTGTAACACTGATGCATTCAGTTGAATTCCACTGCACAGTACTTTACTCAGTACAGTATTTTACTCCTTTAATTGGTAGATTTCGTATCCAATTCGGATCCCCACCCGTGGCCATACACGAAGAACCACACGGTTAGGTTTGTAATTTGCGTTCCTATTACTGGTTCTAGAACCGTTTGTTCATAATATAAAATATTGGCGAACGCGTGCCTTTGGTGAATTTGGGATGGGGAATCAACACGCATCTTCCCAATGAATGTTCGCATAAATGGCGAAGTTTTGTTTTAATCAAGAGTTATTTCCACGCGCCATGGCAACGACCACCCACTCGAGGCTAGGCTACTGTAGCCTGGAGATGCAAATGAGTAAGCCACATCCGTTCACAGTCACCTTGACTTTTTAGGGTGCGGCGTTTACCGGTAGGCTTGCCTCCTGTGCCTTCACATATATTTCTGGCTCTCATGAATATCAGTTTGCCATGAACTTTACTGAACACCCCAAAGTGATTCGGAAGATAAAAATGAGATGTGTTGAAGTAATTTTCACCCTGGATTTTGTACAATAAAATAAATCGAACTAAAAGGCCTTTTAAATAAATTTAATTCAAATTCATCAAAAGAGACTTCGTTTTAACTACTGCTCCGTAAATTTGACGTTGACGATATTTGAGAACCCCACGACGACTTAAATATTCCTCATTTTGGTTGTTTTAATATTGCTTGGTAATGTGGGTATTTTAGCAGTTAAATACGTTTTCGTCCTTTTTACGAATCGCATGACAGGCGTCTTGAAACCCCAAGCCACAGAGCTTGTTTGATCGTTTGTTTTGAACAACGTTCTTGTTTTTTCATCGTTTGTCATGGCATTACGATGCCATTATGGATTTGTATTCTGTGATTCCTTATTTTATGGAATAACTAACGACCATAGAGACGATTCTGCCTTTTTTCCCGAGAGCAAACATCTTTGAGGACGCGCTCCTGTGCTCTGGACCCAGGACCAGGAGTCACTGTGAGCAAACGAAAATATTGACCTAAGCAACTCGATGTGTGGGACCCCCTGAAATACACCCTTTCGCGTTTAATTTGATGCCGATCACTGGACGGCTGCATTCAAAAACCAATGAAAACCGTTCATTTAAAAACGGCAGGCCGTCGGCATGGATATTATAAATATAGGAGATCTATCCTTTTGATGTCGGTGTTTGTTCCATATTTACAAATCCATACCCAGAGACTTAGACAGTCCGAGAATTATGTCCTGGCATAACAAATCAGCCAATTAGTTAACATTAAAATATATTATTCTCGTAGATGTAATTGTACACCCGGCAGTCAATGCTTTATGTAGATGCGCAACTAGACCAAGACCACTCAAGAACGTGGCAAAAGCGCTGCTTCCTGAGGCCAAACTACTATTCAAGAGGCTGAGCTGAAAGGCACCGAAATTCATCTGGAAAATGGTTTATAAACATAATTTCAAAATGCGCCTAGAAGACGCAGGCTACGAGTCTCGTCGCTAAATGATTGTCCAACATTTACAGTAAGAATCTCGCGCAATTTAAAAAAAACACCACGAGCCGTTCGAGCTCTCTTGAGGCCAAGCTACCGTCATCTTGTCCTCACCCCGGCACATACCTTTAGCGTCGCATGTATATAAATGAGAGCATTGGTGCTAAAAAAACACAGTGACTAATTCCGCTTTCGCTACACCATGAGCAACACTGGAAAGGCCGTCGTAAAGAATGCCGACATGCCCGACGAAATGCAGCAGAAAGCCGTCGACTGCGCCAAGGAAGCCATGGAGCAGTTCAACATCGAGAAGGACATTGCCGCCCACGTCAAGAAGGCCTTCGACAAGGAGTACTCGCCCACCTGGCACTGCATCGTCGGCCGCAACTTCGGCAGGTAAGCCTCGTCGTCCTGTCACGTCCTGTCACGTCCTGTCACGTCCTGCAACGTCCTGTCACATCCTGTCACACACCCATCGATCTGCTTGTGAGGGCAATGCTGGTTCACTTCCATGTTTCTTTTCAGCTACGTGACCCACGAATCCAAGCACTTCATCTACTTCTACATGGGCCAGGTCGCCATCCTCCTCTTCAAATCCGGTTAAGCGAAGACGAAACTCTATTATGGTCGAATTGGAAATAAAGAATTCAGTTAAATCTACTCAATGTTGCGTTTTGAAAGATTAAAATCGGGGTTTCGGTGTTCTTTAAAATAATATCCATAAATAATGAAAATTATTATTCATTTAAGAATGAATACGTGTTTTTTTAATATTTAAATTATGTTCACCAATGATAGTTCTGTCTTGATTTGCATTTCGGTCTAACGGGAATCACAGTTTAACTGGTTAAAACGCTATAATGCTTAACGCATGCAGGTTGCTTACACAGGAACTCTTGCTAATAAATACTTAAACCCATGGTATGGCATTCTGCTTACGTTCAATGGCCGACGTCATGCGTTTTCCAAACTGTGTATACTTCGAGGGATTAATTTGTCCCACTTGCAAATTAACATCGTTGTTATTTTCTGCATTTGTGTTATATATTTCTCAATCTTGGTCATCGTCGTCAGAACAGTTGACAAATTTTAAAATGGATAAAAAGACGAATGTTGTAAATTTGTATGCTTAATGTTTTGGGCCTTTTAACCGCAATAAAGCGTATAACATGATTATTATTATTATTATTATTATTATTATCGCGTTGGATAAGTTAAGAGCGATGTATTTGATAATCATGGAATTTATACCACTGATTGATTTTTAATCGATTACGTCCCATTCTATTATTCAATGTCGACAATGAATTGTGGGTCAAATATTTACGTTATGACTGATGGCTCATCGCTTGTTTGCAAATCCGGATACCAAAGTGGAGGAACGACAGTGTGTTCATCAGTGAATGCATCTTATAGGTTGAAG
This sequence comes from Proteocephalus fallax, assembly GCA_028672205.1. NCBI lineage: Eukaryota > Metazoa > Platyhelminthes > Cestoda > Proteocephalidea > Proteocephalidae > Proteocephalus > Proteocephalus fallax. The sequence goes on along the minus strand of JAPUBX010001390.1, from coordinate 348,032 downwards.
CCTGCCGCTCTATACATCAAGGCCCCAACGAGACTGGGACTCATTCCATTTCTGTGGTCTTCGCAGAACGCCTGTGGATGGTGGTGGCCTATTCTTTGAGGTTGGATTTCTGTCGATATAATTGGGAAATATCATCCTTGTTTCTTGGTATTTGTGGTTTACACAGGCCCAATACAAGAGCCGCCATTTTTAGTTGAACAAAAATGCTTGTTTAAATGAATCAAAAGCGCCTACATTTCCAAACGCAGGCCTTGGCAACGAACACCCATGTGAGGCCAGGCTACTGCAAACTGGAGATGCACACGAGTATGCAGCATCTTACTCATCTGGCACCAATGAATATCGATTTGCCACTCAATGTGTGGTTTAATGCCGCTCACTAGGGAGTTGCCTTAAACAAAAAAGCAGCAACCCTTCATTTGAGTAGGCTAAATTGGGAGTATTTGATCATATTATATTTTGATGCCCGTTATTGTTCCACATTTATTTAACCTGATCCAAGAGCTGGAAGGCATTGTTTTCCACATTATCTTAGCATATCATCTTGTGCGTGATTCATTTCGCCTCTATAGGGCCTTGTGGTTTGTCGTCCATCGGATTTCAATGGTAACGTGATCAATCAGAGTTAACCCGGATATTCAATTGCGCTTTAATTTTTGTCGTTACACTAAATTACAACCACAAAGCCAATTAATTTATGTACCCTAGGTGACCAAATTTATACCGACCCCGATGCTATGTCCTGGATTTTAAACGTTTCCATTTAAAAATCAAATTATTATCTATCAGAGGAGATTAGCCGGACTTGAAGAGGAGGATGTCGACCTGGCCTATGGATACCCAATTAGCAGCGATGATGTGTCCACGATTAAAAAATAAATGATCTTAAAAAACCATATATTCGAACGCAAAATTCGTCTCCACCAGAGGAGATTAGCCGGACTTGAAGAGGAGGATGGCGACCTGGCCCATGTAGAAGTAGATGAAGTGCTTCGATTCGTGGGTCACGTAGCTAAAGATGAAGACAAATGCAATTATTATCAGCTGATTGCTAATTGATAACCAGATCGACATGACAATGACGCTTGCTTACCTGCCGAAGTTTCGCCCAACAATGCAGTGCCACGTGGGGTTGTATTTCCGGTCAAACTCTTTTTTGATCTGTGCAGCGATGTCCTTTTCGATGTTGTACTTCCCCATGGCATCCTTGGCGATGTCTACGGCATCTTGTTGCATGTCGTCTGACATATCGGCATTCTTCACGACCGCCTTGTTAGCATTCATTACGACGAAGAAATGGTTGATCTGTTCTATTGGTGTCGTTCTGCTGCTTTTATATTACTGTGCCCGCCACATAATGCAACAGTAGCATAGCTTCAGCAACTTGACGCTTGTCAGTCATGTCGGTAATGTGTTTAATGAATAGAGCGGCACCGGGCTCCCAATTATTCAACTGGTTATTGTGCAGTTGGCACCAAATGTAATTCGCCTCATATGAACAATAGCTCTACCGTATTGCATGCCTAAAATACGTGAGTTTTGGCGCATATCACACAAAAAAGTATGAATGCATTTGCTTTAGAACGCAAAAGGTTTCCAGGTAAATGAAATTCGTGGGATAATATTTTTAGAACAATGTCTTTTTGCCGCGGTTTGTCGTTCTCTCCATCATGAATGTTCAGATCTCCAGCAATCACCCACTCCCACAAGACCCCTGCAAACGACCTTTACCCAATTAAATATCCCTTGATCGACACGAAAATAGTGGCGCGCGATTCTCACAAGAATGGGCGAGTTGTACGCTTAGAGTATTTCTATCCATCGGGATTTCCGGTTGCATCAGATGAATCACACCATGATCTTCACCTCAAAGTTCATTCAGGTCTATTCAATTGAGCCAATAAGAATTTATATTATTTGATAACCATTGATTTGAAATTATAATTGGTATCCTCAGAATGTTGGTATTCGGGCCTAAATGATGCACCTTCTTCGATGCTAACCTTTTATGCATATGGGTTAATCGTGACCTCAAAAAAAGGAGAAAAAACAAGTTGTCAAAAAATATTAAATACGGCACAAATTGTACAGGTTCTCCCACTCAAAACGTTTTGAGAGGCCTAGAATTTTCATCATAGGTATACGCTTCAAAAATGTGAAAATAAATTTATTGGTAAATACGGCGAAATACTTAGTTTGTCATCGACAAATAAACCATATTTCAGACCTGTAAATCCTTATTTAAGAGTCCCTTCCGACCTCAACTCGTTACCGGTATTAATTAAACCCGTTTGAACTTGTTATCAGTACAAAAGACACCTGTCTATGACCTCAAACTGTGAACTCCTAACGCCACTATGGCCACGACCAATGCGCTGTCCAAGGACTCCAGAAACGAAAGTGTAGACCTGCTCAAGGCTGAGAAGACTGAATCTGCAATAGGTAAGCAGCTTGGTGTGAAGAAATAAACTGTGGAAGCAATTGATAGAAAATGGAAGACATACAATACCACGGGTAATCTCTATTGATGCAGGACTCGACCTAACATATCACCGTTGTGTCAAAACAATCACAATAAAGGTGAGGAAAAATCCAAATACGACACTGGGAATTTAATGAATGTCCTGTGGAGATCTGAACCATCCGTAGCACACTACACCGACAAGGACTCGACTCCTACAGCCCCAGACGTGTCCCACGGTTTTATCCAGTAAATGTTCAGACCTGTCTGAGGTTTCCTAGAGAGTATTTGAATGATTCAGAAGAGTATTGGGAAAAGGTCGCATGAAACCAAAATAGATATAAACACCAAAAAATCTTTTGAGGGAATTGAATGTCTGACAACCTCAAAACATCACTGCTCTAGAGTAAATCTGCATGGCAGATTGGGCCAAAATACCAACAACAATGTTTGAAAACCTTGCGAGGACTTACAAAAAAACGTTGGACCTCTATCATTGCCAACAAAGGGTACGCAACAAATTATTTACCAATTTGATTAATCAATAAATTCACAAACAACCCTGCGATATGAGCTTCTAGTTTTTTTTAGCATTTTTTCTCTCACAGTTGAAGTTTATCGATAATGAAAATTACATGCCTCTCTCGTCTTTTAATTTAGGAGAACGTGCACAATTAGTGATTGTAAATATATGCCATTAGTTGATCCAATGAATGGGACGCTAAGATAGAGTATACGTGAGATAGGCCGTACATGTTTCAACGATTTCAGGTGTATTTATTAGCTCATATTCCTACTGAAATTTAGCATTAATGCCCCCGTTCGTGTTTTAATCAAGACCTGTTGCACGTGCCAACCAAAGGCATAGTAACAATCACCCACACGAGGCTAGACTACTGCAACCTGGAGATGCAAATGAGAAAGCAGCATCCTTCTGCTACCACCTTGCCTGTTTAGGGTGCGCCGTATTTCAGTAGACTTAGATGAGCTTGCAACCTCCGCCTTCACATATAGTTCTGGCTCTCATACACGTTGGCTTGCCACCCTATTTGCGTTGAAATCAGCAACCTCGAAATACGCACTTTCTCGTTAAGTATCATGCTGATTACGAGACGCAGTTCTCACAGACCAAGGAAAGCCGTTCATTTATGCACGACAGACCGTTGGCATGAATATTATATAATTATTGTGGGAACCATTTGGGTTTCCCAAGAAAACTCTGTCATTGACTTAATTCCCGTACATCACAGAAAACCAATTGGGGGTAAAGGTCACCACGTCGCTTGTCCTTCCCCCCTCGTCTATCGAAATGATGTCGTGTCCAAATCTAATCGATTGAGTGACGCATTCCTCAAATTCCCTCATTGGCCAATTGGCCTTACTGTCCCATACCCCTGTATAAATACCAAATCACACCTGTTAATAAACGAGGCTTTTAAGGTTAATTCTTTAGAACTCCACCGGCGTCTTCTCTTTCTGTACTCCTGTTGCTGGGACTACGGTTACGGACTATAACAATAATCCACTGGAGATATAGCCCTTTGATGATGGTTGCAGTCGCATATGTATTTAGCCTTATTCCGAGACTTAGAAACTGTCTGAGACTGATGCCCTGGCATACATGATCAAGCATTTATTGCTCTTTAAAATGCATTATATGTAATTGTACGCTCAGATTTAAAGGCGTTGTGAGTAATTGAAATTCACGATTGAAGCTAAACAACTAGACAAAGGCGCCCTCAGGAAAAAAACGCGAAACCAGCACTGCCTCTTGAGGCCAAACAACGGCAAACCGGAATACGAGAGTGCTACTTACTAATTATCGGAATTCATTGAAAATTTGTTTTCTAGCATGCATCGAGAAATCACCAGCAAAGTGTCTAGTCCATAAATGATTGTCCAACATTAACAGTAAGAATCTCACGGAATTAAAAAAAACACCACGAGCCGTCCGAGCTCTCCTGAGGCCAAGCTACTGTTGCTATGGCCTCACCTAGGCACACACCATCAGCTGCGCAGGTATACAAATGAGAGCATTGGCGCTAAAAAGCACGAGAAATCACCAATTCGCACTACGCTACACCATGAGCACCGCCACTGGAAAGGCCGTCGTAAAGAATGCCGACATGCCCGACGAAATGCAGCAGAAAGCCGTCGACTGCGCCAAGGAAGCCATGGAGCAGTTCAACATCGAGAAGGACATTGCCGCCCACGTCAAGAAGGCCTTCGACAAGGAGTACTCGCCCACCTGGCACTGCATCGTCGGCCGCAACTTCGGCAGGTAAGCCTCGTCGTCCTGTCAAGTCACGTCCTGTCACACCCATCGATCGGCTTGTGAGGGCAATGCTGGTTCACTTCCATGTTTCTTTTCAGCTACGTGACCCACGAATCCAAGCACTTCATCTACTTCTACATGGGCCAGGTCGCCATCCTCCTCTTCAAGTCCGGTTAAGCCAAGACGAATCGCCTGTATATTTTAAATTACAACACTAAAGTAAAATATATGTATATTTCTTATCCATCGAATTGTTTTTATATGGGTGTATCCCTATTTCCTTGGAATCCCATGAGTTCGCTCATTTGAAGGTTTGGTGTAAATTTTAATCGGCGTTTTCAAGGAACCCACATAACGAGAAGGAGGTTCACATGTTTGGCAACAACACACAAATAACCCACCATAGTACCTAAAACAACTCATAGTTATTTTCAGTCATTTTATCCTCTGAAAGCAGGCCGTTCTGAAAGCCGAAACATCGGATAAAACGTTTTTCCAGGAACAAATTGTTTGATTTATTTATGCTAGCAGCTCCATGTCAGACCGTCTCTAATTCTCGGGATAAGGCCGCATAAATATAGAATAACAACCATCACCAAAAGACAATATCTTCTATGGATTATATAATATCCATGGAGACAAATGGAAGATTTTAATGCAGCCACCTATTTATCGGCATCAAACTATCTGAGACAGTGCGTAATTCAGGGTGTCCAACACATTATGTCCCGTAGGTAATTATTTTCGTGAGTGCTAAATACAAGAAACATCGTCTGGCAAACCGATATTCATGAGAGCCAGAAATATTTGTGAAGGCAAGCCTACCGAAAAACACCGCACCCTAAAAAGGCGGAAGGATGCTGCTTACTAATTTGCATCTCTCGGTTACAACAGCCTGGGTGTTCGTTACTAGGGCCTTCGGTTGGCACGTGGAAACTGCTCTTGGTTGAAACAACGAAAACGGTTACATTAATGAGGAGATTATTATTTAGCTAAATGTAGTTTTTGTTGAAGTTCACTGAAAACAACTATTCTTGCTGCGATCGCACGCACCTCTCTTCGTTTCGATTAAAAGTGATTTGATTGGCCTAAACTAGGGGTCGAGACGACAAACAGCACCAAAGTAATATTGTTCTGAAACCATTTGCTTATCGAATGGCCTATCATTAACAGTCTGGGCAATACAGAAGTACAACAATCTTTAAGGATCCTATAATCTCCACAAATATCCCGTATGTCGTGCTATAGATACCGGGGAACCGCATAAGTTGGGTCGTATCCCAAGGTCATTAGGCACATAATCGACATGACTGACAGACGCTATATGTCTGAAGCTATGCTACTGTTGCATAATATGGCGTGCACAGTAATATAAAAGCAGCAGAAAGACACCAATAGAACAGATAAAACATTTCTTTTTCGTAATGAATGTGAACAAGGCTGTCGTGAAGAATGCCGATATGTCAGACGACATGCAAAAAGATGCTGCAAATATCGCCAAGGATGCCCTAGAGAAGTACTTCAACGCAAAAGACATCGCGGCACATATCAAAAAGGCGTTTGACCAGAAGCATGACCCAATTTGGCACTGTATTGTTGGGCAAAAATTCGGCAGGTATGCCTTCACAAGTGGTATATATATATTATTTAAATTATTCGTTGGTATTTAATCATTTTTTAATCTTAAGCTACGTGTCTCATGCACCGAACTGTTTCATTTACTTCTACATGGGTAATTACGCCATCCTCCTCTTTAAGTACGGTTAATGTCGTCGGATGGAGAATAATTGTATTTGAAAATATACGAAATTATTTCATTTATACATGTTAACCGCGTTATATCTTCATGGTAAGTCTTAATTGGCTTTAGCGGCAACGAAAACATCATTGACTGCCCATACGACCAAAATACGATTAATGTATTTTGGAAAAGCATAACTGTGACAATAGGAATACATAGGATAGGAATATAATTAAATTCAGCTTACGCCGGAGGGAAACACGGATCACAGGATGGTCTTCATGTTTTTCGACAGCATAAGGTCCATTATTAAATTTATTTAGACGAATTCGGGGGTGGTTGGTCGAAATCAAACGAGTGAAATCGAAGAGAGAGCGTTCATGCTGATAGGTCACCTCAATTGGACGAATGCCTACAATTCGGAGAGAGAGTGAGTTTGTGTCCTTCAAACAATCGGGAGAGTTTAAGGTTACCGTTTTACAATTGGACGTGTATATCGATCTTGTGGTGTCCTAGTTGCCGCTAGAAGATTGAATTCCAATGCTTTTGATTTACGTGTGCGTGCGATGTGGCCAGGGTTGCAACATAAATTGAGCCTCTTGCAACCCCATTTAAAAGACCGTTTCACGTGTTTGTGTCAGGATTTCATCGAAGGTCACGTTTGTTTGGGACAACTACCAGTATGTCTCGAAGATCAATTTCGAGTTGATCGCCGAATTTGTATTGAGTTGCTTGTTTCTGCAAGGCCTACTACAATGCTCAAGTAGAACATGCATATTTTAGATTCTCCAAACCCGAATTTCCGAAAGACAGACGTTGACCAATTTTGAATATTGTTTAGAAAATGTTCTTGAACTAATAACAAGAAAGCTAATGACAAATCTAAACGTATAGTTCTTCGGGCCGGTTGAAAGTGTGGCACACGGGGTTGTAGCGGGTTTGCCAGTCTGTCAAAACCCGTAAGAGCGTTTGGGTCGATATCAATGATAGATACAATTCCATCAATCTATTAAATAACTACAATTCACAGTGCAGCCGAGTACAACCGAATGCGCAAGTATAACATGGGGAAATTACTCATTTTAACAAAGAGTTACAATCAGAAAGAAACGTGCAAATGTAAGGGGTGCTAAAAAGATCACAAAGAAGAGCAATTTGGAGTTGATCGCCAAAGTTGAACCGAGTTCCTTGTTTCTACAAGACAAACTTTAATAAATATGCTGTATATGCATATTTAAACAACCAAAACGAAGCATATTTAAGCAATCGGCTAGTTCACAAGTAGGAGTGGAATTTAGGATTCATGGTATAAGCGCTGTAATAGATACTGGTAACAGAATTGTATTAGGTGTACACAATACAGATTAAGACTTAATGTTTCCAAAAACAACAGTTTTTTTATTCTTATTTACACATCCATATCCTTTGAAACACTTAGATAATCCTATGTCAGTCATCCCATAACTCGACCTTAAGTAATTAATAATAAGAAAAATAAATATTATTGATCTTTCAGAAGTAAAAGTGACACTACTACTTACCAAAACTCTCTCAGTGTTAGACCAAAAACCGAATCAAACACGAAATGCCTTATTTGCGATATGCTGGCGTTCTCGTGGCAATTGACGGTAAAGACTTCACATTAGTCGCAGTGATTTACAGGGTCCTCCAAGTTGCAGTTTCTTTTGCAAAGTAAAATGTAACACCCAGTTAACAGTCTATTAAATAATATACCAATAGAGTGAAAATTTAATGAGTTTAAATTATATATTAAAAAACGTCTACCGCATGCACGCTTACAGCTGCCCATTTTTTGGTGAGAACATTCGAATCGTTTTGCTGAGCAAGTAATCTTCTCTTCGCATTTCCATTCAAATGGGTACGTAAATCAACCAAATTTCCATCATTGGAGATTGGAAAACCCGCGGTAGTTTGTTGAGAAGCCTTTACATTCCTCTAGGGCATTGTTATCTGTTGGTGTCGTTGGGTCATTGAGCCCAAATTATGCCGAATCGCGATCGATTATGTATCAATAAACATATGATCATTTTCGATTCAAAATTGGTGTTAAATTTGAATTTTAAAAAATCGAACTTGAAATAACCGATACATCGAGACACATTCTTAGTAAAATAGCGATGAATATTGGTGTCTTATATTAAGCAGATGGATAGTCAACACGAGAGCCAAGTTTCCAAAAAAAAACACAGGATAACACATTCTCACAATCGGTGTCCAGTCAAAACGACGTCGTAACAGTATATTATGAGAAGGTCTTGATTTAGTTGGCTCCAAGTCAACCGAAACGGCGAAATAAAAAAAGAGACGGCGGCCACACGATCACTCGAGGTTCGACGACTTTTGAACAAAATTCCCAGGAATCTGGATTTTGAGATGGAGGCGAAATGACGGAGTGAAGGTATCGGCTAAATGTTAACAGCGGCTTCAGGGGACAACTTGGTGGCCACACATTTTTATGAGTTGTCAAAAGACAGCTAGACCGCCCATGTGACGGCCTGGCCACGCTGTTGCCAATCCATCTTAGTCCTTAGACTTCACATTGGTCGCAGTGATTTACAGGGTCCTCCAAATTGCAGTTTCTTTTGCAAAGTAAAATGTAACACCCAGTTAAGAGTCTATTAAATAATATGCTCAATAGTGTGAACATTTAATGAGTTTAAATTATATATTTAAAAAAGTCTACGCATTTGATTAGACACTCGCCATCAGGGGACCGCAGTTTAGACTTGTAATAGCTGGCCGAACGCGGAGATAGGACTGCGCATTGCAGCAAAAAACCCAGATATTGGGCAAGGGCGATGAGTTTGCGCTTGCGACTTTAAAATAGCGATGAGAGAAATAATTTTGAAGTCAAGTACAATTTTAGAACGGTTGAATGCGTGAAAACGTGCCTAGGGAGCCCTTAGTAGTACATATATTTGGTTAATAAGCAAACTGGAGTGGTTCATCAGCAATTTTTAGTGTAGCCATTCAGACGGTTGAGACAACTAACAAGTCTCGAAGATGCACAGACTGGTGTAGAAATAGGTGTCATGACAAAATCTCTCTATCATTTATGCCTATTGAATTTGGTATATTAGTCGTATTTAACATCGGGGTTGGTATTTATGGAGTCCCCGAGGCGACATAATTTAAACGGAGTTCCGATGGGCCTTTACCGAAATGAAGAAACCAAATTGACTTCGACCAATCGATTGCAGCTTCTAGTACTTCCTCACGCAAACGTCAATCTTTGTTAACCTCTTCTTATGAGGAATAATGTGATCGTGTTTTGAGTGTATAAACTATCACCTCTTTAACGGACTACCACTAGGTGGTTTATGATGAATTAGAAACTCGATTGTTAATCGGTTATTACTATTTATCTTCTCCCGAAAAGATGACTGTCCACGTTTTAACATAGTGTCAGCATTAGGAACCATTTGGTTTTCTGCAAAAATGAAGCAATTATCAATTCGCGTCTCTGACATCAAATGACGGAAGGTAGCTTTTGTAAAATATATATTTAAATTATTTTTTAAATTTAAATGAATGCAAAAAATAGCCATAAACGACACCGCTTTGGACTAATTTAAACGTGATTACCGATATAAACGTCCGGCAAATTTAAGCACGTAAATAAGCTACAATACTAAATTGTTTCTCTCTATATTAAAAACTGTCTTTTCACAATTTATCTACATCATTTTTGTACATTCACAAAAACCCGTAAGATATCTTCATCCACCACAACTCTGTGTAAATTTCACTGCATTATTTATTCACAAGACGACAACAATTGACACTCATCCAGATTTGAAGAGGAGGATGGCGACCTGGCCCATGTAGAAGTAGATGAAGTGCTTGGATTCGTGGGTCACGTAGCTGAAAAGAAACATGGAAGTGAACCAGCATTGCCCTCACAAGCAGATCGATGGGTGTGACAGGATGTTGCAGGACGTGACTTGACAGGACGACGAGGCTTACCTGCCGAAGTTGCGGCCGACGATGCAGTGCCAGGTGGGCGAGTACTCCTTGTCGAAGGCCTTCTTGACGTGGGCGGCAATGTCCTTCTCGATGTTGAACTGCTCCATGGCTTCCTTGGCGCAGTCGACGGCTTTCTGCTGCATTTCGTCGGGCATGTCGGCATTCTTTACGACGGCCTTTCCAGAGGTGGTGCTCATGGTGGACGGTCTATTAATTCGTTATATTTTCGAACCAACAGCGGTCTGATTTATATACTGGCTCTTATGAGTGTCTGAGTAGAAATGGGGGCGCAGTGTCAGTAGCCTTGCCTCAGGAGGCTTCACCGGCACATTATAGACCCGTAGGTTTGTTGATTTTCAGCGGAATTCCTTCTGTAAGTGGTGGTATCTCGTTTACTAGTGAGCATATGCCTTCTCGACGCACGGTGCAATTTCACACCAAACCCCTGATGGCCTGAATAGACAACAATTCAGCAGCGTGCTTGAATACACCTTGGCCTGCTTATGCAATTCGAATCGTGAATATCAAGCACATATAACGCTTTGTTATTTATTTATTCAGGCCAGCGTATCATTTTTGACAGTCTTTAGGTCCCACAATAAGGCTTAATAAGTATGTAACAACGGGGAGTAATTACTAAAACGGCGTATAAAGGTACCGCAAGATTTCGGCTCACACCATGCAAATTAAAATATGTCTCCCACTTGAATTGACAAAAAAAGTTGGAATTGGAATTTGCAAAATTTTTGGAACCATCTAAAAGAATACATAGCTTATGCAACTAAAACAAACTGAATTATGTCTATTCCAGTCATCGGGGGTAATACGTCCCTGTGTTTGGTCTTACCCAGTGGCGCAATTTGCATCTGTGGGTTCAAGAAGATGAATGCGGTAGTGGCCACTCCCCGGAACACCGCGTGACAGGCCGGCCATACGAGTTGCGCGTAGCCGGAATGTCAAAATCTCTATAAATATGCGTCGAAAAATCCCTGCAGACTGGGCTGACTAGACCTACTCCAGCATCAAACGAACTGGATGGTCATCTTCTTCTTCTTTGGGGCGGCCAGCTCCTGTCGGAGGATGAGCCGGCTGCTTCATGGATGTCGCGGATCGTAGCCGCCCACGCGCGGCGATCGAAGGTCAGGTCTGAACAGCTAGTGATCCAGTTCGGTTTCCAACGACGCATCCCGCTGACAATCTGTAGCTCTAAACGCTCAAGTCCTTCTTCAAGGTGATGATCCACAGGATGGCGATGCTGCCCTACCGCCTTCCAGGACCCACTTGATTGCGCAAATGACGTAGAAGCATCCACGTGGCGCGGCGACACATGCCCAAGAACCGTCTTGACAAAATATCTCGATTCCTGTGCTCTTTCCATGTTGCGAGGTCCCGGGAAAACGACGGCACTAGTTCTCCCCGAGCACCCGCCGTGAGAAATGAGCGAGCATGGCAATATCAACTTTAACACCCACAACAAGCTACACAGCGCCTTCTCGGACATCAGAACACTTCAAGACACACAAAGGCAATGTTTCAACACCAACCTACACGATACAAAACTACCACATCGACATAGCTTACCTTTCGGTTATTAGTCTACTAAACTCTGGAGTAAGACACGGGGAGTTTCCCGGAGATATTTCTGGCTACTATCTATGCAGGGAGTTGATGTTTATGGCGAAGAATCAGAAGAATTTTCCCTGAACGCTGGCGTCAAACAGAGCAGTAGTCTTTAACCGGTGCTGTTCAAATACACGCTGTGGACGGTGTAGTGTAACATGTCCTCGCCGACTACAACAGAGCCAAAGTGACACGGACCTAGAATTCATAGACGTCGTCGTTTCCCCAACTGCCTTGCAACCAGTATACAGTCGAATAAACGTCGCCAAGAAGAGGGTCGAGATGCAGATCAACACACTGAAAACAAATCCATCCGCACACCATCCCCAGATCACCTGGGTCAACGGTAGAACAGTCAATTATGTCCCAGCTTTCAAATATCTGGGCCCCACAATCCTCCCGAATAGTAAACCGAAGGGTCACATTCTACCGCGTACCATCAGCTGAGCACAAGCCCCAGGGCCGCACGCGACCAACCTCAGGGGAAATGTTCGAATTTATCATCCAGAAATCAGTCCCATTGCGACTTATGTCTGGATGACTGTAGCTGTTATCACCAAACCCTGTTCGTGGGTGAGCCCGGGTTCGACTCGCAGGTCAAGCTATCAAAAATAAGCCGGCGTGCGCCTGTAATCGGCCGACTTGGAGGATGTCGGGTGGCGGAAACCAGCTGCCTAATCATCCGTCATTTAACCAAACCGAGTTCCATGTGTGGCTACTGGTTTGGTGGTAAAGTGTTTGATGATGTAGCGGTCGAGTTCATCTTTTCGTGTGGATCTGGAGACGCCAACTGCTTAATATTCCCAAGAATCTGAATGGAAACATCCATGAAGCCGGTTTATCCTCTAGCAGGAGAAAGCCGCACGAAAATTGTGGTTGCAAAACGTGTCCATTAAGCGTTGAAGATGCCAGAAAGTTGGGTGAATTCAAACAACGGTGTCTGCGACGAACATCTCAAGCGGATTTGTCCAACGATGAAATATGACGTCGCTGTCTTTCCACCGCGAAGCTGCCAACATTAATACAACACCATCGACTGCAGTGGTTTGTCCACGACCGACAGGGAATGTTTGACGCGCGCTACGTAGCCTTCAAACCACTGTCTTTAGCCAACCCCATGTCCAAATTTGTGATCGCGGCGCGACGAGTACCTGGAACGTGGATTCACACCATCAAAGCGGATTAAGAGCGCTTGCGACCGCATATCGTCTTCGGATTGCGTCGATGAAAGCCGAACTTGACCTTAATGTGATCCGTGCCATGACCTCCGATCGCATTGCAGAAGCAGTTAAAATCCGGGACAGGCATGAAGCTAAGAGCTAGAAAGTCTTTTTTTAATAAAGGTTTTCTTTCAATTGTTTTAATTGTACGACATTCCATTGTCGTGGAAGTCAAGATAACAACAAATAAGACGGCAAAAATTAAAAACACGTTAAAAATACTAGTTTCGATGATGATCTTGTACCCATCGTTTATAAAATGCACGTTAAAAATTTACCCGGCCAGAGATTATTATTAAGCTGAATGTATTGTTTTTTGAAGATCGTGGCCGCCGAACATACTGATGGTTAAAAAAAGTTACTTCATTACAAACTAGTGCATAAAACACATTCAAGATAGTTTCAATCACTACGAGCCTGGAAAGCTACACTAAGGAAAACTGTCTCAGCAGAAAGCGAAATATTTTCAGTTTTAATTCACCATTTAACAAATTAAACGTTTTTTTTAAACTAACATAGGTTAAATATTAGCATAGTATTAAAAAAATTTAAATTGTTTTTACCTTCGATGCAGCTTTGAAACCTCTTATGACATATTGACAAAGAAATAGCTGAACAGAATCATGATGCTTTTCACGTAAATAATTGAAGTAAGGTGTTAGTTGTTTACCTCAAAGCATAATTTGACAAGAGATGTTACCATCCTTCTAGTTATATGGTTTTCTAGAAAACGGACATTACGATTTGCCGATAACCGCCAAATAAAGATCAAATAATGTCTGTACGACATACGAATAGCTGGAACAAATTGGTGCATTTAAAATATACAAATATTTTTCGCTAGTGTTTTGTCAAAATAATATAATAAATTTAAATATACAGGCGATTCGTCTTGGCTTAACCGGACTTGAAGAGGAGGATGGCGACCTGGCCCATGTAGAAGTAGATGAAGTGCTTGGATTCGTGGGTCACGTAGCTGAAAAGAAACATGGAAGTGAACCAGCATTGCCCTCACAAGCAGATCGATGGGTGTGTGACAGGATGTGACAGGACGTTGCAGGACGTGACAGGATGTGACAGGACAGGACGACGAGGCTTACCTGCCGAAGTTGCGGCCGACGATGCAGTGCCAGGTGGGCGAGTACTCCTTGTCGAAGGCCTTCTTGACGTGGGCGGCAATGTCCTTCTCGATGTTGAACTGCTCCATGGCTTCCTTGGCGCAGTCGACGGCTTTCTGCTGCATTTCGTCGGGCATGTCGGCATTCTTTACGACGGCCTTTCCAGTGGCGGTGCTCATGGTGTAGCGAAAGAGGAATTAGTCACTGTGTTTTTTAGCACCAATGCTCTCATTTATATACCTGCGCAGCTGATGGTGTGTGCCGAGGTGAGGCCATAGCAACAGTAGCTTGGCCTCAAGGTGTACTGACTGTAAATTCAATACGCGTGGTGTTGGCGGTGGCGGTGTTATGTTCAACGGGATTCTAACTATACATGTTGGGCAATCGTTTATCAACGAGATACGTAGCCGGCGACTTCTCGATGCCTGGTGTAGTTTAAAACGAATTTGCCAGGAATTCCGGTCATTTGTAGGTCTGCCTCTCAAATTGCGGTTTACAGTAGTTTGGCCTCCAGATTTCTGGTTTACAGTAGTCTGGCCTCATGCACTTTTGTTGTGTTCTTGAGTTCGCCATGGCCGACTTATGCAACGAGAATCGTGAATATCAGGCACACATAGCATTTAAAATCCCTATGTTTACCGTTATGATTTATTAATTAACTCACGTTGAATAATAGATGTGAACAGGGATGATATAATAGCTATGCCCATGGACTAAAATGAACAAATGAACGTTTTTAATTGGTTGTTGAAGTCAGCTCCCCTAGCGAGCGGCATCAAAGGAAACGCGAAAGTGCGCATTTAAGGGGGTCCGGGAAATCGAGTCGCTTGGTCAATATTTTCGGTTCTCCAATTTATGACACCAACTCCCGCTCCTGTGATCCGATCAAAGTAAGGTTTCTTAAAAATGGTCGAAGATGCCACGAAATGAGCAATCACAAAGGGCGATTTATTTATCACTGACCCCGAAAAATCGATTAGAAACGCTATTGCTCTATTGATGGTAATACGACTTCTAAATCGCCACAGTTTCCGAAACCAATAGACGACCAACTTTATCAATCCATATTAAGGAACCAAAATGGAGAAGACTTCAGTCATCGAGAGAGGGCATACGTCAAATTGATTAATTATTAGTTAACACAAGGTATCTTTGGATGATGTGATGTTTAATGCGGTCAGCCTCACCCCCCCCAAAAGCAAGGTGACCGGAAATGGATGCTGCTTAATCGTGTGCATCTTCAGGTTGCAGTAGCCTAACCTCACGTAGGTGCTCCGTTTGGCACAGTGAAACAGTTCTGTATGCTAATCGCATCTAGTTTCATAACCAACCAAATAGACAAAAAACGAAATAACGGCACCTAAACAAACAATCACACACCTGCTTAATGAGGGTGCGAGATGATCGACATGAATAGATAAAAAGAACAAATTTGAATAAAGTAGCAAATCCGAATTCGAACAACCAATTGAATAATAATCGAAATTTATGGTTAAGGTTAGGAATGGATGCTGTTTTGTGATCTAAATTTTAAAATTTACATTTGATAACTTTGTTAAATCTTGCGCCCAATTGACTACTTATTGGGTGACAGAATATATGTCCTAATACACGTCTAATCTCCTCTGCTAATGAATAATGTGACTTTCAAATATATGCCCTTTTAACATTATTTATTTTTATACATCTTTGACACATCTTTATAGTCGGTGTTAATTAGGTATCTAAGGGTACACTTGCTGGTTTGCCTTCAGAAGAAAAGACAAAGGTTTTGTACCTCAAGTGTGTGTTGAAAACAAATAAAATCAACAAAGAGAAAAACAACAAAGAAAAAAACAATCAAAAACGTTAACAGCAATAATTCGAGTTCCCCGAAATGTAGCGAATATAAGCATCTTCGATTTCTGAAACACCGCATCCTTCCACTGTCTCCTTATTCGTAAACAGAACGTGTAATTAGAATGATGAAAAAGAAGGTTATTTGGAAACATGGGTTTCCATGTTTGATTTATTATATTAAACAGAATTCTGCTTGAAAATCTGCTCACAGCTCATGTTTAGTTCTTCCGATGCACTGTAGGGTTTCCAGAAATGCAATTCTATAATCTGCGGGGATTTATTTATGACAAAGGAGGTATGTGTTCTGCAGTTACGGTCAAAGGTTAAGGCCAGCACGACCCATCACGGTTGTCGCATGAGCGAACCCAAAAGCCACCTCTTCCCCCAAATCAATCGTGCATTATTAGCCGAAGTATTTCTTGAAAACCTCCTATGGCTCAACTCCCATTCTTCTTATTCTTCTTCTTCTTCTTCTTCTTCGTCTTTGACGCGGCAATCTCCTGCGAGAGGATGAACCGACTGCTTCAAGAACTTCGCGATCCGCGGCTACCCAAACGCGCCTATCGGAAGGAGATTGGTGGAGTAGATTGTTGTCTAGACCTGCCACCAGCGGCACCCTCCGTAGACGGACTGCAAGCCGAGGCGTTCCGTGTCGGCTTCGATCCTACCTGCCAACCTTCTTAGTTGCCCGCCGCTCCGGCAGCGCAAACACTGGCAATCTGGCGGTGGGAGTCGTGGGTTTGAAAGGTCCGTGTCTGGCCGGCGTCGCACGTGGCCGAACGAATGCAGCCGATGGCGTTTTATTGGGAAACAAATGGCTGAAGCGAACTATAAGGCGTTTCACGCACAAAGCTTTGGCGGATGTATTTTGTTTGAACGCCCCCACTAGGATTGCCATGCTTCTTATTGCGGATACATGCGGATAATGCAATTTGCTTTGTTCTCTCGAGTCCACCAGAACGTGGCCAATCACTCCAACTACCCCTGGACTCGGAGCTTGGTCGTCAATATAAGGAAGCTGGCGCGAGTGCATCATCCAAGGTCGACGAAACGAGGCCCCATGATGACGCGCCGTCTAGCAACAACCGGGTTGACCACCCATCCAGCCATCGCGGATCGCCAAGAACACCACAAACCCGCCTCGAATTAACCTATGAGGGATGCTCGGGAATATACTGCGACAAATGATCCATATCTGTGTCAAATCATTAAGGGTACCTTTATGCACAGTTCTCCGGTGTTGGGTAGACCAATTTCCGAAAGACAGGCTACTTAGATGCGGTAGTCGAAAAGAGTGTTGACGATGATGCATTGACTTCCGTTTTCCAAAAGTGTTCTGATGACCAATTTGCCGTTTTTTGTTGTGTGGATTGACAGAGAGTTTCGGGTTCCAAGCTAGCTCGTTTGCAACCTAGGCGGCTGGGGTGGGGCGGGCTAATTGGAAATTCAAGAAACATATGAGCAAGGTTTCTTGGGGATTTTGTACATGCTACATGGTCTCCAGCGCCACCATGTATCTCCTGCATTTACGTAACAGAATCCACCAACAGAGGTGCTTATCCTCCACGACACCCCAATAAACGCCAGGGCCTCGTTATTAATTATGACGGCATGGATGCCGGAACGAAACGGCGTTCTGTTGGGCTTTTAGAAAGATAAATAAACTTTGATGCCAACTTGTGAATAGCCGGTAAAGGAGGCTGGAGAAGTTCTTTATACAATTAATGTGTATATAGGTATATTATATTATTCATTGTTACCGTATTGTGCACTGCGTGCATTAATATGCATAACTATTGTCTATACGAATGACCGGCTACATGTTTCAATACTTCTGATACGGGTTCAGCGGAATTCAACTGCATTCATATCTTGTACGTGATTTTATTCGTGACACAGTTGGTGGATATGTAGTGACCTTAAATTGTGTTTATTTATGTCCCACGCATGGAATCCATTATACTGGCACCCAATTGGCAAACGCACACCACACCGCACCGCATGCAGTGACCTTAACGTGGATAAATTAAGACAACATCGACGACCCTTGGCCGGCCCCCACTTTTGACCACGACACGTCCCACGTGTGTCCAGACAGGACTCGCCTGCAGCGGGCTCTAAGCATCGCGCCTTGTCGGCGTTTTCGGCCCAGGTCGGGCCCTCACTATTGTTTGAATAATAAACAATATTATTCATTCCCGACCTTCGTCTTTGGCCATTGTGCCATTCTGATTTTTGGGCCACGAATTCTTCAAATTACCATAGATATTCTGCTGCTAAGGTAAACGGTAAAGACCAGCACGACGCAGTAGGACTGTCGCATAAGCAAGCCTGATACCATTTGCTCGAACATGTCGCCTATTTTTCGCACAAATCGAAAGCAATTAGCGAATCAATAGCTTTGAAACCTCTTATGACATATTGACAAAGAAATAGCTGAACAGAATCATGATGCTTTTCACGTAAATAATTGAAGTAAGGTGTTAGTTGTTTACCTCAAAGCATAATTTGACAAGAGATGTTACCATCCTTCTAGTTATATGGTTTTCTAGAAAACGGACATTACGATTTGCCGATAACCGCCAAATAAAGATCAAATAATGTCTATACGACATACGAATAGCTGGAACAAATTGGTGCATTTAAAATATACAAATATTTTTCGCTAGTGTTTTGTCAAAATAATATAATAAATTTAAATATACAGGCGATTCGTCTTGGCTTAACCGGACTTGAAGAGGAGGATGGCGACCTGGCCCATGTAGAAGTAGATGAAGTGCTTGGATTCGTGGGTCACGTAGCTGAAAAGAAACATGGAAGTGAACCAGCATTGCCCTCACAAGCAGATCGATGGGTGTGTGACAGGATGTGACAGGACGTTGCAGGACGTGACAGGATGTGACAGGACAGGACGACGAGGCTTACCTGCCGAAGTTGCGGCCGACGATGCAGTGCCAGGTGGGCGAGTACTCCTTGTCGAAGGCCTTCTTGACGTGGGCGGCAATGTCCTTCTCGATGTTGAACTGCTCCATGGCTTCCTTGGCGCAGTCGACGGCTTTCTGTTGCATTTCGTCGGGCATGTCGGCATTCTTTACGACGGCCTTTCCAGTGGCGGTGCTCATGGTGTAGCTTAGTGTGAATTGGTGATTTCTCGTGTTTTTTAGCACCAATGCTCTCATTTATATACCTGCGCAGCTGATGGTGTGTGCCTAGGTGAGGCCATAGCAACAGTAGCTTGGCCTCAAGGTGTACTGACTGTAAATTCAATGCGCGTGGTGTTGGCGGCGCTGTTATGTTCAACGGGATTCTAACTATACATGTTGGGCAATCGTTTATCAACGAGATACGTAGCCGGCGACTTCTCGATGCCTGGTGTAGTTTAAAACGAATTTGCCAGGAATTCCGGTCATTTGTAGGTCTGCCTCTCAAATTACGGTTTACAGTAGTTTGGCCTCAAGATTTCTGGTTTACAGTAGTCTGGCCTCATGCACTTTTGCTGTGTTCTTGAGTTCGCCATGGCCGACTTATGCAACGAGAATCGTGAATATCAGGCACACATAGCATTTAAAATCTCTATGTTTCCCATTCTGATTTATTAATTAACTCAGGGATGATATAATAGCTATGCCCATGGACTAAAATGAACAAATGAACGTTTTTAATTGGTTGTTGAAGTCAGCTCCCCTAGCGAGCGGCATCAAAGGAAACGCGAAAGTGCGCATTTAAGGGGGTCCGGGAAATCGAGTCGCTTGGTCAATATTTTCGGTTCTCCAATTTATGACACCAACTCCCGCTCCTGTGATCCGATCAAAGTAAGGTTTCTTAAAAATGGTCGAAGATGCCACGAAATGAGCAATCACAAAGGGCGATTTATTTATCACTGACCCCGAAAAATCGATTAGAATCGCTATTGCTCTATTGATGGTAAGACGACTTCTAAATCGCCACAGTTTCAGAAACCAATAGACGACCAACTTTATCAATCCATATTAAGGAACCAAAATGGAGAAGACTTCAGTCATCGAGAGAGGGCATACGTCAAATTGATTAATTATTAGTTAACACAAGGTATCTTTGGATGATGTGATGTTTAATGCGGTCAGCCTCACCCCCCCCCCGAAAGCAAGGTGACCGGAAATGGATGCTGCTTAATCGTGTGCATCTTCAGGTTGCAGTAGCCTAACCTCACGTAGGTGCTCGTTTGGCTACATTAGGTGACTACGTTTGGCACAGTGAAACAGTTCTGTATGCTAATCGCATCTGGCATCATTGTAATGTCCCAGTAGGTATGAGATCTAGGAAAATTGGATTAGTTAATAGTAACCTGTATTTCGCCAGAGGGTGTCAACAAACATTTGTCAACACCGTGAATAAGGTGACTTAAATGGACGAGTGACCTTTACTTAGGAAGGAAGATTTGTAGAAGGTACACGCATCGCGTAAATGCAATTACGAAAGAGGATAGACGACGAAGTTGGAACACAATAGGAGCCTTGGAAGAAAATGGGACGGTTCCTTATAACGGGTAACTACCCAACTGGTTTATAGTGTGGGAGTAGGGAGGATGTCGCTGTAGGATGTGTGGAGGAGGTTGAGGTTCTGCGGTTGCCGGTTTCGGAGGGTTGGGAGAGCGAAATACATCCTGTAAGAGGGGAGAAATTGAGTTGCCTCACTTTGAGTGAACCAGAGGGACGTGAACACAATCAGATCGAACTCCGTACCAATGAAAGATAGCAAGGCAAAATGGCCGCCTTCTATCGGGTCATGTCGTGCATTTCATCATAACAAACGAAATCTACAAAAAACGAAATAACGGCACCTAAACAAACAATCGCACACCTGCTTAATGAGGGTGTGAGATGGTCGATGTTAATAGATAAAAAAAATTGAATAAAGTAGAAAATCGTAATTCGAACAACCAATTGAATAATAATCGAAATTTATGGTTAAGGTTAGGAATGGATGCTGTTTTGTGATCTAAATTTTAAAATTTACATTTGATAACTTTGTTAAATCTTGCGCCCAATTGACTACTTATTGGGTGACAGAATATATGTCCTAATACACGTCTAATCTCCTCTGCTAATGAATAATGTGACTTTCAAATATATGCCCTTTAAAGATTATTGATTTTTCTACATCTTTGACACATCTTCATAGTCGGTGTTAATTAGGCATCCAAGGGTACACTTGCTGGTTTGCCTTCAGAAGAAAAGACAAAGGTTTTGTACCTCAAGTGTGTGTTGAAAACAAATAAAATCAACAATAGACGAAATACAACAAAGAAAAAGACAATCACAAACGTTAACAGCAATAATTCGAGTTCCCCGAAATGTAGCGAATATAAGCATCTTCGATTTCTGAAACACCGCATCCTTCCACTGTCTCCTTATTCGTAAACAGAACGTGTAATTAGAATGATGAAAAAGAAGGTTATTTGGAAACATGGGTTTCCATGTTTGATTTATTATATTAAACAGAATTCTGCTTGAAAATCTGCTCACAGCTCATGTTTAGTTCTTCCGATGCACTGTAGGGTTTCCAGAAATGCAATTCTATAATCTGCGGGGATTTATTTATGACAAAGGAGGTATGTGTTCTGCAGTTACGGTCAAAGGTTAAAGCCAGCACGACCCATCACGGTTGTCGCATGAGCGAACCCAAAAGCCACCTCTTCCCCCAAATCAATCGTGCATTATTAGACTGAAGTATTTCTTGAAAACCTCCTATGGCTCAACTCCTTATTCTTCTTCTTTGTCACGGCAATCTGCGGCGAGA
Organism: Proteocephalus fallax; assembly: GCA_028672205.1. Lineage (NCBI taxonomy): Eukaryota > Metazoa > Platyhelminthes > Cestoda > Proteocephalidea > Proteocephalidae > Proteocephalus > Proteocephalus fallax. The sequence goes on along the minus strand of JAPUBX010001390.1, from coordinate 325,993 downwards.
GGATGAACCGACTGCTTCAAGAACTTCGCGATCCGCGGCTACCCAAACGCGCCTATCGGAAGGAGATTGGTGGAGTAGATTGTTGTCTAGACCTGCCACCAGCGGCACCCTCCGTAGAGGGACTGCAAGCCGAGGCGTTCCATGTCGCCTTCGATCCTACCTGCCCACCTTCTTAGTTGCCCGCCGCTCCGGCAGCGCAAACACTGGCAATCTGGCGGTGGGAGTCGTGGGTTTGAAAGGTCCGTGTCTGGCCGGCGTCGCACGTGGCCGAACGAATGCAGCCGATGGCGTTTTATTGGGAAACAAATGGCTGAAGCGAACTATAAGGCGTTTCACGCACAAAGCTTTGGCGGATGTATTTTGTTTGAACGCCCCCACTAGGATTGCCATGCTTCTTATTGCGGATACATGCGGATAATGCAATTTGCTTTGTTCTCTCGAGTCCACCAGAACGTGGCCAATCACTCCAACTACCCCTGGACTCGGAGCTTGGTCGTCAATATAAGGAAGCTGGCGCGAGTGCATCATCCAAGGTCGACGAAACGAGGCCCCATGATGACGCGCCGTCTAGCAACAACCGGGTTGACCACCCATCCAGCCATCGCGGATCGCCAAGAACACCACAAACCCGCCTCGAATTAACCTATGAGGGATGCTCGGGAATATACTGCGACAAATGATCCATATCTGTGTCAAATCATTAAGGGTACCTTTATGCACAGTTCTCCGGTGTTGGGTAGACCAATTTCCGAAAGACAGGCTACTTAGATGCGGTAGTCGAAAAGAGTGTTGACGATGATGCATTGACTTCCGTTTTCCAAAAGTGTTCTGATGACCAATTTGCGGTTTTTTTTGTGTGGATTGACAGAGAGTTTCGGGTTCCAAGCTAGCTCGTTTGCAACCTAGGCGGCTGGGGTGGGGCGGGCTAATTGGAAATTCAAGAAACATATGAGCAAGGTTTCTTGGGGATTCGGTACATGCTACATGGTCTCCAGCGCCACCATGTATCTCCTGCATTTACGTAACAGAATCCACCAACAGAGGTGCTTATCCTCCACGACACCCCAATAAACGCCAGGGCCTCGTTATTAATTATGACGGCATGGATGCCGGAACGAAACGGCGTTCTGTTGGGCTTTTAGAAAGATAAATAAACTTTGATGCCAACTTGTGAATAGCCGGTAAAGGAGGCTGGAGAAGTTCTTTATACAATTAATGTGTATATAGGTATATTATATTATTCATTGTTACCGTATTGTGCACTGCGTGCATTAATATGCATAACTATTGTCTATACGAATGACCGGCTACATGTTTCAATACTTCTGATACGGGTTCAGCGGAATTCAACTGCATTCATATCTTGTACGTGATTTTATTCGTGACACAGTTGGTGGATATGTAGTGACCTTAAATTGTGTTTATTTATGTCCCACGCATGGAATCCATTATACTGGCACCCAATTGGCAAACGCACACCACACCGCACCGCATGCAGTGACCTTAACGTGGATAAATTAAGACAACATCGACGACCCTTGGCCGGCCCCCACTTTTGACCACGACACGTCCCACGTGTGTCCAGACAGGACTCGCCTGCAGCGGGCTCTAAGCATCGCGCCTTGTCGGCGTTTTCGGCCCAGGTCGGGCCCTCACTATTGTTTGAATAATAAACAATATTATTCATTCCCGACCTTCGTCTTTGGCCATTGTGCCATTCTGATTTTTGGGCCACGAATTCTTCAAATTACCATAGATATTCTGCTGTTAAGGTAAACGGTTAAGACCAGCACGACGCAGTAGGACTGTCGCATAAGCAAGCCTGATACCATTTGCTCGAACATGTCGCCTATTTTTCGCACAAATCGAAAGCAATTAGCGAATCAATAGCTTTGAAACCTCTTATGACATATTGACAAAGAAATAGCTGAACAGAATCATGATGCTTTTCACGTAAATAATTGAAGTAAGGTGTTAGTTGTTTACCTCAAAGCATAATTTGACAAGAGATGTTACCATCCTTCTAGTTATATGGTTTTCTAGAAAACGGACATTACGATTTGCCGATAACCGCCAAATAAAGATCAAATAATGTCTGTACGACATACGAATAGCTGGAACAAATTGGTGCATTTAAAATATACAAATATTTTTCGCTAGTGTTTTGTCAAAATAATATAATAAATTTAAATATACAGGCGATTCGTCTTGGCTTAACCGGACTTGAAGAGGAGGATGGCGACCTGGCCCATGTAGAAGTAGATGAAGTGCTTGGATTCGTGGGTCACGTAGCTGAAAAGAAACATGGAAGTGAACCAGCATTGCCCTCACAAGCAGATCGATGGGTGTGTGACAGGATGTGACAGGACGTTGCAGGACGTGACAGGATGTGACAGGACAGGACGACGAGGCTTACCTGCCGAAGTTGCGGCCGACGATGCAGTGCCAGGTGGGCGAGTACTCCTTGTCGAAGGCCTTCTTGACGTGGGCGGCAATGTCCTTCTCGATGTTGAACTGCTCCATGGCTTCCTTGGCGCAGTCGACGGCTTTCTGCTGCATTTCGTCGGGCATGTCGGCATTCTTTACGACGGCCTTTCCAGTGGCGGTGCTCATGGTGTAGCTTAGTGTGAATTGGTGATTTCTCGTGTTTTTTAGCACCAATGCTCTCATTTATATACCTGCGCAGCTGATGGTGTGTGCCTAGGTGAGGCCATAGCAACAGTAGCTTGGCCTCAAGGTGTACTGACTGTAAATTCAATGCGCGTGGTGTTGGCGGCGCGTGTTATGTTCAACGGGATTCTAACTATACATGTTGGGCAATCGTTTATCAACGAGATACGTAGCCGGCGACTTCTCGATGCCTGGTGTAGTTTAAAACGAATTTGCCAGGAATTCCGGTCATTTGTAGGTCTGCCTCTCAAATTACGGTTTACAGTAGTTTGGCCTCAAGATTTCTGGTTTACAGTAGTCTGGCCTCATGCACTTTTGTTGTGTTCTTGAGTTCGCCATGGCCGACTTATGCAACGAGAATCGTGAATATCAGGCACACATAGCATTTAAAATCTCTATGTTTACCGTTATGATTTATTAATTAACTCACGTAGAATAATAGATGTGAACAGGGATTATATAATAGCTATGCCCATGGACTAAAATGAACAAATGAACGTTTTTAATTGGTTGTTGAAGTCAGCTCCCCTAGCGAGCGGCATCAAAGGAAACGCGAAAGTGCGCATTTAAGGGGGTCCGGGAAATCGAGTCGCTTGGTCAATATTTTCGGTTCTCCAATTTATGACACCAACTCCCGCTCCTGTGATCCGATCAAAGTAAGGTTTCTTAAAAATGGTCGAAGATGCCACGAAATGAGCAATCACAAAGGGCGATTTATTTATCACTGACCCCGAAAAATCGATTAGAATCGCTATTGCTCTATTGATGGTAATACGACTTCTAAATCGCCACAGTTTCCGAAACCAATAGACGACCAACTTTATCAATCCATATTAAGGAACCAAAATGGAGAAGACTTCAGTCATCGAGAGAGGGCATACGTCAAATTGATTAATTATTAGTTAACACAAGGTATCTTTGGATGATGTGATGTTTAATGCGGTCAGCCTCACCCCCCCCCCAAAAGCAAGGTGACCGGAAATGGATGCTGCTTAATCGTGTGCATCTTCAGGTTGCAGTAGCCTAACCTCACGTAGGTGACTACGTTTGGCACAGTGAAATAGTTCTGTATGCTAATCGCATCTGGTTTCATAACCAACCAAATAGACAAAAAACGAAATAACGGCACCTAAACAAACAATCACACACCTGCTTAATGAGGGTGCGAGATGATCGACATGAATAGATAAAAAGAACTAATTTGAATAAAGTAGCAAATCCGAATTCGAACAACCAATTGAATAATAATCGAAATTTATGGTTAAGGTTAGGAGTGGATGCCGTTTTGTGATCTAACTTTTAAAATTTACACTTGATAACTTTGTTAAATCGTCGATTCCTTGTTACTGGAAGCCTTTTTACATTATGCACTGCATATATTTATAACTACTGTTTATATGAATCACCGACTGGACCGGCAAAATTCAAGCTTGAATCCCTCGGATTCGCGTTCAGTTGGATAAAATGTATCATCGAAAGATTCTAAAATACCTCTTGCGCCCAATTGACTTCTTATTGGGTTACAGAATACATGTCCTAATAAACCTCGAAACTCCTCTGCTAATGAATAATGTGACTTTCAACTATATGCCTTTTAAAATTATTTATTTTTCTACATCTTTGACACATCTTTATAGTCGGTGTTAATTAGGTATCCAAGGGTACACGTGCTGGTTTGCCTTCAGAAGAAAAGACTAAGGTTTGGTGCCTCAAGTGTGTGTTGATTAGAACGAAAATCGAAATAACGGTACCAAAAATCCTTCACAAGCGTTAACAGCAATAAAAGTTCGAGATCACCAACACGGAACTGATAAAAAGGCACAAATTCGAATTCCCCGAAATGTAGTGAATATAAGCATCTTCGATTTCTGAAACACCGCATCCTTCCACTGCCTCCTAATTCGAAAACAGAACGTGTAATTAGATTGATGAAAAAGAAGGCTATTTGGAAACATGGGTTTCCATGTTTGATTTATTATATTAAACAGAATTCTGCTTGAAAATCTGGTCACAGAAAATGGTTAGTTCTTCCGATGCACTGTAGGGTTTCCAGAAATGCAATTCTATAATCTGCGGGGATTTATTCATTACAAAAGAGGTATGTGTTCTGCAGTTACGGCCAAAGAATAAGGCCAGCACGACCCATCACGGTTGTCGCATGAGCGAACCCAAAAGCCACCTCTTCCCCCAAATCAATCGTGCATTATAAGACGAAGTATTTCTTGAAAACCTCTTATAACTCAACTCCTTATTCTTCTTCTTCTTTGACGCGGCAATCTGCGGCGAGAGGATGAACCGACTGCTTCAAGAACTTCGCGATCCGCGGCTACCCAAACGCGCCTATCGGAAGGAGATTGGTGGAGTAGATTGTTGTCTAGACCTGCCACCAGCGGCACCCTCCGTAGACGGACTGCAAGCCGAGGCGTTCCGTGTCGGCTTCGATCCTACCTGCCCACCTTCTTAGTTGCCCGCCGCTCCGGCAGCGCAAACCCTGGCAATGAGACGGTGTCGACGAGAGACGCCTGTTTGAAAGGTCCGTGTCTGGCCGGCGTCGGACGTGGCCGAACGAATGAAGTACCCTTCTGGTTTGGAGAGCTGGAGCATACAAGTTTGCAAGTTAAGACCGAAAAACGGTAATCGTAGAACATGGATACACATTCCAGGCAGCCATAATGAGGAGACGCATTGAAATGAAAGGAATGGATAGAATGATGCAAACAGTTATAAATGGATGGAGAGGTAATATAGACTTATGGTAAAAATGGGATGGGTCTTCATAACGGGAAAACTACGATGCTGGTTTGGAAAGGGAGGAAGTTGCTCTAGTCTCGGCGACTGTGGATGAAGGCGGCTGTGTCCTTGTGAAATCCAGTGTGAGGCATCCTGTATTGGAGGGGAGAGTGTTTGGTCTCACTCTAGATGAACCAGATTGCAGTCTTCGCCGTCATAGAAAACGGCCACCCCGTCTGAAGGTGGATGACACGAGGTCGCGTCCTATTGGCGCGCCGTAGACATTGTGCGTCCTTCATATCTCGCGCTATGTTCTGGTAAAACACCTGGGCGTTACATACCCACCTCTCAGGTGTAGCACTGTCCTCAGTGCTAGTGGAGAGGATGGTCTTGGTGATAGGCGAGGGTGAGATCAGTTCAGAAATGAGTTGGGACATGGAAGCGTCAGCGGATGCACGTTTGCATCAAAGAAGTGGTCACAGAGCCGGATGTTCATAGGAAACGTAGACGTTATACCAAGCATTTGACGAAATGGTCGAGGCAGTCGTGTGGGACGCAAGGTTCGTTACTTCTGACACCAATGAAGTACCCTTCTGGTTTGGAGAAACAAATGCCTGAAGCGAACTATAACGCGTTTCACGCACAAAGCTTTGGTGGATGTATTTCGTTTGAAGGCCCCCCACTTGGATTGACATGCTGCTTATTGCGGATACATGCGGATAATGCAATTTGCTTTGTTCTCTCGAGTCCACCAGAACGTGGCCAATCACTCCAACTACCCCTGGACTCGGAGCTTGGTCGTCAATATAAGGAAGCTGGCGCGAGTGCATCATCCAAGGTCGACGAAACGAGGCCCCATGATGACGCGCCGTCTAGCAACAACCGGGTTGACCACCCATCCAGCCATCGCGGATCGCCAAGAACACCACAAACCCGCCTCGAATTAACCTATGAGGGATGCTCGGGAATATACTGCGACAAATGATCCATATCTGTGTCACATCATTAAGGGTACCTTTATGCACAGTTCTCCGGTGTTGGGTAGACCAATTTCCGAAAGACAGGCTACTTAGATGCGGTAGTCGAAAAGAGTGTTGACGATGATGCATTGACTTCCGTTTTCCAAAAGTGTTCTGATGACCAATTTGCCGTTTTTTGTTGTGTGGATTGACAGAGAGGTTCGGGTTCCAAGCTAGCTCGTTTGCAACCTAGGCCGCTGGGGTGGGGCGGGCTAATAGGAAATTCAAGAAACATATGAGCAAGGTTTCTTGAGGATTTTGTACATGCTACATGGTCTCCAGCTCCACCATGTATCTCCTGCATTTACGAAACAGAATCCACCAACAGAGGTGCTTATCCTCCACGACACCCCAATAAACGCCAGGGCCTCGTTATTAATTATGACGGCATGGATGCCGGAACGAAACGGCGTTCTGTTGGGCTTTTAGAAAGATAAATAAACTTTGATGCCAACTTGTGAATAGCCGGTAAAGGAGGCTGGAGAAGTTCTTTATACAATTAATGTGTATATAGGTATATTATATTATTCATTGTTACCGTATTGTGCACTGCGTGCATTAATATGCATAACTATTGTCTATACGAATGACCGGCTACATGTTTCAATACTTCTGATACGGGTTCAGCGGAATTCAACTGCATTCATATCTTGTACGTGATTTTATTCGTGACACAGTTGGTGGATATGTAGTGACCTTAAATTGTGTTTATTTATGTCCCACGCATGGAATCCATTATACTGGCACCCAATTGGCAAACGCACACCACACCGCATGCAGTGACCTTAACGTGGATAAATTAAGACAACATCGACGACCCTTGGCCGGCCCCCACTTTTGACCACGACACGTCCCACTTGTGTCCAGACAGGACTCGCCTGCAGCGGGCTCTAAGCATCGCGCCTTGTCGGCGTTTTCGGCCCAGGTCGGGCCCTCACTATTGTTTGAATAATAAACAATATTATTCATTCCCGACCTTCGTCTTTGGCCATTGTGCCATTCTGATTTTTGGGCCACGAATTCTTCAAATTACCATAGATATTCTGCTGTTAAGGTAAACGGTTAAGACCAGCACGACGCAGTAGGACTGTCGCATAAGCAAGCCTGATACCATTTGCTCGAACATGTCGCCTATTTTTCCGCACAAATCGAAAGTAATCAGCGAATCAATAGCTTTGCAACCTCTTATGACATATTGACAAAGAAATAGCTGAACAGAATCATGATGCTTTTCACGTAAATAATTGAAGTAAGGTGTTAGTTGTTTACCTCAAAGCATAATTTGACAAGAGATGTTACCATCCTTCTAGTTATATGGTTTTCTAGAAAACGGACATTACGATTTGCCGATAACCGCCAAATAAAGATCAAATAATGTCTATACGACATACGAATAGCTGGAACAAATTGGTGCATTTAAAATATACAAATATTTTTCGCTAGTGTTTTGTCAAAATAATATAATAAATTTAAATATACAGGCGATTCGTCTTGGCTTAACCGGACTTGAAGAGGAGGATGGCGACCTGGCCCATGTAGAAGTAGATGAAGTGCTTGGATTCGTGGGTCACGTAGCTGAAAAGAAACATGGAAGTGAACCAGCATTGCCCTCACAAGCAGATCGATGGGTGTGACAGGATGTGACAGGACGTTGCAGGACGTGACAGGACGTGACAGGACAGGACGACGAGGCTTACCTGCCGAAGTTGCGGCCGACGATGCAGTGCCAGGTGGGCGAGTACTCCTTGTCGAAGGCCTTCTTGACGTGGGCGGCAATGTCCTTCTCGATGTTGAACTGCTCCATGGCTTCCTTGGCGCAGTCGACGGCTTTCTGCTGCATTTCGTCGGGCATGTCGGCATTCTTTACGACGGCCTTTCCAGTGGCGGTGCTCATGGTGTAGCGTAGTGCGAATTGGTGATTTCTCGTGTTTTTTAGCACCAATGCTCTCATTTATATACCTGCGCAGCTGATGGTGTGTGCCTAGGTGAGGCCATAGCAACAGTAGCTTGGCCTCAAGGTGTACTGACTGTAAATTCAATACGCGTGGTGTTGGCGGTGGCGGTGTTATGTTCAACGGGATTCTAACTATACATGTTGGGCAATCGTTTATCAACGAGATACGTAGCCGGCGACTTCTCGATGCCTGGTGTAGTTTAAAACGAATTTGCCAGGAATTCCGGTCATTTGTAGGTCTGCCTCTCAAATTGCGGTTTACAGTAGTTTGGCCTCCAGATTTCTGGTTTACAGTAGTCTGGCCTCATGCACTTTTGTTGTGTTCTTGAGTTCGCCATGGCCGACTTATGCAACGAGAATCGTGAATATCAGGCACACATAGCATTTAAAATCCCTATGTTTACCGTTATGATTTATTAATTAACTCACGTAGAATAATAGATGTGAACAGGGATTATATAATAGCTATGCCCATGGACTAAAATGAACAAATGAACGTTTTTAATTGGTTGTTGAAGTCAGCTCCCCTAGCGAGCGGCATCAAAGGAAACGCGAAAGTGCGCATTTAAGTGGGTCCGGGAAATCGAGTCGCTTGGTCAATATTTTCGGTTCTCCAATTTATGACACCAACTCCCGCTCCTGTGATCCGATCAAAGTAAGGTTTCTTAAAAATGGTCGAAGATGCCACGAAATGAGCAATCACAAAGGGCGATTTATTTATCACTGACCCCGAAAAATCGATTAGAATCGCTATTGCTCTATTGATGGTAATACGACTTCTAAATCGCCACAGTTTCCGAAACCAATAGACGACCAACTTTATCAATCCATATTAAGGAACCAAAATGGAGAAGACTTCAGTCATCGAGAGAGGGCATACGTCAAATTGATTAATTATTAGTTAACACAAGGTATCTTTGGATGATGTGATGTTTAATGCGGTCAGCCTCACCCCCCCCCCAAAAGCAAGGTGACCGGAAATGGATGCTGCTTAATCGTGTGCATCTTCAGGTTGCAGTAGCCTAACCTCACGTAGGTGCTCGTTTGTACATTGGTGACTACGTTTGGCACAGTGAAATAGTTCTGTATGCTAATCGCATCTGGCATCATTGTAATGTCCCAGTAGGTATGAGATCTAGGAAAATTAGATTAGTTAATAGTAACCTGTATTTCGCCAGAGGGTGTCAACAAACATTTGTCAACACCGTGAATAAGGTGACTTAAATGGACGAGTGACCTTTACTTAGGAAGGAAGATTTGTAGAAGGTACACGCATCGCGTAAATGCAATTACGAAAGAGGATAGACGACGAAGTTGGAACACAATAGGAGCCTTGTGAGAAAATGGGGCGGTTCCTTATAACGGGTAACTACCCAACTTATCCATAGTGTGGGAGTAGGGAGGATGTCGCTGTAGGATGTGTGGAGGAGGTTGAGGTTCTGCGGTTGCCGGTTTCGGAGGGTTGGGAGAGCGAAATACATCCTGTAAGAGGGGATAAATTGAGTTGCCTCACTTTGAGTGAACCAGAGGGCCGTGAACACAATCAGATCGAACTCCGTACCAATGAAAGATAGCAAGGCAAGATGGCCGCCTCCTATCGGGTCATGTCGTGCACTATGGATGTTATCGTCAATCCATATTAAGGAACTAAAATGGAGAAGACTTCAATCATTGCGAGTGGGCATTAATTATTAGTTAACACAAGGTATCTTTGAACGATCAGATATTTAATGCGGTATGCCTCAACCCCCAAAAGCAAGGTGATCGGAAATTGATGCTGCTTAATCGTGTGCATCTTCAGGTTGCAGTAGCCTAACCTCACGTGTGTGCTCGTTACTATGGATTATGGGTGGCGTGCAGATGGTATCTTTCTGTTTACTTCCAGCGCGTGCACATTAATATAAAAGGTGCAGAAAGACAACAATAGAACAGATAAACCATTTCTTCGTCGTAATGAATGCTAACAAGGCGGTCGTGAAGAATGCCGATATGTCAGACGACATGCAACAAGATGCCGTAGACATCGCCAAGGATGCCATGGGGAAGTACAACATCGAAAAGGACATCGCTGCACAGATCAAAAAAGAGTTTGACCGGAAATACAACCCCACGTGGCACTGCATTGTTGGGCGAAACTTCGGCAGGTAAGCAACCGCCACTGCCATGTCGATCTGGTTATCAATTAGCAATCAGCTGATAATAATTGCATTTGTCTTCATCTTTAGCTACGTGACCCACGAATCGAAACATTTCATCTACTTCTACATGGGCCAGGTCGCCATCCTCCTCTTCAAGTCCGGCTAATCTCCTCTGATAGAGACTAATTATTTGATTTTTAAATGTAAATTTTTGAAATAATTTTCGCTTGTTATCCGGGGCATATTAAATAGGTTACACAGAATACACAAACAAATTCGCGTTCTGTTTGGCACTTAGGGTGAACAAGCAAACATTGGTGCCTGTAAATTTGATTCAAACTAAATTACGAGAAATATGTGAAATTGTTTCCAAAGATGCATCCTTAAAGAAAATTTATTCAGCTGGTTATGAAGCCCTATTTTATATGGATTGAACCCAGAACCATTGAAAAAAAATTATTTAGGTTTCCGGGGATAGAGTTTTAAACAAATTACCAAGAAATGTGTTTTCCCTATGAAAGCTAAAAATAATTAGAAAAGGTTACTGATTTTCGGAATTAAGGGTTGAATTAGAACGTCTTGATGGAGAATCTCTGCAAGTAGCAAATAGGCTAGCATTTATAAATAAATTAGTTAATTTCCTAAATCTACGACAAACCGTTAGGCCTAACATAGGCTAAATGAGTGTAAAACACCAAGGCACAATTGCACGCTTGGCAAATAAATGTGTTGGCAATCGCATAACGAGGGCCATCAAAAGCTAACATATATAAATATAACTGAATAGAAATTATATTGTATCCACACACACGTCCCAGCGTGCTCAAATTAACGGTCTTAATTGGATGTTCAAGGGAGTCCCCTAGTGATGGGCATCAAAATTGACAAGAATTTACATATTTGAGGGGTTTCTTATTGCAACCCACACTAAGTGGAAAACCGGTTTTCATTGGAGCCAGAAATATATGTGAAGGCGCAGAATGCTGCTCACTAGTGTGCATTTCAAGGTTGCAGTAGCCTAGCCTCACGTGGGTGCTCGATACTCTGATTTATGGTTGGCACGCGGATACATGTCTGAATGCAAATCACAACTGGTTTGTGCTGAGGGTATGTTTCTGTTCCATTCTAGCGCGTGCACATGAGTATAAAAGCAGCGGAAAGACAACAATCGAACAGATTAACCATTTCTTCGTCGTAATGGATGCTAACAAGGCTGTCGTGAAGAATGCCGATATGTCAGACGACATGCAACGGGATGCCGTAGACATCGCCAAGGATGCCATGGGGAAGTACAACATCGAAAAGGACATCGCTGCACAGATCAAAAAAGAGTTTGACCGGAAATACAACCCCACGTGGCACTGCATTGTTGGGCGAAACTTCGGCAGGTAAGCAAGCGTCATTGTCATGTCGATCTGGTTATCAATTAGCAATCAGCTGATAATAATTGCATTTGTCTTCATCTTTAGCTACGTGACCCACGAATCGAAGCACTTCATCTACTTCTACATGGGCCAGGTCGCCATCCTCCTCTTCAAGTCCGGCTAATCTCCTCTGATAGAGACTAATTTTACGTTCAAATATATGCTCTTTTAAGATCATTTATTTTTTAATCGTGGACACATCATCGCTGCTAATTGGGTATCCATAGGCCAGGTCGACATCCTCCTCTTCAAGTCCGGCTAATCTCCTCTGATAGATAATAATTTGATTTTTAAATGGAAACGTTTAAAATCCGGGACATAGCATCGGGGTCGGTATAAATTTGGTCACCTAGGGTACATAAATTAATTGGCTTTGTGGTTGTAATTTAGTGTAACGACAAAAATTAAAGCGCAATTGAATATCCGGGTTAACTCTGATTGATCACGTTACCATTGAAATCCGATGGACGACAAACCACAAGGCCCTATAGAGGCGAAATGAATAATGCACAAGATGATATGCCTAAGATAATGTGGAAAACAATCGCCTTCCAGCTCTTGGATCAGGCTAAATAAATGTGGAACAATAACGGGCATCAAAAGATAATATGATAAAATACTCCCAATTTAGCCTACTCAAATGAAGGGTTGCTGCTTTTTGTTTAAGGCAACTCCCTAGTGAGCGGCATTAAACTAAACGAGAAAGTTTATATGTCGAGAGTTCCAATTACCACACATTGAGTGGCAAATCGATATTCATTGGTGCCAGATGAGTAAGATGCTGCTCACTCGTGTGCATCTCCGGTTTGCAGTAGCCTGGCCTCACATGGGTGTTCGTTGCCAAGACCTGCGTTTGGAAATGTAGGCGCTTTTAATTCATTTAAACAAGCATTTTTGTTCAACTTAAAATGGCTGCTCTTGTATTGGGCCTGTGTAAACCACAAATACCAAGAAACAAGGATGATATTTCCCAATTATATCGACAGAAATCCAACCTCAAAGAATAGGCCACCACCATCCACATGCGTTCTGTGAAGACACCGAAATGCAATGAGTCCCAGTCTCGTTGGGGCCTTGTTGGGGCCTTGATGTATAGAGCTGCAGGCATCAACTTATAAGATGCATTCACTGATGAACACACTGTCGTTCCTCCACTTTGGTATCTGATCCACGAACATATATATGTCGGCTGGTAGTCGTTCAATTCAAGTTGGTATATTCAACTACGGTAACTATTTTAAAACTTGAATGCCTTACTATCCGGTCCAGCATTGAGTCACTTTGTAAAAAAACACGACATTTTTGTTGGTGAAAAGTCTTACTTCATCAAACAATTTAATAAATTGAGAAAAAATGTATTTCGTTAATTATCTATAAAATGTCAAGCCCTCAGGAAGCCCGATTGCAATCATTCAAAAACGCTAAATTGTGCAGGCGATTCGTCTTCGCTTAACCGGACTTGAAGAGGAGGATGGCGACCTGGCCCATGTAGAAGTAGATGAAGTGCTTGGATTCGTGGGTCACGTAGCTGAAAAGAAACATGGAAGTGAACCAGCATTGCCCTCACAAGCAGATCGATGGGTGTGACAGGATGTTGCAGGACGTGACTTGACAGGACGACGAGGCTTACCTGCCGAAGTTGCGGCCGACGATGCAGTGCCAGGTGGGCGAGTACTCCTTGTCGAAGGCCTTCTTGACGTGGGCTGCAATGTCCTTCTCGATTTTGGCCGAAGTTGCGGCCGACGATGCAGTGCCAGGTGGGCGAGTACTCCTTGTCGAAGGCCTTCTTGACGTGGGCGGCAATGTCCTTCTCGATTCTGGCGCATAAAATATTGAGTATTTGTGGTCTTTTGGATATTAAAATACGACGCCCGAGTATTTAGTAGCAATTATATTGGTTTGGTCCAACCATGTAAAGGAAGTTAGAAACGATATTGTGACTCCCCGAACACGCGTTCCAGCTGAAGTCGCTATCGGCAACGAACCGCTTTCTCACGCTCCTAAATCGGTTCATTTCTCATACTATTGATTAACTGAATCATCAAATACATTCATCGATTCTTTAATTGAATATATTTGTAATGTTCACTCGGCAATCTGCTCTAAACCATTTGCTAGCCTGACTCCTCTATGCCCAAAGAAGAAGGAGTATTCATCCTATTTTCTCTAATTAGTCTATTCCAATTTCGAAATTTGAAATGCAGGCCGTTTTGAATAAATTAGAACACGCATGTTTTCTTCAATTAAAAATTCCGGACCTTGGACTGGGTGTTTTATATAAAGGCTGCCACTGCTTCCTAGATCCCAGCAGAGGCCAGGCTTTCGGTAACAGCGTCACCTATAACAGTGTTGACCCTTCACTCCTTCTGCAAATCGTGGAGAAACAAGAAAATGTACGAGACGAAGGCAATCATCAGAAATTCCGACATGACCGAGGAGATGCAGCAGAGGGCAGTCGAATGCGCCAGTGAAGCCATGAACCGGTCTAATATTGAGAGGGATGTCGCGGCCCATATTAAAAAGTCATTTGACGAAGAGTTTTCCCACACCTGGCACTGCATTGTCGGACGCAACTTTGGCAGGTAAGTGAAGCCTCAGACGAAGAGACCGGATATTAAACTTGATTTATTTATTTTAGCTACGTTACTCACGAAGCCAAACACTTTATTTACTTCTACATGGGACAGGTTGCCATTCTTCTTTTCAAATCGGGATAAAAGGATCATTGGACTGAAAAAGTCTGTCTTTTTGTGAATTGAACAACATCAATTAAATCCCAAATGTGGTAAAATACGCATGAGTATGTTATATCGATGAGTATTTAATAATTGTGCGTTGAAATATAATAGTTTTAAACGGTTTGCGGTTTTTTTGTTTAGGACTGAAATGTTGCACATTAAGGTGTTATTCTGTTGTTCGAGTTAAGTTAAAGTTTTTTTTCAAAACGATAAACGATATCCTCTATTATTGAACGAAACACGTTCTCGCCAAAGCCTCGAATTGTAAATAGCTGTCTCGTGGACTCAAAAGTATCTTAAACGAGACTAATTTTTACAATTTACACGAGTTCAATTAACTCCGAGAGGATTTACCAGGAGACAGGATGAACATGTGATGGCGCAATAAAAGGAGGGTATGGGGATGTTTACGCGAGTGTGTGGTCATACTTTTGAAGGAATAGACTTTTCGTTGCAATGACAAAATTTAGAGAGAATCCACAGCCAATGGCCACCTCTAGCTTTTGGCCACATGGCTGCCCCATTCCATTTTCATCCTAATCACCACTCATATAGAAGGCACGCAAACGTTTATTTTCTCCGAAAATATGCCATAGTATGATGGTTGAATTTAACATCCAAGCACAAAGAGCCTTTAAACCAGTGTTTCTCTAACACCTGCGAATCTCTCGCAACACACAGTTAGAGAACCACGGCTTTAAACAGACCTGACGCGCTTTAAATATGAAAAAAATATTTTTGTGTAGCCGTTTGCGATTAGAATTTCGAATTTGTATGAGCCAAACATGGTTAGACAACTCAAAGTTATTATATATGTAACGCCTAAAAATAGATCGCATTAATCCACTCTCAGTGGTTGAAATGATGCTTGGAACACTGGGAAAAATTAAATTCGATTAAGTAAAATGTGGCAGCGATAGCATTGCAACCTCGGTCAATTCTAAAACCCACGACAACGCTATTATTTAAAAGATAGGAATAAAATTTCTGTAACCTAATAATTGTGCCCGAAATTATGCTAAACGAACACAGACCCCTGCCAAAGAAGCCGGAAAATTTCAATTAAAATACAATACGGCGGATTTTGGGATTATATTATATTAATACGCACAGAAAATTCTTCAAAACATTACACATGACCTAAAACCAAAGAATTCAGCTGTTATATCGAGTGAAATATGGTCCGTTTGCACGTTTTTGCCTCTAAAACGGCCATCTCACTAAATCCCTCGAATTTTAATTATGCAAATGCCAATTTACATACGACACCCGCCAACGTTGACGTATACGACAACGCCAGTACAGGGGTCAGAATAAGGCTTCTTCTCAATTGTAAGCATGGTCAACCAATGCCAAAGGACACCATGGCACTTCTAATCGTAGACCCGGCGTTTAAGCCCATCGATTCGCTAAATTGGTGATTCACTTTTCGATCTACGCGATCACACACCAATACGGTCACCAGTAGACTATCCTCAGAAACAGATTCGTGCATCAGCACGCCTATCAAAGTGTCAGTTACATTGTGAAATCCGAGTGGCTGGTTTGAGGCTATTCTACTAAATGGTTGCTTGAGGGTGTGTGTGTATATACACCGTCATTGAATTTTGCAGCATTTGAAAAAAAATAATTTACGTCGCTTAACTCACCAATAAGCAAATTTAAAACCAATCTGTGCTGGAGTAGTTAATAAAACTGGTATGCTGTTCTGATTATAATGGCTGTGATTATGTTGACGACGGAGATATCAATAAATGTATGCCAACGCCCTGGTGTTTCTGTGTTATAACGAACCGTCCCATGTTTACCCAAAGCTTCCCTCATAACCCCAATGCATACAATCTCGTTATTATGTATCCACATTCACGCCTGTGTATACATGTTCCAGATTCCCAGTATCTCCTATTTATTATGGATGCGCTGTTCTAAGTTTAACGCTACGAAACCCCAGCGGAGGTACAACATTTCTAAGATCAGCATACCTCACTGGAAGAGCGTCAACCCATGTACTGTCAGAGCAATAGTAAACTACAATGTGGGTGATCTCTAATTTGCCCATAACATTGAGAGAGCAATTCAATTGTAATTATGTGTTTGTTTAGCTTATTTGTGGTTTTAGCAACACGACTGCCGCACCCGGGCAACTCGTCGACTTTTGCATTGTAAATCGCAGCATAAACGCGAAACGCCCTTTTGACTGTAACCATTTCCGGTGCACAGTCCTTGGCGTTCTTTGTTGCCTTGTCCCTGTCAGATGGTGCCAAACACTCTATAAAGCGACTCCGAAATTCCTTGGTCAGCATTTGGGGTTTTATGAAGCGAGCAGAAGCACAGACGTGCGACAGCGCATGTTTCCTCAGCACTGATAAATTTAAAAAATGATTTATTTAGTGGACTTTTAATCAATCTTAACCAAACATGCCTCAAAAGCCGCAGTTGTTTGTAAATGTTAAATGCTGCATGAAGCGCAGTCTCCGTTGACTTTAAAATTTGATCACTGGCTCCAGAATCTACACTCTTGCCGGTAAACTAAACTTGCGATGATATATTCGAAGTAGCGTGTCATTGGTTAAGGACCCCAAAATGGTGCGTGTGACGCATAATGACAGGAAGAAAGAAACAAGTGGTGAATCGCTTCAATCGCTCATTCTCTCGGTTATGACGAGGACAAAAACGTTTAGCATTAAAATTTACAATAAACAAACGTGTTACAGGAAGTCACGATCATACGCAGAAAATGCAGAATAAGTTAAGAAGAATAAAAGAAAGTAAATTAGCAAGAAAGGTCAATTTAACCCACGGCGGTCATTGGAAGGCCCTATCCAAAACGTGCGCCGAAAACATGCAAGAATTTTTCCTTTTCAACAACTCCGTCGAACGGCGTCATAAAATGAGTCACGCAATATAACGATTGCGTTGTGTAAGCGTGCCAACGGCTTGAAAGCGCACACACATCCGGTGATAGATGAAATTACGCATCACTTCCAATGGTGTGAGCTTTAGAGCGTGGGATAACGCCGTGGTTCGTCACCATGAGCTCAAAATGCATGTAGACAGAGTATTAAATCTACAAGTCAGTTACGCACATACCCACTGCCATCCAGGATGAACCGGCAGCAGAAAGAGGTGAAGTTGGATGTACGCAGTTCAAAAATGGCCAGTGATGTGCAGAAAGAGGCGCTTGCTACGGCCAAAAAGGCGATCGAAAGAGGCAGCGAACCGAGGGTCATTGCCAATGAGATCAAGAAATATTTCGACGATCGATATGCCCCAAACTGGCATTGTATTGTCGGCAACCACTTCGCCAGGTAAATGGAAACAATTTGTATGCAAATCATTAACACCGCTAATTGTAACACAATAAAACCAAGTTCTGTTCCCATGGTTGGGTAACCAGCATATATATAATAATCTGCTTATTTATGGACCATCAAAATGTTGCTTCATTCAAACAGAAGGTTTAAAAATGCAAAATTATGCGAGGCTCGCAGAGGACGTTAAATTCCTTCTTGTGATAGGTCTTCAGTTGAACTCAAACTTCCACTCATTTTGTCTTTCCGCCTATCAGAAGAACGGCTGGTGGATCCTTTCATTTTTAATTCCCCAAATACACTTGTTCATGTGTTAATCCTGCTTGCATTCTACGCGATATGTTTGAGGCGTCCTCTACGGGACACGCCCTTCGAACAGTCGTCCCCGCAAAATATAGTGTAGCTGAGCTTCAGTGACCATTATTCAAAAATTGACAGTCGTGGCAAACAATAGGGATAAAAGAGACGCTTGTGGTTTTTTCAAAAGCACACTTGTCAGAAGAAGTGACTAGCATGAGGGTCGAAATAGCTAGACAGTCTTTTCGAAGGCTGAGGGTGTTGTCTCAGCGGTGGCTGTGTATGTCTGGAAGAGCGATTGGCGGTCTTTGTGTTGGAAGAGAGTGGGTTGAGATTGGTGAATGTTGCATATCCCCCTCGTTGTCTTAGGCACAGTGGATTGCGCGGCTCACGGATATACGGAGGCTCACTGAAACCGGCTATTCGAAAATCAGCCTGCCAGTGACTCCCCGAAGGCCGCGGCATATTTGCATATTTGGCACCCATCTATCACAACTCAATTTCAACCGAAGGCACTAGCAGAGAAGCCTTGAGGATTGCCATCCTCCTGAAATTGCAAAGATAACCTATATTTTTCTGCATTTTAGTGCTTGCACTTATACGTTGGACAACTTTATTGACTTCAACTGTGGAAAGATGGCGATTCTTCTGTGGAAAACCGAATAAGCGTTCTTGGTGGCCAATGTTTATTTAAAGCAATTTCGAAAATATAGTATTGAAACAAGCAGCATCCCATTATTTTATCCAGAACACGACAACACAATGTTTACATTTATAATTAATTCTGAAAGCAATAAATAAATTAATACCAAAATACGCAGGGAAAGAGGGTTTACAAAATCCTGGGTTCTGTCATATCTAGAGTTTCAAGGGGTGCGTGTAAAAAACGCTTCTTAGGTCTTGAGTACTACTCGTGAAGGGCTTATGAAATAAGTAGCGTGGTGTTGCTTGATATGTCCTTAAAAGAAGGTTGGATAAAATATTGGGAGATGATATAGCTAGACTGGTGTGTATATTTAAGAATTCGCACATTTTGCTGAGCTACTAAAGACGTCCACCCGATCGGACACATTTCATCCATTGGTAGAATCCTTCGAGCGAGTAGAGATTATGAACTGGTTCGCATAGATGAGATAACTGAAAATGAAATCTTCCGGAGACTCAACTAAACAATTGAAAATCCCTACATGGGTAAAATTTGAATTTTTTAGACTTGCCGCGACGAGCGTTAGTTTAAAATCCGATTGCACCACACGTTTGATTCACCTTTACATAAACTAGTCCAAACTGTTGATAGTAAGCGACAACGACTTATGTAAAATAAATAACGATGGGGACTTGGTTTTTTAAGACCAATCGCGTTTGGTTCGGTTTTCGAAAGCGCGCCTAAAATAATCATCCAATCATCTGAAAGGGGATTTCGCTGTAATATTTTATGTGGATTATCTACCATCTGGATCCGATCTTGGCAAATACACCAGCACCCACACCTCTAAATTTCAATATATTGTCTGAAATTAATAAATGATTCGAGTTTGGCCGTGTATGAAAAATAAAAACAAAACTTTCTTCCAATGAAAAGATGTCATATCCGATCTGTAAATATATTCCCGAGAATCTTCATGGCGAACCCCCACGAAGCCGGTTTATCCTCCTCCAGCCCAAATTTTGATTGGATGTTATCCATGAACGGTTCTTGAGGGTGTTACAATTTCACATTTCGAGTTAAGCTCTAATTCACATACAAAAAATCTACGCCGCAACTTGAATTATACATTTTTTAGAGCGAAACCCTCGCCGATTGGGGGCCATAAAGTACTACCGCGCGGTTTAGGATTACCCTTTCGATCAAACCCGGAAGTCATTCTTCTACTTATTTCATTTAAGTACCTCGAAAACTATGGATACAAGGAAGGAGAAGTGACTAGGGAAAAGTGGACTTAATTACACCGACTCACAGGAAAACACAAATACGCACATACACACAGAATGGAATGGACAATTGCAGCCTTCTTTTTGCTCCATATAATTCTGATTGAGGGGGACAGAAAAGAAGAAAAATGGATTGGTTGTTTTGTTTGTTGTGGTGTTGTCGTTGAAAGACGTTAGAACCAAGTGAAGAATGGTCGCCGAGAGTAGCGCGTCGTAAAGTGGCCCCCGAAATCGGTCGCGCCACCTTGACCCGAGGTTCCCTGGGCGCCGTCGAATTCGTCGCCGCTCTGATAACTACCGCTCGGTCCAGTGCCCTCCGCGTCCGACTCGAGGTCTGACGCGGGACTCTGCAGCGTCGTCGACGACTGTCTCCGTCGGTGGTTGTGGATCGAGGGTCCGCCGTTGGGAGGGGGGTTGGGCAGGAGATCGCGAGCCGCCTGCTGGATGCGCTGGGCAACCGAACGCTTCTGCCGCTCAACGGCCACCACCGGTGTCTGGACAAGTTGTAGGGGCGTCATTTTTTCACGCAGTGCTCTCTGGAGATTCAGCATCTACAACGAGGATGCACCGCGTTTCCGTTTTGCATAGAGACAGTGCGGATAAGCATCGAAGTCTGGGCGCAAATTTCGAGACACCATTCATGAGGCATCCTCGGAATTTGGTACAGGTGCCAGCGTCCTCAGCACCAACGGCTTTGTTCGAGGTGCATCACCAGCCTCTACAAAGTCGAGTGCGTCCAGTGAGGAAACGCCTTCCTGGTCGTTGGATCTCCTCCGTCGCCCAGTCCCCGGGGTTTTCTTTCGCGTGTTCGCCGAGCAGTTCACTTCCCAGCTACTACTTTCCCGCACCAGGTTTGGCCCGCCTGTCGATTGGTTTTTATCCGATTGGTGTGACCGCTGCCGCGTGCAGCGCCGTTGAGCCAAAGGTGTCATAGACAGGCAAGACAGGCCAGAGGTGCTACTTCTCTCACGAACTAAGCAAATGTGCCACCATGGAAGGTATTTTTAAGAAATAATGCACAAAGAGAACCAATTTAGCGGCATTCGGGTTTGGAAATGAAACGCACCTGGCCACGCATGACGGCAATCTGTTTTTCAAACGTCCTACGGTCAAATCCTGGATCAGTCTACAAACAGACGGGCAGACGTTATGGCGTGTCGGAGGGCGAGAGTGGTGGTGGGGAGAGGGGAGAGGGGCCTACCTTGAACAGTTTATATAGATCTCGCGCGAGCTCATTGACAAAATGAACATTGGAAATGAGGGGGATCACGTGGTCTCGAATGCTGTCGGAGAAGGGGATCTTTGCCATGGGAAGCCAGGCCCAGTAGAAGGGATCTGAATTGCCAAAGATGTTGCTGTTCATCGGAATGCCCGTTTAAAGAGGCGATACGAAACAGACCAACAGACTGGGTCTGCATAAACCAATCAAGCTGGGTACTGAAGGCTTTCCACCACGCATTGGGTACTTACGTCTGCGTATGCTATAAATTGGTAATTCCCACGTCTTGCCTAAGGCTCTAGCGCTATTCTGACTCGCGAGAACAACACGAGGCATGCTTGCACTTCAAGACACGCAACACACTCCCTGAATTGCGCATTTTGTCGCTACATTTTCCATCACCATTCTACCGAATCCACGTGTGCATTCGTGTCATTTTAACCCAGTGCTCAAACAATCACAGACTCTTGAAACGTCTTACTTACGAGTGGGTGCTTACGTTTTCATTACTTGTCTCCTTCGGCGCATTTACTGCAGTGGATGAACATCTAAGCCGGCTCTCTGGTGTCAGCAGCAGCAGCACTACACACACAGCACATTTTCTGAGTCACAGAAACTGGGTTAACCTGTTGCGGTTTAGTGACTGCCCGCGTCATTCATGAAAAATGAACACATTGGCGTTTCCACGCATTTCTCAGAAACCTCATCACTCCCCCCTCTCTTTCATACGGTAGACGCCAACGACATGGATGTGCCTTAATTTGGCTATGTAACGAGGGCTAAAATGGTGTCTGGGTTAGAATACCAATCATTTACAGGGTGGTGAGAGCTGAAACGGAAATGGACTAAAAGCGAAACGCACACGCTCGCCACTGGTCCGGGTGTTTGTAGGGAAAGGCCAGACCGTTGTCAATGGCCACCACGGTGATTTTGGGAGCCTTCTTTGCAGGGGACGAGGTGCTGGGAATTGACAAGCCGTCGGCATTATCCTGAAGACAAAATACAGCGAGTTTTAACGGCAGTAAGTCATGGGGTCCGACAGGCTCAACCATTAGTCAAGGCAGGCAAGAGTCTCGTCTTATCAGGGGTTTCACGAGGTCAGCGTGACTCGAGCGGACGTCAACCCCCGAGTAAGTGTTTGCAATTGCTTATGCTGGATGCTGTTCAATGATGCGGTGCAGTGAATACAATCGACTTTTCATACCTTGTCACCTGGACACCATTTATTCGAAATCAGGCCAACGAAAGACAAGTGTACTGTCGCAATGCGTGAGTTGTCTTAAAGCACGCTGGTTTGGCTGTAAAGGGATCCTCGTGGATGCACGAACGGCGCGCGCGCGCCCGCAGGCAGCTCGTGTGATCGGTCGCATAGAAGTTAACGCCTCGTCATCTGACCACCGAAACCCAACCACGAGTGGATCACAGCAGCTGAATTCCGAAATAGCTTATTCTTTCGTATCTGAAAACCGTCAGAAAACCCAAACGACAGTACTAGGCGCCGCAGCGTAAAGAGGGCAAGAAGAGAATAAATACAAACCACTGAGTTGACTATGAAACCCAAAGACCGCCGAACTAAATCATTGGAATCGATTGAAAGGGGCTCTGGATGAATGAACTCAAGAACGTGTAAGCGACTAGGGCTAAATTTAACCAGCGGGATCCTTCCCCGTCCGTGGCTGGACTAATGGCATGAATAACTTTAGGAATATGTAACAGGTGGCGTCGCCAGTGCCAGACTAAGAGGTGGCCCGATGGTGTGGACGTGACAATTCTCACTCTGTTGGAGACGAACCTGCGTTCGACTCCCAAATCAAGACACAGCGGGTGGCCGCGAGGACGCCACCTTTAAACACATTCCTGAGATTCTTCATGGCACCATCCATGAAACCGGTGTATCCTCTAATAGGAGATAGTTTAGGAAATATGAATTGAAGAGATGTGGGAGGGACCGCCGCATCTTCCAACATGCGACCAAACAAGGTTCCACACGTGGCACTGGATATGTGGCATTTGGTGTGGGTGTGTTGTTACCACCACACCTAGGCTGTTCAGTTAAAGTAAATGTTGAAAAAACAACGAAACAGCAGGAAAGGTGGAAACTGGCCACCAAGCACTGTAAATGACTCCATGGGCGGGAGTTGTGTTTCAAAAACAAGGGCAATTGTTTCTGTGCACTATCTTTCCATCCTCATTGTTTTATTCAGATCATGCATAAGGATGGAAGATATAAAGAGGACTGAAACCTTCTCATCGAGCTCTAAAGGTTCTTCATTATATTAACATGTGCAAGTTGTTTTCAGCGGCGGCTGAATTCCTCGTGTGGGTCTCAGTCAGCTCTGAGGGTGACTTCAAATTGAATAGGCCCATTGAAACATGTTGGCAGCTCGAAGGTGGAAAAGAATCGAACATAGGGTTGCTTGCTTGTTTGTATCGTGTGTCGCTAGCAACAGAACTGGATCATTATCCATTCTGATCTCGCCCCCCGATCGCACCACATGGGTGGCTACGATTCGCGACGTCAACTAAGCCGTCCACGTTCATCGTCTGGCAGGAGCTAGCAGCACCAAAGCAGAAGAAGAAGAGCACGGCTATCTCCTGCGAGAGGACGAACCTGTTCCATAAATGAAGTGAATTTTGCTGCCAGCACACGGCGATGGGAACCGATCGCGGATCAGTTCAGGTTGCAGCGACGCACCCCGCAAACCGACTGCGGTCCACGTCCGCGTTGACGGCACCAGTAACTGTTTTTTTGTCAGTTGTACGCAACTAAGGCAGCGGTTGCGTAAGAGGCGTGTAAGCTCCGCGTTTTTTCGGCGTAAAACTTGTCTAAACCACTGCGGCCGACGGCGTTGCGTCTGCACAACGACGTGGCATTTCGCTGGAGACAGGGTTGCGCTAGTCCGCTATCGAGATTCGTCGCAGAAATCGGTGATCGACCACCTCCAATCGGGGCGCCGTGGCCAGGTTTCGCAACCGTAGGTTAAAAGGGACGGAGTACAGCACGGTAGACGCGAACCTTTGTCTGCACGCCTATCTCGGTGCCTCGACTGGTGTATCGTTGGTGTGTATAGGCTGGGAGTGGTGGTCGGAGAACGTCGAGAAGACTTAAGATTTTGATATGCGCTTTTTGCATTACCCACTCCAGCACCCAGCGCAAATTCCCAAGACACTTTATGAATCATGTCTCAACGCCGGTGGGCACTATTGGGGAGGATTCCTTTTCGCTTAGTATTGATTGGTTGAAGCATCGTAAACAAATGGCGCAAATGTATCAACAAACACGTTGTGGAAATCAGCCAAATATGCCGTAAAGGGGCTCTCGATCCAAGATAACATATCTCCTGTTTCTCATAGCATAAAAGGGCGTACATGAATAAAAATAGAAAAGGGGCAACGTACGTCAACGTGATCGGCCGAATTCCGCTGTTCCTCAACGGCGGGTTCGCAGCGAATCAGCCAGTTGTCATTGCCTCGATCTGTCAAGAAAGAGAACACGGTGTACTATTAATGAAATCAACCAAGGGGATGTTGCTGGTTGGTTTGTCTTGCCACCATTCAAATAGGGAAGGATAGGTGGGAGCATTTTGGCGTCAGCGCAAAACGCGAAGATGGCGACGAGGGATTTAGGCAATAAACTGCGGTTGCCAGACAAGTGCAGACAGACGCCCCTTCAAACCCAGATTGGTGGGTCCTGCATGCGAAAAAATCGCAAAGATCAAGTCATTGGGGTTCTTACGCGCGATTCAGTCGTATTATTTTGGGCCATTCTAAATTCATCCAATTAGCGACCACCGCATTGACACCGATCGTACGCGACAAGCACCTCGTTGCTCCCGTTTCACCTGCTCTGGTGCAACTAAAAATAGCTACGAATTGCGATATGCAACGCCGTTCCTGGGGAATTAAACGTCATCGCCTTCGCGCATTGGATGGAGTGATCTAAACTGACACCGGTTAGAAGAGAGGGGATGTGTGCGTGGCGGCGTGCGCCTGCAATCACCTAGCAACTCGAAGGCCGTCGGCTAGACAATACTCTCAATAATCCTCATGGAAACGACACCGAAGCCGGCGCATTCTCCAGCGGAGAAAGCTGAAAGAAGAAATCGGTCTCCATTCAACTACGAAAACGACTGGCTGTGAGTGATAACACGTAGCGTACATGGTTTGTATTAACGCAACTACAAATAAACACACACTGTTCAAACGGTTCCTCGTGAGAGTGCAGATCCACATGCACGGAGGCATTAACAAAAGCTATTTGATAAAAAAAACGCATTTTCGGCAAACATTTGACTAAACAAAACTCGTATTTTTTAGTTAGGCGGATAGCAGATTTCCGGCATTATTCACATGATTGGTTCCTCGTTTTGTTTCAACTGTTCTAGGATTGGCCCATTATCCATACTCGTCTTTCATTGGTTTATTGCCCGTCAACCATGAAAAAATAGCACAGCTTTTCCCGCTGTTTAGCCTGTATTGAGAATCTGCTATCGGATTTTTCTTCCTGTGGTGTCGTGCTATCGCCAATTAATTGTTAAACGAGTAATGACAGAATGTTCGATCACACATTTCGTACTTTTCATCATCTCACTGTGAGAATTCTATTACTTCTGACACACACAAAGCCGGTTTACCCAATCCTACCCACCCACGCACCACCGATGGCATGTATACCTCCAAGTTCATTAGATTGCAAAAAATGCTTACACATTAAACCACAGATCAGACGCACTTGCACCCGCTTATTCTGACGGCGATTCTCCTGGGATACGCGATTAAACACGTATCCCGCGCGCTAATAGAAAATAGGGACAAATTCAAGAACTACGAAATTGACCTATCACTGCTCAGCGCTCTCGCATCGCTGTGAGTAGTCGAGCTATGGAAAGGTGACCTCAGAATGAGGGCATTTGCCAACATAAGCGAGTGCGCGAGTGTGCGGACAAATTGCCGGAATCGATGCACCTATCAACGGGGAGACATGTGAAAAGGTATTCCAACTTTACGTCAGTACATGAAGAGCAAACAGAGAATCCACGCATTGCTGCAAATTATTTAGTGGATGCATTGCCAATTTTTGTGATTTTGTGCACCAAATCACACCACATCAGGAAACCCAAGACTCACTGACACCCGAACGGCGCATTGCCGATAGAGCTCATCAATGGCCGCCATTAGGGTTTAAATTCTTTCATTTCTTGCCAATTTACCATGTTGTTATTTCGTGGATTACTTTTAATGTATTCCACATTTTCGATGCAGAATCGTCACTTCTTGAACAAAGTTTTGGTGCTCGTCACTTTAATAAAGCGAAAACCATTATTTAAGTGTTGTCAAGCGTGCCACTGACACTTGCGTCTACAATCCCAAGGTATATCCATCTGAAACTCTTTCTCAACTGTCTCCCGTACGCGCGCATTAGTCAGCCAATGGGATTCGACCCGAGGTGTGACCTCGTCAAACGGACAAGCTAACAGACACGGACAGTTTAACGTGACTTGGACTGGTATCGGGAGGGCAACGACGGGCGGTTTCGGCACAAGTAGACATGCTCCAGACATGTTTCTGTGTGCCTATCACCAACAGGATGCTTTATAGGTGACATTTCCACGATGAGTCTGGGGAATATGGTGGCCGCATTATCATCAGCCAACACGCTGAACTCGGGCTAGTTCCATTCCGGAAGAAGCAGCTGACTTTAGTAATTACCTCTATTATTGTAGGCAATGCAATAATCACATACAAGAGGCTTCGCAATTCCATTCGAGGGATTTAAAATCTCAATAATGGTCGGGAGAATCGTGCGGACAATACCCACAAAGACCGTTTATCCTCCAGTAAGAGAAGAGAACAGCACAAATTTGATTACAGATTAGAAGAAAAGGCAACGTTTCAAGAGCACTACGAGCCATCTGGTAGTAATCAAGGGATCTGATGGTCTCGAGTAAACCACTCAAGAACCACCCAGGTAGCTGCTTCTTGAGTGGTTTCAGATTCGAGAAAAGTAGTCTATTCAAATGCAACTGCATGACGACCCACTTCCATTGGTGTAATATTTAATTCTGATAGTGTGGTCCTCGTGGTTTTGATAAAGAAACCAAAATCACATCAAGTCTGGTCTCTCAAGTTGTCGTGACAACAGACCTGGGCAAGGATTCGACCACCTTTTTAGGTGAGGCACCCGGGTTCGACTCCCAGGTGAGGCCACCTCGAGTGGCACTGGGGACGCCGTCTACCTGTAAACATATTCACGGTAAACACCGACGAAGCCGGCTTATCATCTAGTAGGAGATAGCCGTACAAATGTGGATGCTGGCTGGGGCGGAGATCGTGGCGCTCATTGGCAAGCAAATGAGAAAAAACAGATCGCACACGCACGCACGCGAGGACTTCCTCCCCGGCAGAGAGAGCAGCAAATGCCGGGGTCCATTTAGCAAACCAGTGGTGCGCCAGAAATTACGACCACATGATTCGAAAGACCTAGACAATTTCGGATGTTCCAAGCGAAAAAGACGACGATACAGAACTACAGCCCAAATTGGTTTTGCTTGGTTAAATAATTCGAAAATAAGGTGTAACCGTGCGTAGAAAGTGCGCCCTATACGTGTCAAACGACACAAGTCCCCATTTCGGCTTATTTAGAGGTTATTAGTAGTGGAATGGTTAAGAATTTCAACGCTGGAAAATCGATAGCCAGTGGTACAGAATTGACAAGAAGGCGCGGTGGAATAGATACGTCGTTAGTCACGTGTTTGTATAATTGCAACTTCTAGTTACAAAACATTTTTGGAGGGGGCGATTATATTTAGCAACTTCTGATTTGTTTAAATGGATCGCGAATTTTAGAGATCTTCCGACAATACGAAACCCACCATGCAACTCATCGAAGATGAAAAAAGATTGAATTAAAAAATTAGATAAATAGTGACTAATCGAACCCAAACAAAATCCAAATTTGCGTGACCATCTCCTATTAGAGGATAAATCGGGATGCACGGGTGTTTTGACATAAAGATTCTCGGGAATATTTTTACAGGTTGCAGCGTCCCCAGTGCCACCCGTGGTGGCCTGACAACCTGGGAATCGAACCCAGCTTGTCCCTCACCAACAGAGCGAGGAAGCTGCTCGCTACACCATCGGGTAATACCCACACCAGCTAGCAAGGTAAGAAACTGCGGATAAGGGTGCGCTCGGATTAGAAGTTACCCACAGAAGAGGACACCGTGCGCACGGTCGAAACTTATTCACCCGGCAACGGACCCACCTGTGTTACGGATGATGTAGTCTAGGATAACGAGTTTCTCGAACTGTTGATGAAGACTGTCCTGGGCATCCTCTGGTAGGGGGTCTGCGTCGAATCTATTCAACCAGTAGTAGGCATCTTGGCAGCACGAGGCAAACAATTGAAAAGATCCGACCTAAAAAGTAAAAAAAGGCACCCACGTTGATTATCGTAGTCGCCATCGTGACATCACCAGTCAGCTGCAATGGGATTTTTTAAAATAAGTAATATCTGTCCTCCGAGCAAACCAATAATCTAATGTCGTAAACAGGGAAAAATAAATGGGATAAAGTGAACGTCGAGGACCAACATTTCAATGTCCACGCGTGAAAGAAACTCGCGCGTCCGAGTTTTAACACACATCACGGTGTTCAGGCACCAAGTACTCCCAAGAAAACTTACGGCTTCGTCCCCGTAACCCCCAAATTCCAATTAGACAACCATGAAAGAGTGACCCACAAGAACGAAGATACCCGTACCCCTGCGTATCGAATTTTCGCACGTGCACTCGAGGTTCAAATGCACGTGCTTCCTCGCCCACAACACACCCATGACCATACCAGCAGGCTCCCGCTGACCTTCACGACCCTCTAGATGGACCATAACAACAGCATGGGAAAAGAGGATTCGGGCAACCAGAACGACGAGGTTGATGCCGAACTGTACAACAAACTGCAGCCGGCCAGATCAGCCGGAACGATCGCCAGCAAGGGAGTTGGTCTGGGAAGGGGGTTCCCGGGTGAAATTAAAAATGGCGGTGCCTACAAGGTTGTTCTTGGAGCGCCATTTGTTCCCATCATGGCCCGCCTCGCGATGGCCTACTTTGGGTGCACCGAACACCTGAACAGTCCCGAGGAATGGAAATCGTGGTGCTCCTCGCAAGGCCTCGCCGTGATGGGGGAATATTACGAGAACTTCGCCTACGAGAATATGGAACACGTCACCCAACATCGACTGTTTCAGGCGTGTCGAATGCGCTACAATGTCGATGTGGCGATTTCGGATTTGCAGCATGGCCAAAAGAAGGAGCCCTACTACAAAATCACACTGACGGCGGACACACGGTACTCGATGTGTGCTGCGGTGAATTACCTCATAAACTGTGCACCCAAGGACTTCAAGGTGTTTCTTTGTGTCCCCTGCGACCACAGGATCTACGACTACTTGCATCCGAAGGTGCCCATCAACAAATTCATCGAGGGGGGCTCTTCGGAAGAGACGGACGAGGCAAAAGCCGATGGATTCATACCGAAGCCCAAACCGGAACCAGAGTCAAAAGCAAAATCCAAAAAATGATCCAAATCATCACCATTACCACCAACCTCCAATAAGCCGTACGATTTACTGTTATTTTTTTTGCTTTTGTGCACATTATCCCATTTATTTCGATTTGGGCCAATTTGGTTTTTGTGAGTACTACGACGCTATATGTACTGGCCAAAACAAAACTAGCATTGCTTTCGATTGACGGCGCTTGGGTGAACAGAATTACAGGATACAGACGACTACACAGTAACCAGGACATAATGAACACGATAAGTCCGGTTGAGCAATAATTGACAACATGTTTAACGCTCTACCCCACCAAGAAGCAGTAGAGAGTATAAATGAGAGCCGGGCGTTGCGGCATGCGCCTGTAATCCGGGTGCTGGATCATCCGGAATTCAAGCAACCTGAGTTCCATATGTGGCAACTGGATAAGTTAAGTGTTGGATGATGCATCGACCATTTCCACCTATTCGGATGACTCCTGCACAGTATCATGGAAACTTCATCTAGCTCATCCACTAGCAGGAGATAGACCCATGAAAAAGAAAAGAAGCGCGATCGCCATGTGTTCAGTGCAATGCATACCTTGGGGGGAAGACCGAGACGATGGAAGTGACGACCGAGGTCGGGAAAACGATCGGCTACTCTCTGCTTCGTCTTAGAGGCGGCTCGCACGGCGGCTCCATAGTTGAATGTATTGCTTGCCAGTTTAACAACCTAAATCAGTGAAACCAGACGCACTGAAACCCACAGAATGCACGAAGTCAGGTGTAAATCACTGTTTAAGTGATGATCAATGACAGACTTATAAGGCCAAGCTACATGAAATAATCCAAATAAGCTCAGGGTGTTCGAAAAACAAGACGGAAAATGAGGTGACAAAAAAGGGTAATTTCTGGAATTCGGGGGATGAGAATTTTGAGCATTTACGATGGTGAGATAAAAAAATATATTTGTGGAGCTCGTAGAAGTACTGTCATGGTCGATTACAAGAATTATCTTGAAAATTTCAGCATTACGATACACCCTTAAACATTGGGCCACTTGTTTCGCTTGCTTAATACGTTGACAAAGGAGATACATAAGCAAAATACAGTATAGCAATGGTATGAAAATCATTTAAACCACATAGAGCAACAACAAGCATTGGTACAACCATTTTGGGGATATCAAACTAACAACAAGGTGTGGTATTACAACCGAAATTCGGCCTATAAAAATAAAAATTGGCATATTCAATTGACCATTTCAAAATTCATAGCACAGATTTATGGGAAATGACAAAACATATTACCAACGAGGTCGTTATTGGTTGAATTTTAAAGAGACAGAAGCCTACCTTCGTTGTTGGCACGATATTTAGCCCTAGACGTTCATCCACAAGACTAGCAGCAACTTCGGAAAGGTATCCCTGATTCGGTACCAGACAACTTCGACCAAAAAAACATGGACAACAGAGTTTGTGCATCCACTTCGTCCATTTTGGGTTAAGCTTGCCATAGGGTTCCTCGTCCTTGGGCTTGAAGACGGCGATCTTTTTCTAAAAAAAATAATGCGACTGAAATAAAGTGGTACAAAATATGGTCTATATTATATTGTATAACACGCGTCCAAAACGGTGGGTGCGATAAAAAATAGAATAATACCAGATGCATGCAAAAAATTATAACATACACCATCTTTGTTCTTTACGAAGTAGCTGCCACTAGAGCCCTGATAAATTCTCTCCGGAAAAACATTCAAATGTATTGCCTCGATGGCTTCGTGAAGGACCGTGTTGAAGTGGCTACTTATAATCGTATCTCCGGAAGGAAAACCGCTGTTATAACCAGGACTGAGATCCTCATTCAGAAGAGGGATTCGTTCGTTATCAGCGGCATCTGCCATATTAATCCAATTAGTGTCGGGTTGCTCGGTTATTGCATCAGCGCGAAACGTGGACTTAAATAAATCAACGCTTCGACTAATTACAAAAGGGGAAGGATCAAACATGAAAACCCAGACATAAACCACATTTAGTTGATTCGTGTTTACTATTGGTTGATCGATTATCAAATCATTTACATCATTCCAATTACCGTGAAAGAAAATTACCCATTTATAAAAAAATATACTGAAAATTTCAGTCTAATAGAAAAAAATCACTAAAATTTATTACTCCAGGTATTAACTCAATCTAACTGTAACTGTAAACATTTACAGGGAAATAGAATTTCTAATATTCTATCTCTAAAGCCCATAACACATTTGAAGTTATTCGAAATTGGGTCTTAAAATGGCGTTTTTTTACATAACTTACATTATTCCTTCGCATATAGTATTTTCCTCTATGGTTCCAGGAGTTCCTTAGAATAGGGTTGTTAAATAAATTTCGTGTTCATTTATTGAGTTAAAAACCAAGATATAATCTCGAGTAATGCAATTTTCTTGCATCGTTTTTTGACACTTTGTATAGGAATGAAGACAACATGTTGGATTACCGTCTAATAATACGAATACTCATCAACGTTCATAAAACACACTCTTACGCAACGAAATGATCGGGAAACTTCCCTGACTCTACGACACCGCCGCGACGCCAAATCTCATGATGCATGTGTTGTGATGCTCTTCCAATGGATAAATATTTGACCTTCGCCGGGGTTTTATTGCGGTAAACGTAGAACACAGGCGCATGTTCTATGAAGCCATATAGAGAAGAAGACGCATTGACCGGAGGGGATGTATGTATAATAAGATGCATGGATACATGATAACGAATATGCATGAATGATGATGTAAAATAGGCTGTAGATAAAAATGGGATGGGTCTTTATAGCGGGAAAATAACGATGCAGGTCCATGAAAGCGAGGATGTTGCTCGAGTGTTGTCGACTGTGTATGATGACAGCTGTGTCCTTGTGTGATTCAATGTGAGCCATTCTGTATTGATGCGGAGAGTGCATGAATTCACTCTAGATGAATCAGATAACAATATTATTAGTCATTCAAGACTAACCTTCCGTGTAAGTGGTGGATCAACACAAGCTAACGTCCTATAGGTGCACGCGTGTCCTTGAAATCCCGCGCTATGTCCTGGTCAAACACCGGGGTTTTACACTTGTTTCTCTTCCCCTGTCGACGAAAAGTCTAGGGCGGGAGTCCTGTAGTGACCTTGATCACTTTGTTTATACACCGCAAACTGGGATTCCACGACCGAAAGCCATGCCTCTATATCGCTCTTCCACGGAGGTGGAATTTTAATAGAGATGGCACAAACGTCGGGAGATAATTCAGTAGGGGCGCCCATCAGAAGAAAATCCGAAACAAATATGCTCGCCAATGTCGTGATTCGCAGTTCGAGTATAACTTAACCCGCTAAACCTTTTTATGACATAC
This sequence comes from Proteocephalus fallax, assembly GCA_028672205.1. Taxonomy (NCBI): domain Eukaryota; kingdom Metazoa; phylum Platyhelminthes; class Cestoda; order Proteocephalidea; family Proteocephalidae; genus Proteocephalus; species Proteocephalus fallax. The sequence goes on along the minus strand of JAPUBX010001390.1, from coordinate 292,632 downwards.
GCGTCTAAAAAGGATAATGAAAGAGAAGGCAAACCAACGTATCATCAAGATTGTTTTCCTGATTTAATAATACAAAGGCACTACGTTAAGTCGGCGCTCGAGTGTCTTAAAACAAAAGGGGGCTTTTAAGGTCACTACATACACATTAAGGGTCGTGTTGCATAAACGTTATTAAGCCCACTTTATGTAATGCACAAGGTTCGCGAGACGCTTTCTCGTTAGGAATTGCTAACCTTTTATTTACTCACAACAAGGTACAATAAGACTGATTTTTGCCACGTGTCGAAGGAACGGGGAAAAACGAGCAGGAGTATTCTGACCTTGGGGTGAGTCGTGAAGATTTTTGGGACAGTCTACCAAGGCGTCGATGCAACCTGCGCATTATTAATCACCGCCAGCGAGATATGGCCCATTTCAAATCAACGTAATAATAATAATCGCTGTATTATGGTCTCGAAGAAAAAAGCTGCCAGCAAAGTAAATGTTTTATCGGGGTCACACAAATGTCGACATTTGTGTAATCGTTGGCATTAGCTGTAAAACACGAGGACCCGATCCTACGTCGTTCAATGGGTTCGTCGACCTTCTGTGGTAAAACAAATTATCACCCCGACACAAGGAAGCCAACCAAAATAGCGGAGCAAATAAACTCGGGTCCATCGTCGCATAGCCTCCATGTGGCTATACCGACTATTGATTGTCGAAGGCCCGCGTGATAAATATCAAAAGAAAGTAATTCTGACCGCAAATGCCATTTCATTTGATGAAACTACACAATTTTATCGATCGCCAAAATGAGCGAGAAAGAAAATAAGGACCACAAAGTCGGGGGTGCACCTAGAACTGCACCGACAAAAAGTCAGGAGCCTCAACGTCAGAAGTCGATGGATAACTAGCGAATCGATCGCCGGTCTCGGCGTTAACGATGGCTATAGGATGCAGGGTGAGCTGGGGACGTGGTGCGTCGCAGCCGCCGGCTTCAATACTCGTTTCCGACGGCGGAAGGGCATACTGCACGAGCCAGGCAATCAGAGCCCGCATGATCTTCTTGCAAACCTCGTCTGTTGTACCCGCGACTTCTAACAGAACTGACGTTGTCTCCGGGGTCAACTAGAATGGAGAAAAATAAAGGTTATACGAGTGAATTCATGGTCACGAAGTGTACACAAGCCACTAATAAAACCTCGCAAGCCTAGCCGGCAAAATAATTGGGTTTGTGGGGTCTAATCAGTTACCCAGTCACTCTGGGTGGCTCCTTTCCTGAATTCGTCCGGGGTGCTTGATTCCAGTATTTCGAATATGCAAGTGCAAAATTTTGGAGGGTTTATGGAGGAGATTTCCATTACGATTCTTGGGAAGGTTGTACAGACGGCGCCCTCAACGCCAACCGAAGAAGCGGAATTGGCCGCCTTGGGGCTGGTTGAAAGCCGGATGATACAGCCGGTTTGCGTCACACAGCCTCCAATTCGCAAGATTAAAGGCGTGCGACGCAATTTGCCTCTTATTTTTTGGCGGCCTCACCTGGGATGCCAACTGCGATAACAACGATCCGATATATCTAATTGATTTACACCTACCCGAGTCTGATGGCAGCAAACCAGCGGGTGAATGGAGAGGGTGGTGTTTCCGGCATCAGTCATCACCGGGAGAGGCTGTATGTCGGCGAAATTTGCCGCCGCGGCTTTCTGCCGGCCCGGCCCCAGTAGGGGCGACACCAGCTCAAGGTAGCGCGAAAGACTGCTGAACTGGGTCATCTTGCGACGTTTGCGCTCGGCCTCCGCCTCAACCCCGAGACGTATGAGCAGCTGGCGTGCAGTCTTCCTCTTCGCCATGTTCAGAGGCTGGATCTAAAAACAGCACGATAGCTGCGTGACCTTCAATTGGTACTCAAATCTCCTTCGAAGGCGGGCAAAACAAGTTGCGGGTAACCGAGCACAGAAACGCTCGGCATACATCTCCGTCACCCCAGCTCATGGAGGCAGATACTGACAGTCTATTCGGATAATCTTCTGCCCCTATCTGTGTGACCCTTTTAGGATAAAGGCTTGAGACGCTCTGGACCCAAATCAGTGTAGCGCTGGGGATGCCGCTTGTACCCAATCCCCAAGATTATGAATGGACCTGTCAAACGTGAAACCGGTTCATCCGAATAGCCGTCCAAACCAAGCAAGCTTGATCAACATAAAGATACTGAATTAATATGCATTCCAAGACTCACCGTAGCAGAGTCTACTGATTGGGCGGAGAAGGTTAATGGCAAAACAACTTGACCAAAGTCGTGGGTGCAGAGGGTAGCGGCACGGCGCTGTTCTGCCAGTCTATCATGCAACTTGATTTGGAATCTGAAAAAGTCTGCTAGCACGCCGTCACCCTGCAAATGTACACCCCCGACCACACAGCAGAACACTCGCGGGCGCAGACTAACTCGAAGCTCCTCGGGTCTGAGGACACGCAGTTGATAAGTCTACACAATAACACAGGCATTGAAAATGAAATACCAGGCTTACATCGGAATCGTCGCTTTGCGATATCTGCAATCCCTGGTCTACTGGAAGTTCGTCTGGTTTGAAATTGCGACGAACTGACTGACTGGCAGCGCGAGGCCCACGTTTGGCACTCTTATCTCTTCGACCACGATTCCCACCGCCCGCTATCCGAGAAATGTAGCTCATGATTGCAGGACCAGATCTAGCATCGGCCGCGAGCTTTTTCAATCGATTATCTTTTAGGGGGTTACCAGACAGCGCCAGTTCCTTCAGTTTGCGGCATTCCGAGATGGCTCCGGGAACGGCAGATAATTTATTATCGCTAAGATTAAGGCGATGCAAGTGAACTAGACTAGACCATGATGCGTCGCCGGGAAGCTCTATTAATTGATTAACAGATATGTCTACTGTCATTAGCTTTACACAGGTCCAGAAGCCCTCGGGCAGGAGAGAGAGTTTGTTGTTGTTAACAGATAAGTGATGCAGCTCTACAAGACCTCCCAGAGGCGGTAGATCAGAAAGTTGGTTGGAGTCCAGAACAAGACTCTGCAGGTGCACAAGGTTGTCAAAGATAGTAGCGGGAAGATTGGCAATGGCATTGAAGGAAATGTCAAGAAACTTGAGATTTACGAGACTACCCAAGCCGCTAGGCACAGTAAGTAGGGTGTTGTGGTGGAGTGATAGGTTTGCCAAATTCTCCAGATTCTGCATATCCCCCGAGAGCTCTGTAAAACTACATTTCGAAATTTCCAGAAAGTTGAGTTGTTTCAGTTCATAAAGGAGGGGATCTATATCGCTTTGGTTCGAAACAACCAATTCACGCCGGTTTTCTTGGAGAGCAATGGAAACATCAGGCCACTGAAATACGAAACAAGGATACGAAGATTCATAAGATTTTTGACGGCATTATCAAGATAATTGTCGACCAAAAAACTTAACAGACTAGGTAACTACATCTATAAATTAAAAAAAATGGCATTTACCCCCTTGGGAATAGTTAAGATATTCGTGGGAATTACATTGCTGAATTGATTTATTAATAGTGAGAACTCATATGGATGCATAAAGTGGAACACATATAATTATAAAGAGATCAAACCTTAGGAGCTTCTGTGACAGAATCAGCCATGTTCCAAATATCAATATACTGGAAGATCTAGAAGAAAGCCGATTTTGAAGCGAGTTTAATGTTCCCGACGGGAAACAACCTATTAAAATATGGCAATGATTTAGAACTTGTACTCTAGTAGAGGCTACCCTGAAACGATAATCATAACAGGAAAAAGCCGCATTAAAGAGATAAGTGTGCTTTAATTTCGAAGGCATGTCGCTGACAGTTCCATACAGTGCAGCTGCGCATGTTAAAGGAATGTAATAATGACAGTTCGTATAAAAGAGAAGCTTTCGTCGATAATGGGACACGTAACCACTCGAATCAATTGTAAGGAAATCGTGGAGGATTTCTCCGACGAGTCTTGTAGATTCTATGGAGTCGGCCGACTGTTAAGCCAACGGGGTGGTGCCTCATTCCAGATGAACCAGAGTTCTCATTGGCATGATTGTATATCAGGATCATCGAAATGAAAGATTGCGACCGCCTGGTTGAAAGTGTAGTGCATTACATGCGTTTGAAGACGAAAACGTACGTTCCTCGTGTACGGTATATTTTTCGTTTATGACGATTCACCCCCATGCACCCATTCGGTACGGCTAACATGCGGCCTAGAATACGCTGCCCCAATCAAATATGCTTGCGGAATGGATTAATACATTTGGGTGTAAAACCATTTTAAATCCACATTATCCATAATTTCACACGCCAATGTGTGGAAGAAAACAGTCGTATTTAATCATAAATAACGTTTTTAATAAGCTTTCACACGAATTCTAATCACTTTTTTGTAATGGTCGTTTTTAATATTGATTAATTGGTTTTTGTTTTAACGGGACCGCAGCAGCGCTGAATCATGGACTTCTAAAATCGACGTGCAACGTACGGTGTGTTTTGGCCTTTATTAATCTTTTCTTTACTAACATTGAGAAAATGACGAAATCGGCGACGAAGACTCCTAAGAAGGTCCTGCCAGTAATGGCCGTGTCTACGAGAAGGTCAACGACAAAAGGTCGACCTGTATCTTCTTCGTGTGAGAATATAGAAGAAGACGGATGGATGTCAATGGAGGACCGTCTCCGCGAGCTAACAATAGCCGTCGAGAAGCTTCAAGCGGAGAATCAAAACCTGAAGCAGAATGAAACTGACGTGCCGAGTAACCCCGCTGTAGAACAAGATAGAATACCGAAAACCCATGCTACCCTCCCGCGACAGTGCTCCCAAAACTCCGTTAACCCCTACCCCTGCCAAGCACGTCGTACCTCTCTCTCTCGTGATGCATCGCCTCCCCTAAACACAATGTCCTAATTTTATACAATTTTGAGTTCATAATTAATGTTCCCACAGTTCGGTGACCTTACAAATGGATGGTAATAATGAAGCCGTATACAAAGAGATGCAGCCCTCAAACGAAGGCTAGATTCGTGCACATTCGATGTTTGAAGGAGAAAGGATATCTTTCATTGATGAAGATTGACCATGGAACATTAAAATAAGAGTAATATGAACACTTAGAGGTACAACGTCGTTCCAAATTACATGAATACCAACCAGAATTCACACGTAGTCTTAAGAAAACGCCAAATCAAGCACCAATGCTGTTGATAAGCGCAGCGAAACGCATAGGGTTAAATGATACAATGAGCTAGTTGACGCTTGATTGACCAGAATCGTAAACGATTATAAATAAAGAAAATGAAAATGCAAACATGCGAATGACCCCTATGAATTTAAAGAAACTAAACCGCTTTTTAAAAAGCAGATAAACATAAAGTTTAACATTAAATGTTCTGGAGCACCATGGATCGACCCTTTGCAATCTAGGAATTTAATCGATTCTCGATAGTTTTACCGAAATAAAAAGCACCGGTTTTAAACTCATGGACAGCATTGTCCTCCGACCAACCTTGCTAAAAATTCGATTATTTGAGATACTTGATAAATAAATTAGTTACTCTGAAGTGTATTTTGTTAATGTCGATATCGAACTAAAAGTTTTGGTGCACACTGCATATTTAATGCAGAGTCATCAGTTCAAAATATTAAAGATATTCATTCAAAGAGAATTCTTTATTTGCCTTCACGATGACGACGTTTCGAACAACGGAGAGTCAATTGTTTAAATCTACTAATTTACAACACAAAATAGGCCATAACATTTTTGATTATTACGACCCAGATCTGGGACATTTCAAAGAATGGCTGGATTATGTATGGCTTCTGAAAAAGTAGAAAAAATTCTTTTGATCATTTCTTTAGCACCATGTTCTTGAATTACCTATTGGGAAAGTCGATGTTTATCTACAGGTAATATTAGTAATTGGCATTAACAATATTGTGTATGGTCATTGCATTCTTACTTGTTTAATGCGAATTAATTTGTTTAATTCAAGAATTGTTTCTCTTCAGGGAAATCTAGCGTCTCGGAGTGTGGTGTTTCTTACAGTTCATGATCTTGGATGCAATCGTAAGTTAACCATTCAATTTTTATGATATTTTCATGTGCCATGGAATCGATGTTCAGGATGAAGTTGTGTATCGCTCTCGTTATATTTTTATAAACTGTGATTTAGATTTTTCATTTCTTACTTTCAACCGGTGTAGGATTGCTTAACTAGTGTTTTCGTTTAATATTTTATTTTATACTTTATGATTGTCAGAGAAATATATGATTTTGCTTTGGACAAAACGCCATGCAGTAGCTTCATTTGATTTACCCAGAATGGTTCGACTGCTAGACTAATGACCCGAAAGTTGTTGCATCGGTTCAGTCAAAATTGCCAAACTTACAGACAAGTGGGAAAAGTAAAGATAATTTATGGCACAAACCCAACTGGTAAACCGTTATGCGCTAATATATGAATTTTAATTGAATAGATCACACTTATTCGCGCTTAATATAAAAAGTCGTATTGCACTAATTTGCATAATTGAAAATATAAACTTTCGGATATGTATATCGCGGCATAGTCAAATTTCTAATCACGAACTATCCTGGTGAAATTCCAATATTTATCCGTATTGTTTTTCTAACAATCCCGCACTTCCGGACCTATTGTTATGCTCCTTTGAACCGTTGTGTTCTTTTTAAATACGTTTTTTGCTGGTACTATTGTCCATCGAGTGTATTTTATGATGACAGCGTTACATTCATTTCAATTAAACTGGAAATGCGTTTCTTTTTAAATGCAATCAACACGTACGCCACCGCATACGAAGCATTACCAGGTAAACGAGGGGTATTTACAGAACCTAGATGCTGTTTAACCGAACTGGTGATTAGTTTCATTTGCTACTCTCTCTCATCGAGAACGGCAATCCGTTTGGGAATAACAATCCGCCGGAAGTGCCTTCTCAAATCGGATTAAACAAGGGGTCGGACTATCCTAATTGCCCTTCCCCGCAGTTTTAATGTTTTATTGTTCTGAATTCCCGCTGGTTCCCCATGATTCGTCTACGAAATTTTTACTTCTAAAGGGTGGTAATGTAAACAAGAGGAAATGTTAATATCCAACTCTCACCAGCTTTGATAACACCTCAAACATTCTACTTAAACATGTGGATGGCTTCGCAATCATTGCATGGGGTATTAAACGCCGGGTTACTCTGCTTTCATATAGGATAAATTAGTTCAACGAGCTATGGGCAGTGCGTTTCTATGGCCAACTGAGTGGAGAAATACATTTATACAATCTTGTTTTCATATACCTGAACTAATGAATAATTGTAGCTATCTCATCCTCCAATATTTATGTTTTCATGGATAGCATGACCCCATGGCTTCTTTTTAAAGTCCTACGGGTTAAACTGTTTACACGATTAGGTTCGTTTACATGATTACGTGTTGAAAAAAGAAATTGCCTCACGTTTTTATCAATTACAATATAAAAACCAACATTCATGGTCAATTTTCGTTAAAAAGTAGCAAATTTGTATAACCCCAACTCTTAAGTGACATTCTTTCTCGTTTCTTTCACTATTTTCATACGCGACCACTTTTTTCGTCATCAATTAACCTTTTTAGATTAAACTAAACAATACCTTAATATCACAGTTCTTCGAATTCATTGGCCGGCTGAAATCATTTGCTCAGACACTGCTGCAGATTTACTATGCCGAAATAGAATATCCCTCATAATTCATTTAGAGAGTGTAGATAGTTAATATTTACCCGATAGAATTAATTTCAAATGCCTTAAAATATAAGCACATCCATTTTACCTCCCAGCTGCCCTTATGAATGGCATTTGGCGTCTAGTTTTGTTTCGCATGTTTATTTTTATCATTCTTAAACGATTTCCTTCATGTATTCATGATAATTGTGAAACAAACCCGCCATCGTCATCTGATCTAGTCTGTTGACAAGTTGTATTTTATGACATACACATATACCTAAATATAATTTGCGACGGCTCAAGGTTTTTATTTTTCAAAATTGGCGATGAATAAGCCCCTCAATAATTGGAGACAGATAGCGTGTGCGATGAAGAAAGAGGGTCGCCCCAGACCCCACCCCTCCTCCACTACCCCAAGAACCAATTTTAAAAATCCCTCCAAATGCACGAAATAGATGCATATTATAGAGGCTGAGACAACCAGATATTTGTCCTGCCAGAATGCTGGCAAACGTATTTCTTTAAATATATTTCCGTAAATGTATCAGTGCGGAGGCAGATGTCCATCAGATTTATCGTGCACATCTGGTCGAATAAAGGTTTTGTTTTACTTAAAAAAATCACCCTCCCTCGCCTGATTGATTTGTTCTTTCAAACGAATGCGCTTTAAACACGTTAATTGCTTAATTAATTGTTCTAAGGCTTTAGAACAGTCCTAACCTATCATCGCTGTCTGAAAGGCAATTTTTGCTTTACGTTGTTAAGTGCATAACAGCCGTAGTTATACATACCTCTATTTCCATGTAATGGCGGTTCATCACAGCTTTAGTACATGAATATTTTGGACGATTTAAGGCTATTGCACCATTAAGAATATGTTTCTGCTTAAACGCCAAAAGCGATCGTTTCACAAAGCTTGACTTGTTGATGATATCACACATATAAATGGAGAAAAAAATGTTTTCCTATAATTCTTGTTTTGGGGTCTTTTTATTGGCTTGACGGATTTAATTTATACTTGAAACCCTTTATTGTCACACGTGCAAAAATAACGGGAAACATGTTTTGTCGAGGCTAGCCTTTTAAAGCTGTGGCCACCAGCCAAATCTTCTTATAGATCCATGGAAGTTGGTTCTTTGGGAAGACTGACACACGAGAGGCATTCGAGACCATGATCAAACTGCGCTTACGGCCTTAAGAAAGACATTGCTCTACAAGCGGATGCCGTATCATAATTGATATTCGACTTATAGTATCATATCGAAGTCCGCCTTTCCTGATTCTTCAATTCGGAGAAGACGTTCGACATTTCCCCTAAATAAATCATCTTGAAACCATTTGCATACCAGAGGTCTTATTGTGGGTCACATTTCACCGATAACTATCTTATGATAACCTGTGTACTTTAAATCATAAATGCGTAGGTCGATATTCCTGGAACTATGAACATGCGCACACTGGGCACTCAATACAAATTGTAATGGAATCACTTTCTTTAGATTATCAATACGAAGATTTTGTTGGTCATCCGAAAATGCACCCAATCACAGAACGCGCCGTCTGGATCAGCGTCGACCTTCCGGGACAAGGCGACGCCAAGGAGGATTTACCCGCGACGTATTTTTCTATTGTTTTTCAATTAATTCAATGATTGGGCTCAGCGAAAACATGCTGAACCGCCTGCCTAATGGTTGCCACTTTCCGTTATTAACAATTTCCTCGATTATCAAGAGGTTATTTTTGTCAGGGCTTAGTCGAACTTTATCAAATTATTTTATATACAAGTGCAAACTATTCCATTATGGCCATCGTTTCCGATACCAACATTTTTTGATTCATCGACAGTCAAATCTCCACCATTAAAAGCGCTTATGATTTATTTTTGACCCATGCTGTATCAAATATTTATTCTTTCTTTGTTCAGGTACACATTCCCGACATTGTGGGACACGGCAAGCAATTTGAAAGCTGTTTTAGATTATTTTAAGTAAGTTACAGTTTTAATGGCAGTTGAATGCTTGCTTTTCGACATAGAGCTATATTTCCGTCTTATATTTGCAACGCCTGGAACAATACCGAGCCTGCTCTAAACACTGTATCCAAAACGACTATGATTACTAATTGCCGACGTAGTTGTCGATTCTGTTTACACTTCGTGAAAATATATGTGACAAAAACGATTTTGAGCGATTAAGGCCTCCCTAGGCAGCACGTAACTAATTGTTTTCAACATGTTTTTATTTTCAACAGTAATAGTAATATGGCCGGAATAATTTTGTGTTTCAACTACGGCAAGCTTATAATTAAGTAATTTGTCAATAATAATAATAAAATGTTGTTGGAGTTTAAACGTATGAACATCAACACAACAGCTGATGGCTGGCGAATTTTGGCGAAAATAGGCCCTTCCCCGCTGTTGTGCAAAACAATTTCAGCGGATCCCTATACCAATACTGCCATCATCGATCATGTATTATTCTTGGGTTCCATATCTTCGTCACTATTGATAATCACGATAAATAATGCTAGACGGCCATTACCCTAAGCTCTGTGAATTTTATTAGCCATTTTCAGCAGCCAAGTAGAAATTTTACCGTTCGTCAGAGCGTGCAAAAGGTGACAAAATGCTCCTTGTTTTAATGGTCCTCGTACTAAACACTGGAAAAACATTTTGTGGGAAGGTTTACTGTGTTTTTTCTGTCGAAAGGATTCCCCCCAAAACAACACCCAGTAGACAGATGGGTTAGCAGGCCGCCTCCCGTTTTGTTAGCCACTAGAACGGCTTTCTGTCAATTGTGGTTATTCGTGAAAAAAGCAAACACCGCGAGCCCCCAACCCCCGACGAGCTTTGCTGATAACGAGGAGCATTTCCCCTGCTTGGGACAGAGATGATGAGATGAGGGTGAAACGAATAAAACATGTCCCCTTACTCGTTGTTGGCTCAAATGAACGTCCGGGTGACATTAGGAAGGTTTTTTGATCATAATAAGCCGGTGTTCTTGATCTGACAGACTGCACGGGATGCGCCAGATCTACTCCTTATTTTCTTCGATTCCCATACATTAAAACACTTCTTAGTCGTTTTATTCGTAAATGAGGTTGGCTGCCCAGTAAAATTATAAATCTAGAGCGAGGCTAGTAATCGTTCAGATTAATATTCGGAGGCCTATCAATGAAAGGATTCCCCTTGAAAAGGCAGACGGTAGAGTATGACTGGCCAGCTGCAATGGGATCGCGTTCCTTACCATTGTCTGTTGCTCAAAAAAACAGAAAGGCTCACTATTAAAATCAAAATCCGTTGGGGATCCTTTGACGGGAATATCTTCTCCGATCAAGACAGCCTTCTCTTTGCAGCCCCTGTCAATTCGACAACTCCAAAATCGGATTATTAGAGCCAAAGGAGGTCATTTTGTATGCTTTCAACGTATACATCTACAGGGTACTTCAAGTTCGTATTTATTTTCAAATTAAGCACACAATTTGAATAGAAAATCAGCTTCTGCTTATTGATATATATATATATATTACAGGATCTACAATTTATGATAGTGACAATGATATAATGAAAGATTGATACAATCATATATTGACTATTTCTCCCACGACATGCCACATAAAAAAATTAATTTATTGCGAACGAAATTGCAGGGAAAAATAATCACACCAAATTCTGAAGCACTTTCGCTGTCAATATCACCCGTTTTAACGCCTTTGGACAATTTTCGGTTGACCATCTCAAAGATGGAGTTTCTGCAAATAAACGGGCAACAATTGATGCCTTGAAAGAAAGCATTCGAGGCGAAATTGCTTGACTAGAGCCCAAATATACCAAAATGTCATGGAAAATGTCACCAAATTTACCGACTCCTGTAAGCGTGCATGCGGAAGACATTTCCAAAATAAAATTTATCATTCATGAATTGTAGATCCTCTTTTATGTGTACATATATCACAAAAAATATGATAATTTTCAATTGAAAATTGTTGTTCAATTTGAATTAAAAAACGCGAAATTGAACAACCATCCAATCAATCACATCTGCGCATGTCTCCTCTAAGAAACGAAATGTCGCTAAAACATCAAAATTGATTACTAATAACGAACTACGAATTGAATGATCATTCAATTGGCGATTCGATCGCGGAAATGAAATTAAAAACGCTCACCGTTCATTTCAGAGTTGAACACGCAGTTCTTTTTGGTGAGGGTGCTGGCGCCAATATACTGGCTCGTTTTGCGGTAAGCCTTCATTCTCTATCGTTACTTGTATTTTTTAGAATAGATTTAGGGTTGATTATTGACAGAATTCGTTAAACTAAAAAAATGAGAACTCATGTTTCGTAAGTACGCGTCCCCTTAATTTACGTCCACCTGCAAGTCAAAGTGTGAAACTGCAATAACCGGTTTAACATTCTACTAAACATTTAGTGAATTCTGGTATGTTCGATTTTGTAACAGCCATCAGATGATCCATACATAATGATCGCTACACTTGACAGTTGTTTCTGACATATTTAGTTATAATTACTTCGTAGAAAATATGACATTTTAGTTATCGTCAGGCACTTGGCAGTACACTTAGTTGTAATCATTTTATAACCAAAATCATCATAATAATTGGAATCGGTTTATTGAGGTCACGAGGTCCACATCGATCAGCATTTAAAAGGTACAATACTGGATACGAAAACTACATCATCTGTTTAGGTACAAATTGGAAATGACTGAATTATGACGGAGCGCTGTTCGTGGTAGAATTGCTCAAAGGGATTATAAATGACTACGACTTGAGCGATTCCGTAATATGCGTGTAGCGAGATTGGATCAAGTAGTGAAATGGCCATGTATGATTGGTCAAAGTGATTGAAGATGTAGATAAGGCACTGGAGAAAAATGTTATATAAAAAAACCCAAAGATAGTCAAAAGTTCCCAACATAGGAGGCTAGGTAAAACAACTGTGGAACATTGTTCTTTGGCACGCTTTGAGCTAACACTGAAGCGCCGGAAACGGGAAACTAGAAAGCATTAAGATATTGAGGCGAAACACGCCTTAAAAGGCATTCACAATACAGAGGCGTTGGTGATTGGTACAAACTTTAGAGACCCGTTTGGGAACAGGTGTATTGGCCACGTTTTGCCGTTATGAGACATTTTTTCCGGTGAATTTCTTCAGAACCGCGGTTTCGCTTACACGGAGCTTTTGGAGCTCACCAAGAGTTTGAACTCAGAAAGTTCATTATTTAGCTCAAGTCGTTTGATTCAGGAACAGTATAAATTCGTTCAGTCTCCCGACGGTGAAACAAGTGGTCTTTGAATCGCTTAACGCTTCATCGATTTCAAGAATGCCAAAGCTCGAAAATGGCTCTTTTGGGCAACCATCTACCATTTATCCTACTCTTCATCCTTCAGCAGCAACATGCCAGTCTTTTTTCTATTTTTCCACGTAGATGCTGCACGACGAGATGGTACTGGGGGCTGTGCTCATTCACTGCACGGGCAAAACCGCCAGTATAGCTGATTCCCTTAGAGATAAAGTGAGTTAGGTCTATTTGGAATGGGATTTCATTGTCCACCTCCACTTGAATATGATTTATTGATGCCGACTAAGGTTCCCGCCTATTCTGCATCCATACACTCCCTAATTATTTTTTAAAAAAACATCAAATATATTTTTGGGATATTCCCCAACGACAACATTTTGCAGCGCACCAATTATGTTAATTGACAGACCAAATCGTCCATTCATATGCAAGGTCCATTCTGCCTCGGTGAATCGCGTCGTACTTTTCGATTTTTCAATGTATCGAAGCCACTGGCGACGAAAATCGTTTTCGGCTTCAGAGACATCTTAATTTGCTACGAAGAAACGGCCCATGAGGGATGAAAGGCGCCGCCTCCAAAAAGACAGTTCAAATTTATTCGTTCGTTTTTTTTTCAGCTCGTTAATTGGAAATTGAACACAACAGGAATGAACCCTGCTACCGAAAGTTTTCTCATTCTTCATAGGTTCGGATGCGTAAGTTGCTTATTTTTGCGGTCAAAACGTGTCAAGCCAAATCACTTGGCTTTTTTGCTGTTCTCGTTGTTATAACTCTGTTCTTCTGTTTCAAATAATCAAGATTGCCATGTTTTGTTTCATCGTAGTAGCTACACAAAATTGCGAATTAGTTTCTTGAGGTCATGCATGAGTGCCAGCATTTGCAGCACTGCTATCAACAAACGTAGAATGGATGCGCTATTTACTAGTTGGATCTAATTATTGAGGCAAAATAGCGCCCGGGGCGTTTTTTCGTTCTTCTAAACACTGAATACATCATTAGAATGTGGATGATTGGAATCCACGATCCGTGTATTCCCCATGCAGCGCCTGGAGTATTTGGCTGAGTTAAAATTAAACCAACTCAGTGGAAAAAGGTTACCATTCGCGCGGTAGCCAATGGACAAGCTGCCTTGGTGCCTCTGATCATCCAGTGACGTGGAGGCTGTTTTGCTGCGGAAGCCGTCTGCTTCAACACCCGCACTTCAACCAGCCAGAGTTCTACCTGTTGCCCCGGGATTGATGAAGTGTTGGACGATGCTGCGAGGACCACTTCCTCCTCATCTTCGGGTTGCGCTGGGGACGCGCCACTTGTGCTCCATTCACAAGAATCTCCACGGAAATGTCATCCCTGAAGCCGGCTCGTCGACTAGCGGGTGGAGATGGTCGCGCGAAAAACACGGGAAACGTGATGGCCAAAAAGGGACTGTTGTGGAAGTAAATGCGGCCCCCCGAGGCTACTTAAACCGAGAAATAAAATAATACAATCATATCAGAAAAACCGCATGGACAATGAGATACCCATATGTGCAGAGACCCTCTAATGACAAAAATGAAGGCGGAGCTTCTTAAATAAAGGAATATATTTATTTTTGTATCATGTTTGTTGTTGGTTAGTATGTTTAGATGCTCCGAGACAGCCGATACGTCGTTTTCATCGAAACGGGAGCTATTGCAAAATATAATGAATAAATCTGGCGTTGGGAAACGTCTCTAAAGTCTAAAGATTTTTTTTAAAAGATAAATTGTGTGAAATGGAAAATATTTCATTGCTATATGGGAGTTCGCATTCATGAGTAGTTAAACGTTCGTATATTCATCAAAGAAAACCGACTTTCTTATCCTCTTTTTACAGATATCAGAGTCTGGAACGGAGTTGGAGTTAAAACAGGCCATTGGACATTTCCGCGAGAATCTACAACAATCCATAAATCCGAAAAATCTGAACCGGTATATCGCAGCGTACATGCAGTAAGGCGCTTCTTCTACAAAATTATAAAACCTTTTTTTTAATTTCCACGAGGATTACTTAAAAGGTTTGGGATTAGTTGTGGGAGTTAACGCCATGGTGTGTACTGGTTGGCGTAGTAGTTTTAATTGAAGGATTAAGTAAAACTGCTTAATTTACACTTGCGGCACTGGACGTATTGATTTGAAATACGACCACCACAAAAATTGATTTCTTGGAGGGCACATTTATTGGCTAGAATATTAACCTGTTTCTATATATTTGAAGTTTTTATTCGCTTCTTTCATTTTGCCTTCCAGACGAAAACCCTTAATAGATCGGATCAATGATTTAACGTGAGTAACTCTTTGGTTTTTCGTTGGATCCAGGAAAGGCTGTTTGTTAATGCACGATGGCCGACACTTTTAGAAACCACACCAATTACATGCGCCTTCTTTAGCACTACCGGGGTTACACACGTAACATTACTCGAGTGATTTTGAAAGGTCGAGGTCAAATGCATTCCGAAATATGCATAGATCAGAAAATGTGGATAACATTATATCGTTTTATATATGGAAACCTTCCCAGGTGCCAACAAAAACTAACATTTGTTTCACTTATTAAATTTACCTACTTTATTTGGCTAACAAATCGACTTTGGAAATCAACGAACTATTTAGATACATATTTTGCTGAAACAAGATTTATCATCTCACTATTGCTTTTAAATAAAGTAGCTTGAATCAAACCGTATTGCATCGGAAACATTTGGTGAAATTATCCAATTTTCGACGGTGTCGATGATCATTTGTCTTCAATTCTTGCATCAACCGAACCTTGTAAGGCTTAGAAGATAATCCTTACCGAAATGTCTCCATGTGGCGATTGCAGATCGGCCAAATTGCTGTGAACACCTCTCAAGTGATAAATTTCGATCTTCTCGATATGCAATATATCGTTTTTTATTCATAAATTGTCGACTCTTTACGATATAGGCCAATAAACAGATGATAAATCTCCATTCAGATTGGTTATTTAATTCGAATTAGAAAGAAAACTCAAACGTTGAAGACCCTGTACAAGCTCCATCTAAACAAGCAGTCTGTATTGGTTGTAGATATTGCCAGGAATATGCTTAATTAAGGTAACTTTTGGTGTAGTTTATTTTCCAGCTCCTAGATCTGGAAAAAAATCTCAAAATGTGGATTGGTAAATTGATAAGTGATTGATTGATGGCTGTATTCGGAAAAGCTACATTTCTTGCTCATCAGCTTCCAAGGTCTCACCCATATCAGCCCCCAGAAGAACTGACGCGATAAAGATCTTTCGTCGAAACTGTCATGAATACGCAGATCGGCTGGGAAAGTTAGCAGCAAAACCTTCATTTTCTATTCAGGAAACGGAAATGGGATACAATAATTTGGCTGGCTGGGAAGAGTTAATGCGCAGTTTATGTACTATTTCATCTCAGCCCAAAATAATATCATTTAAATGCTGGTATTATTCTGAAATGGTCGTCATGGTTATTTTCGGTTTAACGAAATATGAACGTAATCCTCTTTTCAAGAAATCAAAATCTGAGAGCGCCAATTGGACCTCTCGCTCGTAATTTAGCTCAAATCCTTTGATTGCTGTCTTGTATATCCTTCGCCTACTACTTGCATCGTTTTTGTTTTCCAAGTCACTTGTTTTCTGTGGTCGTTGCGCGGAGGCGTCCAACGTTTTCCGACCCGAGTGTAAACTTGTTTTTTAGAAAATTCGAGTGCTTCCTTCACAGCGAAACAGAATTGCAAATCGCAGCTCCCCAAGCGCGGTTTTCCGTTGGATAAGGGATCGTAAATATGCATAAGTGTGCTTGTGCGTTGCAACGCCAGCTACGCAAGTAAACGCAAATACGTGGATAGAGGTTACATGCATTTGAGGATGTTTGAAATTATTGTTTTTTTCGTTCGAATACGTGTCCGACATTTGTGAATGCACATATTTTAAACGAGGATTGTATAAACACTTTGTAAATCTGTGTAAAGCCCGGAAATTGAGTCAGACACTCGTAGGGATAAATTATTTTTACACAAATTCCGCTCCGATAAATTACAGAAGTGAAAATGGACAAAATACTTATAAATATTTCTTACCGGGGCAGAAAAAGCGTAAGACAACGAATTATTGTCGATTTGTCGTTGGCAATCTGTTTGTTTTAGACACGCACAGTCTTTTTATGACCGGTGAGTCGACACAAATGACATGTGCACCGAAATCAATCGATTAAATGAGTAAAATTCAAGATGAATAAAATCGAATAATATAGAGAGAGAGAAAACTGTTAAATTGTAAAGGAAACGAAAAAGAATTATACATAACAGACGATTCGGAAGAAATCTATGCACCCAGCTCTTTTAGCTGGTTGTTTTCGTTATTTAGTGGTTATATTTTTGCCATTTCAGCTGTTCCGTCCTCCTCATCACTGGGGCTCTAGCGCCCCAACGCAAGGGCTGCGAGAAGCTCTACGAGGCCATCATGAAGGTGCACAAGGTTAGCTCCTGCGCGACCCACGACCTGGTGGTGGTCGAGAACGTCGCCAACGTCCTGGCTGAACGGGTGCGTTTCTCTACCCCTACCCCCTCCCCTCTCACAACCGCCTCTTTGAGTCACATTTTCATTTTCTCCTTTTAGCCCGACAAAGTGGCCGAATGCATGCAGTACTTCCTTCAGGGAATCGGCCTACGTGGGTTGCTTCTGCAATTGTGGGAATGTTGGAGGTTTTGTCACGTCTGTTAAATGGCCCATCGTGGGAGGTGGCGGCCAGCTTCGTGCTTCGTGCTTTGTCATGGTGGGCTCGCTCGCGAATCCAGAAACGGTGCCCATCGTAAATAAGGGAAGCGAGATTAGAGTGCTGTTCCAGGGGTGTTTTTTTAGAGGAAACAGATAATTTTGCGTTAATAGGAGAATGTTATAAACTTTTGTCCAGTCTTCGGCATCATCAAATTAGGTAATTACCCGACCGGAAAACGAATCTTCTCGTTTGTTCTAAATGAGATCGTTTGTAACAGCAGAAGGATGCTCTATTGAGAATGAAGCCAAGCAAATCGTTGTCTTTCTAATGATGCCTACATTTTCATGTAAATATTCGCGTTGTCGCTGGCAGCCAGAAGATTTAGTTACTTTTGATGATTGGTTGGATTACGGAGAATAATCCTGTGAGTTTGTGAATCATAAATTTAGATTCTTTTTAAAGATGATAAACTACGCATCTAGTCGTCTATTTCACAAGCAAGACTGTCAATCGCGTAAATAATACAATTATTGCTGTAAACTGTACTTCTGTTATGCGCCTGAGTGATTCTTGTGTCGCTGTTTCGTTTAACCCACCCATTGTTCAAGCAATGCCGCAAAATGTTTCTGGAAATTTCATTTTCGACGAATAGCCGCAAGGTTTGGTCAAATACTGCTATTTTTTCGTTTTGGGGGATTCACGGAAATCCTGAACTGAAGTTAAAACCCCCCGCCTTTTCAGATGGGAATGCGAAGATGATATTGGTTGAGCAAACCCGAGAATACTAATCGGGAACCGTGCAAAAACGATCTGTCTTAATTTGTGCCCGAAGTTCAAATCGGATGAAAAAAACTAGAACATCTTCTGTTTGAGCCTTAACTTATAGATAAGTAAGATGCGTGCCTCAATAGACTTATATTTGTAATAATCCTTTAGTAGGTGCGGAGGCACCAATTTAATCAATTTTGTTAAAATGGCACACGTGCTAAATTATTGATCATAATTATTGAGTAACCAAATCTTTCGTCGATTTTTGGAACAAAATGAACAGCGGCAATTATCCTTTGAATTTCGAAGTGAAAGTTTTTTTAAAAACGGCAGACCTTCGCATTCGACAAAATATTTCAGGAAATTCTAAACTCTTAAAACACCTTTTGCAATGACGCCAAGTCTTTCACGATTTGTTGTTTATAGGAAACCTATTACAGGATATATTTTCAATTTATTTCTAATTCTTTCGTGACTCCATTTGGGGAATCAATTTTGAAATAGTTACGGTTTTCTAACAGTCGCAATATAATAATTATTTTGGTTTTCGGTCTTACGTTCAAATTGTGTTTATTTCTCACTGTGAAACTTTAGTGAGTCATGTGAAAATGCAGACTACTCCGCTGTATTTGAACCGAAGAATGTCGATGGAGGATTACGATCGTCCTGTGGGTCGTGTTCCATTGGCCGGCGGGTTTCGGACCAACCTTGAAGCGCCCCACGACCTTGGGGAGGATCCCAACACGAATTAGGAATTCGAACCAATGGGCTTACTGGAAGATAACAGTGTGTTTAAAAGTAACTCTTACTGCACCAATGGATATGACCTCCCTCAATGTTTGTCTTAGTGTCTTATAGCTGATCGTGTTTTCATATCATTATTGTGTCGTAAATGTTATATTCAGCCTGTTAATGTTTGATCAACAGCGAACCGCGGCTGTCTCCTACACCTCCAGTTTCGCTTATTTCTAGTGGCTATTTAAAAATTATAAAAATTACACACATCTTATGCACGTGTTTTTCCCAATCTACACCCTATTCGCTACAATTGTCTATCAGGCGGGAGCGAATGCAGCCAAACAAAAGTGAAAATATATGAAGCAGAGAATTGTCGCACACTGTGGTCGACGCATTGCACAAATATAGAAGGTTTCGGTAAGGATTTGCCGGAGAATTTCCTCCTTTTCATGATTACCGACTTGCAGGTGTCTTTGGTGGGCTATATTCTCGTTTGTGCCGTGATGGCAGATTCCACCCTATCGTACAGGTGTCTGTCGTTTCGTGTTCACGCCGCATTTCACAATATAAACATTCAATAAACATACTACGGATTTATTGAAACGACCATTAATTCGAAATAAAATGCAGTTTTTATTTAATCAGCAAAGAAATGTACATTCAAAACAAGCGTGTGAGTCACTACCGCGCGATATCACGTTTCGCCAAATATATTGGTCGAGGAACTATGCGCCTTTCCGGTAATTTGGTGAATGTTACGCATTTTTTCTTTTGAAAACAGTATCATAGATCTTGCTAATTTTCAGAGACATAAAACACGACTGATTGAAAATGTGAAAAGTTATTTGTGTGGGCCTATAAAACGGTCTTTTTTGTTATCTATGTTGAACTGCGTCGGTTCATTTAAAAAAACTTTATCTTTTCTTACTTCCAGAAATATTATAAGCATTTAATTTAGTTTTCGATCGGATATTCGGCTTCTGAAAACACGGTTTACTAATCACATAAAAAAATTCCGTTCTGGCAATCGCAATATCATGAAAGAGCCTAGAGGAATCTCTGTGAATTGCAATCTACGGCCAAATATTGCAAGACTTGGAAATGAATTGGGCGCTAGTCATACGACTGTTTCCTTACATCTTCCTTTTGAGGGACTGTTAGTTTATACGCCTTCTCTGATTGGATAGGTCTCACGGGGAAAATTGACTGGCAAGATGCTCGTCAGACCTTTCGTGACACATGCCTACTAACAAAGACTTCAAAGGACGCGCTGCAAAATGAAAGCTCTATTTGTCGCAGCACCCGATTAAATTAATTATACTAGCAAGCGGAAAGGATCGGGATTTAGCACATTTCAATCTGTAATTATTGGGCGGGATTGGACTGCATAGCCTTCCAATCAATCTAATTCGGAGCAACTCAGCATTAACTGACTAGGTGTCGTCCAGTACGTTTGGATTACCCTTGGACGGCTTGTAAAGCGGCGAATAATGAGGCTGTTTATAAGTAAATATAGAGATAATCCGCTGCTTTATGCAATTCTCGAAGGCCATTTTAGCAAATAGCTGGACGTTGAGCGTACACAACCCCCAACGACTGACCTGTCATAATGGTCAATTTAAGTAGCAGTCGAAGTGCAAATAATTTTCAGGCGGTATATTTCGTTTGAACCCTTCCATGAACTACGAAATGAACTATTCGGTTTCTCAGCGATATCAATAATTAATTAATTCCAGGTCACAGTGCATTATTTGGGTTGTTCGAACATGAGATGCAAATTGGTTTATCGTCTATACCAAATACAATTATTTATTTAGTGATCACTTACATTTACGCCTTTGCCAGGTTTTATATGCTTCGAGGGGTTAATTTGCCTTTCTGGCAAACTTACATTGTTGTTATTTCGTTTATTAGGGCCAACCTAATATTAATTTTGGTCGTTGTTAGAAAATGATGTGCCCAAACATTTAATAAATTTGAAAATGCAAAAGAAGACAGTTAAAACAATAGAAAGAAGAATCATTTTCAAACGCATGTCTCGTGCTCTATACATAATCACCACGCCCTGTATACAACCAATATACAACCAAAAAACGAGATTCAAAAATAACTACTGATGGCTCACAAAAACGATTCGAAGAAAGTGCACACTATTGAGGCAATGCATAACCAATAGGATTGATTGCAGGAAATGGACCAATGACGACCCCGCGTGTTATTATCGCAGGGACTTATGGTATTTTTAAGTGGTCGGAGCTTGGACTGAAAACAAGTTTGTTAAATATGTTGTAAATTGAAAAATAGGTCCGATTTAGATTTGGTAGGCCATTTAGCATGCGAGAATCGACTATAGGTACGGTGAATTCTGCTGTTTGGCTTGCAGCTGGAACAGTTCTAATTAATCGCTTGGTATAAGCACCAATTAGGAAAGAACGCGCTTCGTGACAAAAACAAGTGCCTTTTGTATTGCAGCAACAGACGTCGGGTGATAGACAGACAGGAAGATTTGGGAAACTTTGTCGTGCGTTCACGAAGGAAAATAAAGCCGGCGGTCGTCTAAACGTTGAGGATTGAACACGTTTTCTTGAGAAAGGTCGCCTTTCAAGCGTGTATTTGTTTCATAATGTTGAGGATCGTTAATGCCTCAACTGGTCCCAACATAAATTTCGATCAAGAGGTTTAATCTCAGTCATGCAAAGCACCTTTCTGGACCACAAAGGACATTCTTCAGCCCTATCAGTTGTTACACAAGCAGTTTTTATTTGAACTAGCAAACGTGTTCATAGGTGTTGCCCTATATTGCAGCCCAATTTCTATTGATTCGAACTGGCTATTGTCAAGACGTTTAGGTTCGCGGGTGGATATCGAGTACCCTATTAGGGATCGAAAGTTATAATGGCAATTCAATTGAAACCGACACTAACTATCATGAAATAATCATCTATGATATCCAAAATGGAAACGATTCAGTATCGTTGGCTTTCCGAATAAATTAATTTTTCGGGAAAATTGGTGACTTGCATTACGCTTGACTGACTCAGCCATATTTGGGGCACGTGAAATATATCTACAAATCAATTGATTGAGGTAACGGGGACTTATAACGCAAAATGTCAGGAAACAAATGAAAATGAACAGTGCAGGTTCGCCCAAGGTCTATTTTATTCGCGATTGCTAAAACGTGACTCCGCCCAAACGCCAAACGAACCCCAAACACTTTAATTGGTCCAACGCATCGAGGCAGCCATCAAACTGCCAAACCAAAACCGCCCGCCCACTCATTGACGCGCAATGCATCGATAGAGCCATGACGCTGCACTTCTTAAAGGCTGGCGCGATATGCAAGCATTAACAACATATCAAATCTTCCCGTTGTCAAGGGGAAACAGTAACTTCTCATTCACTGAATTGAGAAGGAAAAACGTCCGCAAGATGTCCTTATGTCACGCGACTTGCAGTCGTATTGAATCTACAGGAAGTGGTGACGGTTTCCAGCCTCGAAAGGTTACTTCGGCATCATTCGGGGCGGTGACCAATTCACCCAGTGTCTCAACATCATTGTATAGGAGTTCAAATGTCTTCTTCCTCACCGCTAGAGAGATATATTGTACCGCAGTGACTGAAACTCCTGGTGGCCGCTGCTCAGCGTGTAATAACGGATAAACATTGAAAGAACTCAAACGAAACAAACCACTGAACAAAGCCAGGAATTGTACAAGGCGACGTTGACGTCTCCCATACGACAATTACAGGATCGCGGAAACGGCCAGTAACATTTTCCTGCCTTAAACGAGTTTTCGGCTGTCGTACACCACGCGCCTGCATAGTGCGATTGTAAGGTATTGCTTGCGCCTAGCCAATAAATGGCATGCCTCAAACTTTATTACACGAAATTCGATTTTTCTGATGAGTCAAAACAATGACAACCCCATGACACACTAAATCACCAAATTTGGATCCGGTCAAAAGAGTATACGTCCAGACAACTGTAAGTGGGTGGAGCCCTCTAAAAACCCATTCGGGCTGAAATGTCTCCTCATTTTGAGTTAAGATTGCGGAGTTCAAAGTTAATTATGCCGTGGAAAATCTGCGTAAATTACGGAAATTCGGATTATCAAAATTGAATTCACATTCTTGGTCACCCAGGAGCCGGTCAGACGAGTTTTATTCTGCGCTAGTTCGAATTCACAGCTTCAGAGAAGCATGTGTCATACAAAAACTCATTTTGCTAGAGTTGACAAAGAATACGCGAATCTTGTGAACCAGATTACTCGGGTTTTTTAATACTTATTTCGATATCAATATAAGAAAAAAAGTTGCATCTAGTGACCAACAAAGTGTGATTGATTGAGTAAGTCCGATGTTTAAGGGCATTGAAGCATCCCTCAAGATGGTTTGAAATCTTTTTTTGTCAAGGCCCGCATATTCATTTAGTGGAATTTCAACTGGGTTGCAAGATAACACCATTTTTCTCGGTGCAGCTTTACAGAATATGTTATTATTGCTGAAATCCACTATTTAAAGTCTTAAATAATTCCTTTTTCAAAATATACTTTGTGCGTTCTTCCTTTTTGGGTTTCCTGTCGCTATTGCGTTTTTCTCCGGCTGTGGGGGAGAATACATTTAGACAATTTATATACATATTATATTAATAATTAATACATAAATCAATCAGCATGCAATTTTGACAATATTATGCTTTACCGGAACATTCAAAGATTGGATACGTTTTCATGGAGTTCGGTTTTAAACCTTCGAGCAACCTCTGATTCCCGGAAGTGTTCGTTGTAACAACTGGCGTTACAAAAAACTGAATAATGGTCGTTTTTGCCTATTCCTAAAATACACAGTTCATAGGATTTGAGATTCGTTGAGTAGGATCTGTCGAAATCCGGTGAATAAATTTCCGATTAAATTGACAAATTTAACTTCTACTGTAATTTGACTAGTAATATAAGAGGTGTTGTTTTGACGTTATTGAATTCAAATCAAATATTTCGAAACGAAAATCGTAAAAGAGCGTACATCACGTCGGTGGTTTTACAAATGGCATGTATTCGTCTCCCCAATTAAGATTTTAAACTGATATTGACAGAAATAAACCGGGCGGAGTCAAGCCAGACTCCGCTTGTATATTTTCCAGATGGTAACGCACGGATAGTACATACAATTCAGCATAATGATGATTTCCAATTTAATAAGGTCATGAGGACCAAAGCACCGCCCATTCTGGTGTAACCAAATATCGGGGTAAATGGGGATTTACTAAATTTTGATACGCAGATGTTATCATGGGAAGCAGCGTAAATATTTTAAAAATAGGAAATTCAGTCCTTTCCGGTCAGATTCAGAAGCTTCGTCTGACTAGATAATATTTTGAAAGTAGTAGTTGGAGATTTCTGGCAATTATTTTGTGGAAATGTTGAAGACACGAGAACTGGTTAGTGGAGAAGAAAATCGGGATTAATTATAATCCAAAAAAGCGTGTGCCAATGATATTAATCTTATCTTTGTTTTTATTTTAGGTATTAGCATTGAGCATAGATAGAAGAATAAGTTATATTGGCCCCGACTGCAATCAGTGTGCACTAACGTCATGTGTCATTATGGATAGATCACCAAACTCACAGACCAATCCATTATTCATAGGCATCTGCAGAGAATCGAAGCTGCTCCGGGTATTACCTTCAATTCCTAACTCCTGTCGGATAATATGAACCATTTCTAGTGATCGCCGTAGACATTAGTTACACATTATTATTAGTTTACCCAAATCTATGTTCATTCACGCCACCATATTCGTTGGGAGGTGTTGATTAACAAAATAATGTCCAAACGTTAAAAAATAGGTACATCGATGATATCAGGAGGCAATGAAGCTAGTTTTCTGCCTGACAATTGATGATGATGATGTTTTAAAATAAAACTGTTTGTTTTATCACCCGTTTCGTGTGTCCTCTCAGATAGCTGTCTGGAATAAGCGAACATAAATGCTTCGGTGTTGCAAAGCTTGTGAACCACTCACATTAATTGCCGCACAAAACTTTATCTGTTGGATTTAAGTTAGGCTTTTAATATCCTGGAGATTATAAATTACATTCTAGTTAAAGAACCAGCATTTTGATTAATTTACTTTGGGACATGTCCTCTCGCCAATTCTATCTCCGTCGATCGGTTCATTTATATATATATTGCACGGAGTCGACAATTTATGAATGATTCATGAGATATTAAAAATTTCTCCCGCCTGCACTCTTACAGATGTCGATTCTTTTGGCGAAATTAAAGAATTTTCGACGCTCACGATGATCGTTTGTCCTCAATTGCAATACCAACTGAACCTTATTAGGCTTAAGAGCCAAATCCTTAAGCAAAATACGCAATGCGATTTGTCATTATTACCCCAAATGTATGATTTTATTTCTGATCTAAGGAGCGATGTTCCTAATAGTTAAGAGAATAAGCAAAGACCAAGAGACTACCATTCTTTGCTAAACCCGTTCATTGACTTTTAGTCATCTACTCTTAAGAAATGCATTTGAATTGTGCGAATATATCATTACCTGAATGTATTTATGTCCCTTCATAAGTGCGGCTAAATACGGGTCCCTAAATCTATAGTTTCCAAAAAATCGATAAGATTTCATCAAACGACCTTGACAACGCTGCGCGCATTTTCTGAATGAATTAGAAGGCTCTTAGCGCGCGTTATGGATAGGGCCTTTTAATTGCCTCCAATGCGCGTTCACCATACTTTGAGTATTTAATTTGTCTTTCTTGCCAATTTACCTCGTTGTTATTTCGCTTATTCGTGTTAACTTATTTTGCATTTTCTATGCATAATCGCCACCTCTTGGATCCTTTTTTGGGTTAAATGTTAATGCTGTAAGTTTTGCTCATGTTACCTTAATAGAGCGAATGTCATTATTATAATTGAGGAATTTTGCGCGTGGTGTGACAGTGGTAGTAAAAACAACGTCATTTGAGTGTGTGCGTGTAAGAATTTGAGTACACTGCAGGGAAAAGGGGGACTACAGTCGTCGGGGATGGGCAGAAAGTAACGGGGTCGGGTGGGCACGGACGTGGAGAGTGAACCGGGGTATCGGTCATCGGCTCTGATTCTTTAGCCGGGGCAGGGGTGACCACCAAGTTGTCCTCGTTCAGCGTCCTGTACCGACGCCCTGGTTGAAGATTCGCCAATTTTGTCGTCAACTCGCACTCAAGCTCGCGGATTTGCGCCGCCATTGAATTCAGTTCTTCGTCCAGTTCGACGCGCGAAGAAGGAACCGGTAGACGTCCTGTTGTCGACCTTCTCGTAGATACGACCCTTCTATGCAGGATCCTATGCATCGTCTGCTTAATTAGCTTCACCATTTTTCCTCGATATAAAAAACAACAGTGTTACAAAGCTCACGTTAGCGTGATGGACGATCCCAAAAGTCCCAGTTCCAACATGGCCGCGATTCCATTAAAACAAAACTATTAATCGAGACAAGAACTGCAAAAGCTATTGGAATTTGTGTTCAAGCTTACTAATAACGTTAGTTATAATGTAATAAGATAGTTTCATTCTACAGTGCGCTCTCCTTTCATTCAATAAAGCCACTACAATTATTATTATTATTAATATGATGCGCATATCAGACGCGTATTGTAAAATATTCTACAGTAATAAACGAGCTGGAATATTATGGCACATTTACATTTATTGAACTGGTATTGGTTTGGAACAATTAATTAGTTAATGGCTTATGTATTAAAAATTCACTAAAATATCCTATGGTGTACACTTCTTATAAATTAAGCAAAATTTATTCTTGATAGCACACCCAACTTATTAAAGTATGATTTCGTTGTAAAACGTCGCTTGTCGGTTTCATAAAAGTGTATTTTAAATTCTATTCAATGCTATAAGGTGATCTCATTCAATATTTACTACCAAAAATGAACTTTTTATACGAGGAAATTTCTAATGGCGCAGGAACGATAACAAAGCCCATTGAAGAAACAATTCAAGTCGCATGTTTCTCTGATTGAAATCGGACGTTGTGTTTTTATATCGATTTAAACGAATGTTAATCAAATTAGTACACAACAGGGCACCCTCCTCCGAAATGCAGGCGTGAAACGACGCAATGACCCAACCAATAAACTGGGTAAGATGGGAGGGGACATGCTCTCGGCATCCCGAGCGAGCACTCGAAGAACTGGATGGAGAGGGTGGTTGTGTGGCCTGAAGTGTGAGCGACGTTGAATGTGAGTGTTCGAGCAGAGTGTAAATGATGGATGGGTTGTTGTCGGAACTGTGTAATTCGACAGAGCTGGGAAATGATAGATTTTCCAAAACGGGCGTTTCCTCACCAAAATCTGCTTTGAGGCCATCGTCGCTGACCGTATCCTCGACGCCGTTCATCTGCAATGCAAAAAACCCTTGGCCGTGCTTTTTCTTGACCTAAAAAGGGTCGTTGTAGGAGGGTTTTAGAGGCTTTCGTGCACGGTCGCAACTGGCAAAAATAGAGGATCACTCCTGTAGTGCCGGATCTATTGGCCAAGGTTGTGTAGGTGGCAGGGTAGCGTTAGGGCTTAGATTCTTCACGAATTGACTTATACGGGTCAAGAAATCGCTGTCGGTCTGCTTATGGATGAGGTAAACGGCGTCGAAAAATCCAGCCTATCCTCTATGTTTTCTCGAGTTTTGAGAACTGCCTAAACGTGCCGGTGGAACCCTCCGACCATACCATTAGGGGCTGGGTGGTATGCTGTCTGTTGTAATGTGGCTTGGAGCTCCATAAACGGCAACCCAATTGCTTAGGAAAGCGTTTGTTACAGTCTCGGATGTAGCGTGCCGTATTGGCACTGCCAAGAGCAATCTTGTGGAACGATCTACGCGTGGCAGCAGGAAACGGCAGCCCTTAGCGTGAGGTAATTGTCCTACCAGACCGCGGCTTAAACAAGTATCCGGTAGGTCCAACGAACTCATTGGGGCATTTTTCTGCCGGGTCACCTTGGCGCGTTGGCACACGATGTCCGCTCTAGCCCAGGTTCTCACGTCTTTCGAGAGGCCTTGCCGGGTAAGGCGAAAATCGATCCGAAACCGAAATGAATCCGAAAAATTACGAATAATCCAAAGGATATCTTGAGGGCAGTTTGGGGTATATCTTCGGATGCGATGGGTATTTGGTTATAGGCGTGCGCTAGGTCGAGGCTTTAGATGCCCGTATTTCCGTGAAGGGAGACACTCTAATCTAGGATGTGGAGGATTGGGTGACTGTCGTGTTCAGTCACTCTGTTAAGTCCTCGAAATCGCCACATGACCTCCAATCTCCTTGTGTCCCTTTCGTAACCGTGCGCGGAGGAGAGGACCAGCTGCCGAAGCACGGTCTAATTATGCCTAGAGTCGGCATCTATTCGAATTCATTTTTTGGCTATTTGTCTTCTTTCTAGCGTCAGCCGGCGCTAACGGCACGACTGTATCGGGATACAGATGCGTATGAAATGTTGGACATCGTGTTTATCGGGAGTGTCGTGTTTTGGCGGTCGAAAAGAGGGAGCGATGGGGGCAGCTCGTCTGGTCTGGTACTTGCTTGAGGTTTGAGCTAAAAGTAAAGCCTGCGTTCTTACCAGCGTGTAAAAGGTTGAAAGATTAAATGCGTGGAGCAAATCGACACCGATTAATGGGGAAGGAGCATCCGCCAACAGTAATGTCCAGAAAAGCGTGCGTTTGAAAACCGGGTTAAGAGCAAGGCATAGGCTTCCGTATGCGGGGATTGGTGAAAGGTTAATCGCTTTTAAGAACTCCATTGGGAATATGGTCTGGCGATCGAAGAGAAATGTGGGTATATAGCTGACTCGAAACGAGCATGAAGCAGAGATTATTGTTGGGGTCCCGAATGCAAAGGACGCTGCTTGTTGAGGAAGCACAAGATGAGTAGGCCACTATTGCTCTCTGGCGGTGGCGTTTTCCGAGTGCCGAAACGGAGATCGGCAGTTCCGTGCATTGGGCCCGAAGCCGGTTTGAGCAAACATAATCCGTTTTCAGCCTCCTCTAAAGGAGGGTGACCACTCCTACGCATAGGCGACAAAATTCGAGAGGTTTGGCGGGGGCTGCAGTGGTGTCTGCGACCTTGAAATTCAGCGCGTAGCTCGCTATCCATTCGGTGGGCAAGGAGGGGCATTCCTTCGTGCTACACTGGATTGTTGACGACCGTTCTGACTTTGCTAGGCTGCCTAGAAACGACTTCTAAATACCGTTGCTGACCTTCACCCTCGGCTTCTCTAGCGGTCCATTGGAACAGCTACATTAGAGGGCTGTCTTCGATCAGCGAGTCAACGCTCGGGGTATCAAGGGGAAGCTTTTAAATAAGGAACACCTTCATGAAGCTATCATTGAGGCCCATGATTCACCTGTGTAATATCCCTACTAATCTCCATGGAAGCATCCACGAAGCCTCGTTATCCTCCGCCGCACGAAAAAAACGTTTTGTTTATATTCCTCGCCTTTTCTATGAAGACGGCGGAAATATTTTAGTCATAGTAGACTGTCAGTGTTTAGCGGTCTGCCTAGACGATTGGTGTTGCTGCGACATGGTGATAAACGTCGAGCGAAGAGCCACCTTTATGACATTTGACAAAACATTTTAAACATATTTGCTACATTATTTTCGTGAATACAAGGAATTTTAACATTGTACATTGTGGTGTACTGATTGCTTTTCTGAATATCCTGAAAATGGGGCCTTGCAAACCTAGCGTGAATATAAATCTTTCAAGTTAACGCTTTTTTTCAAATTCAACACCCATTTTGTATGCAAAAGGATCATTTTTTAAATTTCTATATTTATTTTAAAGGTTCCACAATTTATTAATGATAAATGATAGATTGCAAATAGCCTCTGCGTTTGTGCGCTTTGAGATGTCGGTTTTGTGGGTGTGAGCAACCGGATAGTTTTACAGAACGAAGACGATGTTCATTTTTATTTGAATGGGGACGTAAAAAACGAAATTGCCGTATTAGGGCATTTGAAAACCCGCGGCTATAAGTTGAGAAACCTTTTAATTCCTCTCTTGTTACTGTTGGGTGCGCATTTTGGTCTGATAGTGTCATTAGGTCATTAAGCCCAAAAGAACCTTTATCAGTACACATGCACTCGGCGTGGGGCATTTGCAATTGTAGATCCTATAGAATATATCTATATATATATAAAGAGATGATGATGTTCCATTCAAAATGGTTGTTTAATTTGAATTTGAAAAAAAATTCAACCGTGAAAGACCCTAGACATAATGAAAAGATTTGCTCGAAAAATAAAATTTGGGCTGTAAAAATGATGGTCGTTACGTAGTTGCGACGTTCGGGGACAACACTATTATTTTATGCTTTTTATAGCGTTATTTACAGATCATAAAACTTAAAATGAAGCATTATTTAGTTTCTCGAGATTCGAGTGTACAGTTATGGCGAAAGCCAATTAAAATATCTTGAAGGTGAGGGTGCAATCCACATCAGTTTGTCACCCTAGCCGATAAGTTGAAAACATATGTGCTGCATACAATTCCAGCTCCGTAGATGGACAAAATAATAATTACTAACAGAAACGAGCACAACTCAAGTGGCACTATTGCTGCCTTTGAAAATGGCACAGTTGACTGTTAGTTTAAGGTTGCGCTTTTAATCAAGACAATACATTTCGTCAACCAAATATAAAATGTGCATTCATTGGTTGCCTGTCCTGCGTTGGAGATGGCGCCACAATGGCGTCTTTTGGTGGATGTGCTGTCGGTCTATATACCAAAGCTGGCAAACGTTTTTCAGGACTATACAAACAGACAGCTTTAGCCATGTAGCCAGTCTGGTAATAATCGCCTGGTACGAGAGGGAATTTGGTCACAAACGCGTTCATTCTCTGGGGGAAACTGTATTGTTTGATCAACGACATTGCCAATGAGAATGTTGCAAATGTGAGTGCCAGAGTTTAGATGTCTCTTTTAAAACCCTTTATACTACTGTGAGAATGACTTCAGGCCGATTTTCACTTTCTTAATATAATATGTGCATATTTTATTAAATGTCAGATGTGATCGACAGTTCAAACGGTATTTAAAATACTAGCCTTGTGGGCTAGATCGCCTTTCAGCAGCTAAAACTCCAGTGAGATCGGTTTTTCGTACGCGGGACAAGATTCCATCAAAAATGATTTCCTGTTTTACTTTTTGCTGGTGCAACCGATGACATCGGTAATTATGTTGGCCTTAAACGGGCACTTATTTCTATTAACTTGGACAAACGATTGCGAAAAAGAACCTTTCGGGGATTCTGGTTAGGTCGACTAAATCGTCACTCTCGGCTCCTGTGGGATATTCACGTTTGCACATCATTTTTAAATTTAATTTTATAAAGTGAAATGCCATTCTGGACTTTTTCTTTTTCCGTCGTCACTTGGGGACAAAGAAGCTTCGTCAGCGGTGACTCAGTTTCACTCCTTTCGTGGAGACACCGGCCGGAAAAAATGAGTCCAAGATATCCACCGGACCTAGATAAAGTATGTGGATAAAACGTTACGCTGATTTAGGCGAAGGAAGGCGATTCTCCATCATGTATGCAACAGATGGCTTTTCTGGCGCTGCATTTTTAATCGCCGGTTTCCCACACGTCTAAAGCATCACGTCTTTTTCATGGATGTACTTTATCAAGCGTAGATATCAGATTTCTTGTTCCAGTAGCTAATAACCAAACAACTTAGACTATGACCACTGCGGTCTTTAATTTCACCCTGCTTGGACTTTGTGTTTCATCGTGAACTGTCTTTGAATGGATGTCGTTTTGTTTAGTCCTCTTTGAAGCCTTTTATAAAGGGTTTTGGTTGATATATGCATCGTTCGACATCATTTTTTGTTGTTCTCCAGCAAATTAGCCTGATCTCGGAAGATTGAAGAGAATCGCTTTGATTCAAAATGAATTCCCTCTGGGGACTTTATAGTCCGCTATTGTAGAGATTCGCCTCCCTCCATCCAATAGCCTTCGTGTTTGCTTATTTCAAATTCAATCAGTTAAAAGTACTTGCAAATAAAACCTTAACTGATGTAGAAGCAAGAATTGTTAATTAATATATTAGAATTCATATTTAAAATTAACTCGAAATATCGTAACGTTAATTTTTTTAAAATAAGACTGGTCCCCCGATCTTACAATAGAGCTGCCGCAGTTACATATGGGTGTCTAGCCAAGAAGGTAAAAGGGGTTATTTTAAATCAGAGTTTGTATTATCATGGGTTACAGTATAAGTGGGAGATTGCGGTGAAGGAAGCATTAAAGAAAACGAAACGCAATGCAGTTCTCCAGTATCATACATACACGATTGGGATTGTGTGATCCACGATATTTGGTTTTGACAAAAATAAACACTGGGGTAATGCATCATACGCGTGGGTGCAGCTAAGTCTTGCAGAATTGTCATGATTGTTTGTAGTTGTGCTCGCTTTGTTACTAAATGCATCAAGTAGGGCGGAAGTGGGGTGGTAGAGAAAAGTGGCTGTGCAATAAACAATTATTTCGTAGATCTCCTCCCGATTCAATGAAAGACGAATGGAAGGGAGAAGATAATTGGCTGAAACACGTCCTGCAATCGAAAAGGTTTTTCATGTCAAACATGTATTCCTACTAAAATGATTTAAGTAACAAGTAATATTTACCTACATTTAGGTTTTAAGGGGTAGCCGAGGGCAGTTCACAGAGATGACGGTTTCGTGTGTCGTTACATCAGTAGATGCGGGTAGCGCGCCGTTATCCCCGCCGAGGATCTTTCCAGTTCCCGATTGAGGGCTCTGGTGGTAACCAACTATCCCTGGGGCACCAAAAGTGTCGTAGAACTGTGGCGCAACGACATCGTTGCTGTATGACAGATATGTCTGAGGCGTTTGGCCGTTCTGCAGATGGTAGCCGTTCTGGCCCCCTTCAACGTAGGCCGTCCCGTCGTACAGACTTTCGTCGCCGATTTGGTAGGAAGCTGGAACGCCGTATTCAAACCACTCCGGTTGTCGACTCTCGTAGTCTGATTGGAAATCGTTGGAGCAAGAACGCATCACGCTGGTGAGGTCAAGAGCGGATGGAAAACCAGGTCGTTGAGAATATTCGTACTCAGCCTGTGGTACATAGGGAAATGCGGTGTCTTGTGGTAGCGGAGTTTTGTGGGGTGGCACCGATGTCGAAGGTTCGGGGCGGTTAAACTTCGGTTGGGGAGTCACCATTTCGCGCGATAAAGCGCCTGTTACACCACTATTGGTGTTGCTCGCAAGTCGTTTAATAAGTGGATGTTTTCCCTGAGTTGAACGCGCCAGTGAAAGGACCTCTTCGACAAAGGCGTCCATACGACTTGCAACGCGTGTCACTATAAAGGCAATGCGCGAGCATTAGTATATAGTAATGCTACTTCAACGATAAGTAGAAGTCGACTGTTTAACTTACCGTGTTTACTAGAAATCAACCATTTGGCTTGATTGAATAGGCCGCCGGGTTGTATTTGGCAGCCGCCTTGCCTTTCGTCCTCGATTTTATGACTGGATTTCGCGTTTTTTAGAATCTGGGCAAGTGATGGGCTCATTTGGTTTGAAATAATTTCCTTCATATGTGTTATGAGGGTGGCTAGTTCCTCTAAAAAAAGAAGCGCACAAATTACAAAAAAAATTATATTACTTGGTTTTTTAAACGTTCAACTCGTTGCCACCATCAGCAATATTAATCCATTTGTTTTAAATTTGAGTAAAAAATTTCAATCATTCCATTGGCCCCCTATCTCATGAATAATCTGTTATCCAATGCTTTTGTATTCACCTGACAAGACTTTCGATTAGCCACAGTCCAGTAATAGTTTCACTGATTTCAATTAAATTTGACAAGAGACAGCAAATTTCCATTCGCCACACACCCTATCATACCATCAGATAAGCCCGTTCATTCGGCAAAGTTTACTGGTCCATCGCCAACCCGCCCTGTCCCCACCCTACTCCACGCAACCCCCCCAAGCCTCACTATCGCTTCAGGTACCCCCTCTCCCCCTTCATGTGGTAAAAACAGAGCATTCATCAGCTTGAGCAGCGATAATCTCATTCGGTCGGAGTTGAAACCCCTATCCTTTGTCTGCCCACTTAACAGTGATATCATTTAATGACTATGCGTGTTTTGTATTTCTGTGCGAATTAACGGTTTTATATTGGCATGCGCTTCTCACTGGTTGCCTGGAACAGAGTTGGACCGAACCGAGTTAGGGGGAGGTGAGCATGCGAGAGGGGTGAACACATATACGCCTCTATCTGATTTTTCCCAAGGGTTTCAATTAAACAAGGCTTGTTCTTCTGGATTATGTAAATTTTTTAGAGAATGTGGGAGCGAGAGGAGCGGCTAATTAGCAGAGGCTTCATTAGAGCCCCTTTGTGCCATTTCTTTCATTATATATGTATATATATTTAAAATTAGAAATAGGTAATTCTAGAATCTGATAGTCCTCTTGCGTGGCCTCAAAATCTGCCTTGATGTATCGATTACACAGCAGAACTTTTAGCACGTAATGGTCATGTGAGATCCTACGCTCCCTATTCCAAAGTCAACAAAGGCTGTGAAGGCTTGGTGTCTTTTTCGGTTCTCGAAAAGTCAAACCGACTACTGCAATTAACCGATGGATTATTTTTAACAAGAATCACGAAATTTGATTAAACTAAACCATGTATAATATTGCAATGCAGTGAGGTAACTCGACATTTTCAGCTTAACTGAAGCTGCCTGTGCTAGGCATCTCCTTTCTGTTTACGTGCTGGCTATTTTGTGGCATAAACGCTTGTGCCTATGTTCATAACAGAAAAAATAGATAAAATCCGATCTTGGAATAAGTTTCTTGGGATAGGTTTTCATATTTGTCAACGAACATTTCGGTGTTGCAATTCTTGGTATCGGTTGCCTCTAAAAATCCAGCGCATTACGTGGCATTCATTGGATTGTTGGAAAGGCACGAATAATCGCCAGTTGTGAGAGTGGATGGTCGCTAACCCCGGAATTCCTTGACCAAGAAGCCACCTTTCGCGGTTTAATCGGTCTGTTTGTCGAACAACGTAATCGAATGAACATTGAAACTTTGACATCCATTTCAGAGGCATGATTCCGACCCGCTTACTATAAATATCAATTTTCCGTCGATTGTGATCGCTAATTTGGGCCACAGTCAACTAAATCCAATGTAGAGGAATCGTCTGTTTCAAAACAGCTTAGCTCCGTAATTATCATAATCTTGCACATTCTTGCCGTGGGGTCGACGCAAGGTTATCAAAACCCAACGCTTTCGCCGACAGTTTCTCCTACATATTTTTCTGTGCTGTTAGGAATGCATATGATAATCGAGCAGTCCTGCATATCTGCCACATTATTGGCTAATTATTGCTTCGCGGCGTTCACAACTAAGCATATGCCTCGGTTGTGCACAAAGGCTCTAACGTCCCGCTCAAATTATCCAAAAATGCATCGTCCTATTCTCGTGACGCCAATACAAAAGAAACCTACTGTATTCCAGTCCGAGCCCGGTGTATTTGATTTTGTTGGACTCGTGGAAAGCCTTCTTTTTCAGCCGGCAGATTCTAAAACAACAGCATTTTAAAATGATCATTTTCCCGGACATGTGGGAGATTCCGATGCTCTCTGCGTGCAGAAATGGGGTATCTCACTTGCTCGCAAGCTTATTCTTCTCCCGCTTGGCTTCTTCGACCCTCCAGGAAGCTGGTGCCATGGGGTCCACTTCGTAGGGATTGGAGAAAGTGCCGTGCGACGAGGTTTCCGTTCCTCCACCGCTAACTCCCGCGAGGATGATCTCTCCCTGGCGTGTGATCTGCGATGCCAGGCGGTCCAATTCATCGCCCATCGACCTCAGCCGCATGATGTTGGGTGTTACGTCGTTGCCATCGCCTCGCCGAAGTTTTGAGCAGTGGACAAGGTCGTTTCTCTTCTGCACCGGGTCCTCGAATACCACCAGGGGGTACTGGTTAAGGGAGTTGACGGAGATGGAGCAGTGCCCTATGCCGCCTCCATCATAGCAACTGCTAAGGGGGCTTGTGGCGCAGGATAGGGGCGATCCAGCATCGTTGATGAGGCGGACGGCCTTGGGTCCCTTGCACTGGGCGTTGTACTGCCAAAAGTAGGCTGAGGATGGGATGCCCGTTGTGCCGTTTGTCGAATCGTGGGAAGACACTGTAATACGAAATCGGGGGTAAATCATTGCCCATCACAGCGAGATGCCGCGCAAACGGTTTGGCCAATGGGATGCCGCAAGAAAGCTAACAACTCGAGCCCAATACTCTTGTGAAGCGCGGCCTAACTTGGACCTATCGAGTGTTTTATTGCTGGCTTTGTGCATCTTCTTGTCTTTTACAGGGCTAGTCAAATGTTACCTTCACTTTTCATGCAGACACACACAGCAATGTATGTGACTTCATAAATTATCTGTATTTTCTCAACGATCATTGATGCAGCCAACGGTGAGGTTGGAAAAGAAAGACGCACTCACGAACTGCCCCTCCAAGAATCTGTTTAACTTGTTCCTGTCTTCAAGCTGACTATGGCGGACCTCGTGGCCTCAATTACGATAATCAATCGACCACTCTTGCAAATGAATTAACATTATTATTATTGAAAATGTCCTTTGTTGACTGTGAATTCACTGATGCACCCATTTTGCACTCAAGTTCAGCTGTTAATCGATTTTCCAGAGAACGCCAACCAGTCTGATCGGTTTAATAAATGTCAAAATGAGCATAGTTGTGTAATAGCGAATGAGTTGTAGCAAAGCATCGCATTTTGTAACCTATAACGTAGTTTTCTCATCCTTAATTAAAATGAATTATTTACAGACTACAATTGTGATAACAATTTGTGGTGCCTGCACGTTTACTGGTGTCCATTCTTTTGGAGAAATCTTCGATGACATTACGACATAATTGTGGCTCATGAACCCATGACGCCATTACCGGACCAAAGTGCGAATCAAACAGTAACACTAGAGGAATCCAAAGGCTTCTCAACATATTTCCATGGGTTTTCAAGTGTCCAAATACGGCAATTTTGTTACCCATTCAAATGGAAATGAGCTTCGCCGGAGATTATTTTTTTCAGCAAAACTATCCGGTTTTTCTAACCAATAGAAACGGCATCTCTAAGCGTGCACACGGAGGACATTTGCAATGTAGAAATTGTAGAAATTGTAGACCCTGTAATCTACATCACAACACATCAGACAACAGACGATGATTTCCCATTCAAAATGGGTGTTGAATTTGAAAATGAAACACGAATTTGAAAGAGCCTGTATTTGTCGAGAGTGTTCTGAGCCATGTCCGAAATATAGTCAATCCATTCAAACTCGAAAAAAATATGTGCAATTCTGTCTGGTAACAAATGATCAATACTCAGTCTTCTCATCGACCATTTTTTAACAACCTCAGACTAAGGACTCTGATCAACTGAAAACAAATAGCCATTATCGGGGCATGCTTTTGAAAATAAGAGACAAGCTTCTAACACACGAAGAAACTAAAAGAAAAAGGGTACTGCAATAAAGTTGTCCTGGCGACTGTGACACATTTTGACCTCTTCGGCGCGCTAGGTGAACTTGTCCGTAACAACTGGATGTTTCCATCGAAAGCTGCTTCTTTGAGACTGTGGCTCATTTGTGCGCACTTAGAGTCTCCGTCACCTTGGCTTCCTGCGGTGGCCTCTAATCGACGGAGTTACGTGCGAACCAAACACTCCAAAGTGGCCCCAACATCTCCACACACCAACCCCCCCCACCCTCCCCCAACTACAATCATGTCCTCCACTACAGATTAGTGGCTGCTGACCTTGGAATCTTCACAGAGAGATACTTTCGAGCACCAGGACAGGACACGCGTTTTTTAGTAATAATAATTTTACTGACGAACGAGACTATTCTCGTTCGTTTTTCGGCTCGGTGGCTGTGTTTTAGCGAGTTCGAATAAAAATACGTCCATTTCGTACAATATTTGGTCGATTCCCCGAGCACACCTACGAGGCTGGGCGTATCGGCGTGTGCCGGCAACCCAGCGACTTGGAGGCTGTCGGGTGGTCGAAAGCTGCTGGCGGCATCATCCTGGATCCGACCAGCCCGATTTCAACGCGTGGTTGCTCCCCCTGTTTTGGTTGAGTGTTGGGTGATGATGATGATGATGATGATGCTGTGGCCACTTCCACCTCCTCTTCGGGGGGCACGCCGGGAGTAAACCGTCGCCTTTTCAAGATCTCCGGGAGTCTTCGTGGAAACATAATCCACGATTCCGACTGATCCTCAATCCACACGAAACCACCTCCCACTTCTCACGGTCCAGTATACTCAAATGACTTATGAGGCGATAATTACGGGAACCCACTGGGTCTCTTCACCCGAAACGCCCCCCGCCCTCAAAGGTTTAATGGAAGCTGAGCACCCATAAAATCACAACTAAGTAGGTGCACGTGTCTATCTCAACAACTGTTGTTTCGGTCATTAAATTTTGAGTTCGGACGGGGTGGATTGCGAGGGTGCGTGGGTGATTACTGCACCTGACAAATATAACCGCCGGTTTGTGTGGGATCAACTTGTGTGTGGGTATGTGTGTTGATTAAGTCATTAATAACCCAATCGCGTTGATCATATATCACGCTATGCTTGCTTCCAGCATTCAAATTGTGTGCGCAGTTTGCCCAGCACAAACACTTCGTAGATGTTGTCATTGCATGCATTAACGGCAGTTTTAATTCGATTATGGTGGCTGTGTGCCCCAAAATAACGAGTTGTGTTTCACATTCTTGTAGTAGTTGGATTAGATGAGGACTTTGTAAAGGCGTCGTGAAATGTGGAGGCATATGTGCAGGGGGTGGGAGCATTGCAAAGGACGCTGGGTTGCCTGGAGATGAACAGAAGGAGGCAAGCGGGAAAGGCAGACAAGTAAGAGGCTGAGCGGATGTGGGGGGGGGGGTGGCAGGTTGGTGGCGAGAGTTAGAAGGGACGGGAGGAGAATGGCAGGTAGGCAAACCGCTGAGAAACCGACGAAGCCACCAGGTGGTTCAAGTTATTGGCGCAGGATGCGTTTCTGGAGGCAGGTTGGCTTGCGGGTGTGCCTTTATACGTACACACAGGTACTCGTCCCTACAACCGGGGCACCTTATTATCATTGTCGCGTAACTGGGTCTGCACGCTGTGTTCGTGGGCTTCGTGAACACACACACACACACACGCGCGCGCGTGCCTGTGCGTGTCACCAACACCGCTGCACTCGTATTGGTAGTAGTAGTAGTAGTAGGAGTAGTGGTGGCAAAGGTTCGGATCTGGGCTGGTATCAAAACCGCAGGCAGGGGAAGATGTGGGGGAGCTGGGATTCGAGAGAGTGCGGGTGGGTGGGTGGGCGTGTCCCAGATACCTGGAATCTTGGCGTGAAAGCTGATTAATAGTGTTCAGTTTGGTAGATAGACGGGTAGATTTGGCATTAGTTCCCCACTTTCAGTCTTTCGTGGCGTACGAATGTAAGTATATACTCTTAAGTGATATGGAAGGGAGTTCGGTGTGCTCGAGGAAGCTAGCGGTCGGCCAGATTGAGAATGCTGGGTTTTGTGTGCGTGTGTCTTTTCATTGGGTCTTGACAAGGCTATGCAAATCGAAGGGATTGGGCCTTTGAACTACTCCAAAAGTCATTTCAGTCTTCTTTGCGAAATCAATTTAATAACGCTTAAGATAAAAGAGGTTAAAAACTCAATTCTTGGTGATTACTGCGCTCAATCTCTCGACTTAGTTCAGCGGGAGTTCTAGGTTCAAATGAATTGGGCCAAATTAGCCAAACTACAAAAACGACGCGGGTGACGCTTTATTAAGGTCGCGATAATCGATCTAAGTTGTCTACTTACTGGTCTGATCTATTGTCTAACATGTCTGAGGTGAGAAGGGAACAGCTATTTGGCATGCATTTTTGCATCTAAAACACCCTTTCTCTTATTTAATTTCATGAATAATTTCTCAAGCAGGAATTGTCTTATTTATTGCTCGATGCTACATCCAATGAAACATTCACAAATGTGCAACTGTTGGACAAAGTTAATTATTGGAATGCACCCATTCAATGAAGGTTTGACGGCGATGAATGGCACGAGAACCAATAAAGAGAGTCGAATTTAGAGGCCCATATCTGCCCATTCAAACAAACAAACGCACCATGTTAAGGTAAACATATGGAAACGGCTAGAGCCTCTCGTAGATTAGAAGTGGTGTTGATAGGAAAAATAAGCACTAAACCCCCACAAATTGTCGTACTAATTATATTAACTCGATCTCAAATTCACTAATACGTTTCTTGCCATTTAAAATCCAGCACACTTTCCTGTCGACCAATCAGGTTTACTGGAAACGGTTGGTCATTACTGACCCCAGAAATTTCGACGAGGTGGGTCCAGAATCATATTACTATAAATATAATACGGATCCAAGAGTATTGCCATCATTTTATTGCGGCAAAAGAAACTGGGGGTCAGATTAGCCCCTCGTATAACCATGGGGGTGGAGTGTGGCACGTGGGCAGGTGGGGGGGGGATGACGTCATAAAAATCGAAAAGTAATGATCCGGTGCATTTAAATGCTTAAAATGTAAAGTTGATTGATTAAGCGTGCTTTAGCAGGTGTGAAAGTGTATGTTCTTGATGGTTCATTGTACGATTACGATGCACTCTTTAACAAGAATAATCTGTTATAATACCAATTGGATTTGACTGTCACCTTACTTCAACGGTCGTCTTGTGTTCTGGAGAAATTCGAAGTTTCCAACGTCGACTAATTTCATTACAATGTGCCTTTCTCGAAGCCCCCATCCAACGCTCTACCAAACCGCAGACCTTTTTTCTTTGTCCCATTATCATCCACGCAGACTCTCATAAACCCAGCCCTATCTGATTAACAATAACCTCACATAATAATGTAGATGATGGGTGGGCGGGTGGGTGGAGACGAGGCTGCTGAAATTGGTCAGGTTAGTGGCTAAATAAAGCTATCGGAAAAGATGACATGAGCATGATAAGGTTCTGTCGAGCATGCACGCAAAATTATAATGAAATTGTTGTCCACTGATCAACGACCGACCGCCTCTCTTATCTTTAGCATCGCCGCTTTAAAAACTCGATAGGCCCTCGCAGCTCCCCGAATTGTTTAAATTAAAACAGCTGCGGTGGTGGTTGGGCTGCGCGCTCCGAATGCGTAGGCGCGCGTGTGCAGTCGGACCAATGGCATTCGAGCAGAGAGTGGGACGAAAATGGACGCGCAATAAGCGATTGGGAGACGCCAGTTATCCTGCTCCCCCTTCTCCACCCCCTCCCCTACCCCTCTCTCTCACTGGATAGCTCTTGGCGAATTAGGCATTAGTTTAAATGCCTATGTGTTTGTCTTAATCTGATTTTAATGGAGACATGAGCACTTCCAAATGCTGGCTATCAGATTTCAAGCGTCAAAGTTTGTAGTTTCTGTGTAATTAAACCAGCGAGATCGCGCGTGGGGAAAGCAATGGCTTATAATCAGTTGCCAAAGTCAGCGTGAATAAAATGCACAGGAATGTGATGCTGGAGTCGAATTCGAGTAACTTGAGAAAATTAGGCTTGTTGTGAGTTATTAAATGGTTTCGGTTTCGCACAAACAAGCACACATCGATAAATAAACGAACCTAAGTGCGACTGTACTCGAGTAAACTAGACGTTATCAAGCGGCTTCAATGACGCCACAGACACTCGATGCCTCGAATGTGCTATCTAGACCAAAATCCTGCCGTGTGGGCAATTTCGGTTTCTATTCCCCGGTTGGCTCTCTGTAGGAGAATTTTCGGTGAATCAGTGTGAATCCTTGGGCCCATTAACTGTTTTCCACGCCTTTTCGGGTCGCTTTACAGTCTGTCCATAATTGGGCGTCAGTAGCATCAAAGTGATGAATGATGTCATATTTGGTGGTGAGGATGATGATGGTGTACTCGTGGCCGATTTCTGGGTCACGCATGTGGTTGACTACACCTTGAACTCCGCCTTTTTCACCCACATGCATATACGAGCATAAGAAGACTGGTCGGGTGAAATCCAGACTCGTCTTGATACCGTTTATTCAAAAGGCGATTCGGCTTTCTACCCCCCCCCCCCTATCATACCCCTAAAATCTATATGGTAGGACTCGAACTAATTCGAATTTACTTACCAGAAGCAGATTCTTCGCTGATTCGCCGATTCTCCTGAGATGCAGTCCGAATTATATGTTGCTGAAGCAGTCCAGTGGGATGCGAGTCTAATGGCAGCTGCTGGGTTGGGACCATGAGTTCTGCCTGAGGGAAGAAGTTGAGGGGGGCCATAAATCGATTGGGCGTTCCTGCTGGGGCGCCGAAAGTCGCATAGGGGTTCGTGTCGTAGGCGCTGGACGACGAGGGACACGCCGGGGGGACGGCGGAGGGTGGGAAGCTGGCCTCGAGGAACCCGACGCCATCGGGGGCGTTGTAGCAGCCGAACTGCGGGGGCGGGGGGTACACCGTGCGGCTGGTGACCACCGTAGGACCACCTGGGAGGTGGTGGGGATGGTCGTAGAAGTGCTCAGCGGCCTTGGGCTTCGAGGTGTCAGTTGTGAGAACTTGCTCCGTTGCAGGTGTTTGCTGTGGTGCGCTGCTCGCTTTGAGACAAAAGAAAAGTAAGTAGATGAATTGAAACTGCGGTCTGAACATCAATAACACCGCCGAAAGGTTATCTTAACCTAAACTTGAATAAAACATTTCAAGCGTCAATGCTTCTAGATCAGCGAACCCAAGTTAATCGAGGAACACAAACGCAATACCTTCCAACAATGCTACCATATAGCTTTGACATGGAAATATTGTGACAGTGCGTTAAGGTGAAATCAGTCTGAGACCAGATCGGATGCCAGAGAAACCACTTCACCCTGGGACAGCTCCCTTAATAATTAGTCTTCAGCATCCTAGAATAGAAACTATTCTTGTTGGTGCAAAAATGCCAAGCAGAGATGAATGCCACCAGCCCCCTAAGCGTTAGCAATGAATAAATAGCCAATGCGTGAACTTATATAAGCTTGTGAATCTCTGCTGATTGGGTGTGACTAATACCTTGCCTGCCAGAATCATCTCAGACCAGAGCAGATTATATCCACCCCACAAGGAGCCCATTTGGTACACAGAAATTGTCTACCATAAGGTTACAACATCGTTGACTTTGCGTTGCGGTAAAGAGTCAT
Source organism: Proteocephalus fallax (assembly GCA_028672205.1). Lineage (NCBI taxonomy): Eukaryota > Metazoa > Platyhelminthes > Cestoda > Proteocephalidea > Proteocephalidae > Proteocephalus > Proteocephalus fallax. The sequence goes on along the minus strand of JAPUBX010001390.1, from coordinate 249,093 downwards.
TGGCGGTTCCGCGCCAGGCACCCTCCATCCTTTTCTTGGTTTATTTTTTAAAAAAGAAGACGAGAACAACCCGAGGACTAATTTCGGGGACACACACTCAGGCAAACTAGCACACACACACACACACAAACACACACCAAACAGAGATCTGATGCAGATCCACATTTCCCAAAATGTAGCAAGTCACCGGTTGCACGGCGTGGCATATGCCTGCACACACACACACACACACACAGGCACCCATCCCTGTGTGGGCGCGTGTGGGTGTACAGGATGGGGGGAGGGTGGCATTCATGTGTAGATTGGTGCTCGTGTGTACACCAACAACGCCTTTTTAAATCAACACCAAAAATCGAAAGGGTTTTCAAACAAATCCAAGCCTGGATATGTATAGAGAGATATATGCATGCTGTTTGACACTCGATGGTGTCGGTCAGTAGACAGGAATAACTTGACAACAAGTCAGACAGCATCGCGGGCTCTAAATCCCCCCTCTCTCTCTCTCTCGCGCTCGATGATACCTCTTTGTTCAAAGAGGGAAATCCGTCAACCGGAAGGCGCATTGTTGGGAAAATTGACGCATTGATTGTAGTCTCAACAGAAGTGGTTCCCGAACTTGTTATTTCTCCTTCAAATCATCTCTTGGTGATCCTGACGTAGTCAAGTCTAGTGACGGAAATAATGGTGAAGCATATTAAAAATCAAATTAAGATTTGCGCCGGAAGAAAATAATAACTACCACAAGTAACTAAACTACCATTTAGGCCAAATAAACAGTGAATCTCCCAAGGGACACATAAAATTATAGCCAATCCACGTTGCTGCCTTTTCGGTTATATTCGGCTCAAATTTTCTCCCATCCGAGACAACGGGATTACGGCATGCAGATTAGACTGCTGGCAGGATTAGATAAAAGAGTAGCAGCATCAGCGCGAAACAATTAACGTGGAGATGAATTTTACTCACGACTGATGACTGGTCAGCTTGAAGGTGGAATAGCCAGGTGTGTTGATTCTTTTGCTCCCCAAACCACCAGGCAAACGAACAAACAAACAAGCCAATTAAGCAGGAATTATGAAAACACTTGAAAACAATGAATTTAATGATGTGTGGATGACTCGCATGGGAAGCTGTGGTGGCACTTGAGAGAGGGAGAGAGCAAGAGCGGGTGGCGGCTAGATTGCACCAATCACACCGAGAACGACACCTTTTGCCTAAACAAATATCTTGGGAACTCCAATAAACTTCGAACACATATTCTTTCTTCAACACAAGAGAGCACGTTACTGTGTTAGGCACCCGAGCGAGGGTTATTGGGAGGGGCATAAATGCGCTTCCCTTGTGAATTAATTATCTCTGGTTTGCGTATACCGCGTAAAGAAATACTAATTTTTATTATAATAAAAATTAGTTAAAAGAAAGACCATTTAATTCTTGCAAATAGATGCCCAAACAAGCGAAATAGGATCAAACCATTCTTGAAAAACGTGTTACGTGTTAAAATTTCGAATTAGTCCCAGCCGATATTAAATATTCATCATAGAAACCGACGATGTTTGGCTTGTCGAACTAACAAAATTGAATGAATTAATTAATGACACTATAATGTCTAATCCAATTATTATTTTATGCATTAAATCATCTCCATAAGTAGAAGTAGTATGTAAACTCGTATATCATTGCTACGCAGAAGAATTTCGTGTTATTGCCCACGACCTTGTGAATCGAAGGTGTTAAATATTAAAATTAACACCAGACAGTGGCGAATCTCAGAAAGTCATAAGGCAGAAAGTATCAAAAATGTATCTGACTGAAACCCCGAGAAAAGACAACACAAACAACTCTCGTCTGAAACACATGTCAGCGGTGACTGAATTCGTGCAGTAGTGAGTTACCGTTTCTACCGCAACGAAGGAGCAAAGCAGGCACACACTAAAACACACACACATACAGGCGTGCTCTGTTTGCTTATCCAGAAATGTGAACCACAACGAGGAACCAGGCAAGAAATGGAGCCGTTCCTCGCCACATATCGATCACCAATTCAGAACTCACACATGAACGGTTGTTGTGGTTGCTGTTGCAGATAAGAGAAGTGTTGTTGGTTGTCCTCAGGAGTTTGGAAACACGAGGTCAGATAGAAGGGCTGGAATGCCGATCCGTCGAGCTTATCATCAGAACTGCTATTCTGTAATTGCTCTTCCAAGAGAAGTCGTTTTGGGGGGCAGTTATTTTGGGAGGGTCTAAAGGTTTCTGACTGCATTGCACCGGGAGACCATGGAAAAGGCATTGTCCCCAAATCAATGGTTTGTGTAATTGCCCCGTGCTGATTTTCGTCGGGGAAAACGAGCGCATTAGGAAGATCTTTCATCTGAGAATCCCAAGAGAAACTTTGATCCATGTTCTGTTTCTTAATAAAAAGGTAACAAATGGGTATTTATGTATTTAACTAATAAAGGGAAAGCGTTGGTCTACAATTATAGTTATGACAAATAGCAAGCATAAATCAGGCTCCAATGGCGAATTATTTATTAAATAGATGACATAAAGAAAACATGCGTGCATTCGAGTGTTTCCGGCGAAGATGTGACACAACTCTATAGAATTTTCAGTAATTTGATAAACCGGTACTGCTTTGGATCAAGAGTAACCGGGTATGACAACACAGATTTAAGACATGTAAAATTAAAAAAATAACCGATCTAATTTTCGAAAGATTTTTTTATAAGTGTACGCTATTGAAAAACGCAAAAAATACACCATAACCTAAAAACATCAGTTCAACCTTTAATAACAATTTACTCGAATGATGTAGATATTAATTTTCTAATCTCGAAAATGGAAGCATAATCAATAAATAAACTCATAGAAAACGAAAGAATATCGCATTTCAAATGGTTTTACAACAAGAACTTCGATTCATTACACTAATGTACAAAAATAAATAAAAAATGCAATATTCGAATTCGTTGCTTGGTATGTGAATAGAAGATGAGCGAGACCATCTGAGCAAATGTAAAAGCTTTCAATTTGTTCCGAATCGTTTTAAAAGCAAGTGGTAAACATGGTATTTGATACAATAGTATTGCAAAAACAATATAGATCAATGTTAATTACATAATGACAAAGTAAATAGCAGTTGAAATCAATCAAGCAAAAAAGGTTCGACCATCAAGTTCCGTGTAATATAGACGAGCATACAAATTTTCCGGAGGAGTAAAACACAATCAGCTTACGCGCAAAATAACAAGCTCAAAGAAGTGCGCAGAATAGAATACATATAAACAAGATCAAGGTCACATTGAAAAAATAAATGTTATATATATTTATATTATAATTTAATTCGGTTTACAAAAAAAGAGATTTTAAATATTTTTATAGTAGCGGAATGTTTTATGCGTTTTCACGAAATAGCAGCACAAGTTGCATTAATTATCTTCGATAATAGCTTTGCTTTGTTAACTAACTTGCGTATCTCTAAACAAACTTACACTTCTTTCAAAATAAGTTAAATATAAGAGGTACGATTTTTCAAATGAACAAATACTCCTCTCTGCAGTAGAATAAAAAAAGTCGTAATTATAACAGATTGCCAACGTTTTCCGAAAAACCGATGTATGCGATGTACACGGGATTATAAACACAATGTTTAATTTACCAAAGATATGAAACTGGGTTTACTTAGGCATTAATTTAGGCGAATGGGCATAAATTTTTCGAAACTCAGCAATACCAGTTTAATCCTGATTTTTCGAGAGAACAAACGTTATTTATCACTATTTATGATATTAACAATGCACATGAGTCACTCATCGCATTTACTCATGTTTCATCACCTACCATAATTATCTTCATTTCATTAATCATCAATTCTGGGCAAATATTATCCACTCTTGGGCAAGCTACTAGTAGTGCGTCAACCATAGTTTCTATACAATAAATAAACTATATCTTTACAATGGGATAATTAAATTGTTTCTACTATTTCAATGTCGTCAAATGATATTTAGTATGGAATGCTCCGTATTAGACTATTTCTTCCACTAATTCTTGTAATTGGTTATTAGACTTGTACTAAATAGCCCGCTTGCAATACATTATATAACTTACTTGATGCGCAAGTTTTCATGTCTATATACTTTTAAGGACAATCATGATTGTATTCGCTTAATTTAAGCCGCGGGAACAGTTTATTGTGAAATGAAAAAGAAAGTACGCATATGCTGCCTTTATAATTAGAATTAAACAAAATAGCCTTCTCTTTGGTCGTTATTTACGATAATTAATTATGGTGTGCATAGATCATCGACCAGCAGCTGGAAGCCTTATCGAAATGAGCACTCCACGAGTTTGAATGTTCTGGTGGAGGCGAAATTACAGAGTGTAGCCATCGTCGGTGTGTCAGCATCTGATCTTTGTGAAACCAAGCTGTATTAAATAGTCGTCCCTCTTTTATGCATGGTCCGGTTTTCCGCCAATTTTGACGTGGAGGATTTTGCTTTTCCGACCTTATGTGCTGGTGGCGATGAAAAAAATTATCTTTAATTCAGTGGATTAACAACACCCGTCAACTTTATCTGTACCTTTAGATAGTATACGATAGCGTGAGATTGTGTTGAAAATCGAACTAAAGTCCAAGAACTCGGAACCAATTTGGTCGGCAGATTATACGAAAAAACCACCATCCATAGAATAGAGTCAGTGAATAGTTCTATAATTCGTCTTGTTTCGCGGATCTTTATGGCTCATCTATAAAAAAAGTGGTTTGGAATGTTAAACAGGGTGTGAGTTAAAGTCTGGTGAGCGGGTAGTACAGATTGTGCGACAATCTAGAAGTCGGTTGTAATGACCTCTCTTGCATTTTATTGATTCGGGCGCCAGTGGGAATGGGTGCGAAGTTTACAAATGCACTACAATTGTTTAACCTTACGTCGGTTCCATGGGATGTTTTGCAAAAATGCAGTTGCGGTCTCAGTGCCATCCGAATGCAGTCTCTGTTACTCATGTAATGTTTTTAGTCGCCGACGATAACTCCTCGGTCCGCCGTCTTCAATCATTAGATTGGCATGAGCAGAGGGTCTGGAGCGTCTCATGGAACTACGCAGGCACAATCCTTGCCTCATGTGGCGAAGACAAATCCCTTTGCCTTTGGACTTTTGAGGGTAAGTTGAGTATGTCCTCAGGCGCCTTTAATCGGGACAGGCCTTTCGTATTCCGGTCAATCTCTTAGATTTCTATCAATCGTTAAAATACATCGTTATTACCAGTGATTCCCCTCCGACCGGAAGACAGTAAGGAGGCGGAGGTGGTCTAGAAAGTTAACCTTAACAGTTTAATTGATTAACGGATGCCATTTGGTATTTATACGAGGTTAGGGTCATTGGGGGGACAGTCCGTAAATGGGAAAATTCAATGCTCGTTTGCATTTATCCTTTGGTGGGTAGTAGACGCGTGTGATATCCCAGACCCGCGTGGTTCTGCATGCCTTGAACTTTGCGCGTAAATATAAGGAGAATTCTAGTTTTTTTAAATTTTGATACATAATCAATTTCAGAAATCTTCTTTTGATCTGGCCATTTTCTAGTTTGGTATTTCTATATTGTATATTCTTTCTTGAGGTTTTACGTTGAAATACGCCTGCTCTTCGACAGAAAGCCATACTAAATCCACCCGCCACGTGTCCTGGTCTCCGTGTGGCAACTACATCGCAACTGCTAGCTTCGACGCAACGGTGACCATTTGGAGAGTCGCCAAATCAGACGGCGTCTTGGACCTCCAGTCTATCGCAATTTTGGAAGGTATGTTGGTATGCATACATTCGATATTGTTGGACTTCGGGTTTCTACAGATTGAAAGCAATGGGCGATGCAGTGTCTTTTTTAAGATTGGATAACGTCTAGAGTCGCCCCGCAACAGGACAAGACAGAAATAACTGCGCCTTCGTAGGACTATGGGTCGGAAATTGAGTATAAGGCGTCGCCAGCGCTACGCGTGCGCCTGTCCAGCCTTCAAATACCCGGGCTCCACAATACTCCCGAATGGCAAAGCGAAGGAAGAGTTCCAGCTACGCGTCAAAAGCGCCAGGAATGCGTAGCACCCCATGGGGCCGAACAGAGAGAAGTCTTCGCACTAGGTTTCGCGTCAAGATTCCGGACCGGAGGACAACTGAAAATGACCATCGGCATCGTTAAAGCGACTGTAGAGAGCTTGGGACTGTGCTTCGCTGGAAACAGAACTGGATCGAAATCTGTGCCGACCTGGCCTCCAATCGTCGCGCGTGTGTGGCTACCGTTCGTGATACCCGTGAAGCTGCCGGCTCATCCCCTGGCAGGAGCTAGCCGCACCCCAAAAGAAGAAGAAGTGGCAGCCGGTAATGATTGAAGGGCCATCCACAGGACACCAGGCACATGGATCCCAAACCAAATTTGGCGGTTATCTACCACTAGAGGATAAACCGGCTCCATGGGGGTTTGCCATGAAGGTTCTCGGGAATATATTTAGAGGTGGCGTCCCCAGTGCCACCCGAATGGGCCTGATCTGGGAATCAAGCCCGGGTCCCTCCCAACAGAGCGATGATGCTTACCACTACATAATCAGGTCACAGGGATATTAGAACAGAACCGCCCCCTTTCTGGCCATTTAGTGCTGGAGAAAATCTTTTCCACCAAGTATTCCGAGAACTGTCTACACATACTCACAGGCTACCCACACATGGTTTGACCGAATTTCAAGCGGTTGAGCGGTATGGGGACGGTGCCGCGTGTAGTCACCTGCAACTCAATTCACAGCAGTGATACTGAAGACGTCCGGAAAGTTCCACAGGATTTTTAGATCCCACGGCAATAGGATTTACTACTCCTCTTTGATACCCCATACGCCCACACTGTCCCGAATCATAAAATATGATGATCCTGTTGAATCCATGCTTATCGTTGGCGGTGGATTCAATAATAATAATAATACATTGTAAATGTCGTTTTGAGATCACAGATTGGTCATTCACGATAGGCGTACCACTTGGACGTGTGTGTAGTTATTTCGTCATTTGTACTTAACATAGGTCACGCGAACGAGGTCAAGTGCGTTGAGTGGGCCTCTTCGGGTCGCCTCTTAGCGACGTGTGGTCGCGACAAGAGCGTTTGGGTGTGGGAGTTCGACGAGGAGGAGGACTTCCAGTGCGTCAGTGTCCTTCAGCCACACAGCGCCGATGTAAAGTCCGTCTTTTGGCATCCAATTAAAGAGGTAAACCGCGTGTGATGGGAACCGATTGTATTTTGTGAGAGTTTTAATAATATTGGCCGCTCCACTGGGCATTTCACTCGCTAGATGATGAGACGACAACCTACCTCCAGGTCGCTGAATTGCAGGCGCACGCCGCACCGTCCACAGAGAGGTGTTTGACTAGATTGTGTCTTCGGGCTCAATTGGGTCAAAACTGTGACCAATTCACGCCTGCAATAGGCTGCTTGGTGTAGAGACTGCCCTCTTGAGGAAATCTGTTTTTACCTGTCGCATAGCGTTTTGTCTGCTGGCTTGAGTAGTGTCTACTGTCCTCCACAGATGTGATAATTATTTAATTTTAAAGTGTTCAGGCGCGCTTCTTTTAAACCCATTCTGAACAATCATTATAGGACTTTGACACAAATAGGGATCAAATTATTTTTTTGACGATTCTTCGTTCATTTCTATTCCTCCGGTAAAAGTTGTGTAGGTGAATTGCACACCATCTGACTATCTACAATAACCACGTTTATTTGAAGATTTTAGGATCAACCAGCTACGACAATTCCATAATTTTGTACAAAGAGGAGCTTGATGATTGGACAGTAGCCTGTAAATTGGGTGAGTAGGAGTTCTCTTCCCGAAAAATGTTTCGCCTTTTGTTTAACATAGTTTTATTAATTCCCAGTTGGGCACGATTCAACTGTCTGGAAAGCGGCATTTTCTCCCAGTGGAAATTGGCTTGCTTCCGTCAGTGAAGACAAAACGATCAGACTTTGGCATGAACTGCGTAATTTTATTCTCCTTAAACCTTGATTCGGTTAGCATATTTTTGACGAAGCTTTTTTTATATTTATAGCCAGTGGCACGTCGTCTCTACGATGGGTCCATTTCAAGACACTATCCGATATCCACACAGCCCCCATATATGATCTTGATTGGTTAGACTACTAAATCCACTTAAGTACTAATTATTTATGTAGGTCATCGTGCGGGCATTACTTAGCTACGTGCGGCGGTGACGACTTGTTGTGTATACTTCGAATATGTGTACCTGCCAACAGTCCGATTGAGAGTGCATCCGAATCGAGTGTAACTACGTGGCAATCAATTCCCAGAGCACACAAAGGCGACATTAATTCGGTTGCTTGGCGTCCGAAACTTGAAACTGATGATTCACCAAGTGCCCAATTAGCAACTGGTGGTGATGATAGACTTATCAATATCTGGAAAATTCCCCTCGATTCTGATTGCATAGAATCTTTTTTTTCACCAAAATCGGTATATGATGATGTTGATTAAAATTTTATAAGTACATCTGTCCTTTATTTGCTCAGGAAACATGCGTTTATAACACGAAATGAATTTGCCGCACCTTTTTTCGTCGGGGAATCGGTCTATTGGGGGTGATGATAAATTCTGAAAACACTACAGATGAACCGTTTTAGGTTTCTGGTATTAAATTGCTCGTCAGGTGGGATATTGCCGGAGAAGGCTGTCGCTGAGGGTAATTTTCCTAGCAATTGGGAATCTGTGTTATCGAAGATGCAGTGCACCCCGACAGCCAAATCGGATAAAAGAAGATTATGATTTTCTGACGAATAATGGCTTCGAGAAGTTTATCTACCATTTTTTTTGGGGCCTCCATCGGCGTGTTTTTTTCTTGCGACCTTGACTAGGCATAGAAAACAACAGCCCGCATGCTCTTAAAGTTCCCTACCCCCCTCTAATGTACTCCAAGCCGCTGTCCAAACTTCTCGTAGCATTCGAACCAAAACGGTCCCATCTATACCGGTTGTGGGTTTTTTCCATCGAATAATTTCGCAAATAGATACAACATGCTAACAATAAACAACGTCGTACTACCGCGATCGGTAATTTTCCCATTCACGGAACCATTGCGATTCACTAGGCTCTAGGTGACAGATAGGGATCTTGGCACCCAGGGGTGCGATAGACTTTCAACGCGGTAATTGTTTGTGAAAAAATATTTTTCAGGAAGATTCTCACATGACGATCGTGTTACTCGCGACTCAACAAAAAACAAAATTTCCGTTAATGTACGCCGACGCAAAACCGACCTCAGCGAATACAAAATTAATGGCCCTTTAAAGATGGCTAGGTCGTTCGTAAATTGAAATGTCTCTACATGTTACTGATACAGACACAAGGCCGTTTTCTACCGCGGTAATTTTAGTGACAACGACCGTAGATTTCAGAATGATAACGTAAAACGAACACAATTGATACAGGAATTGGAATTATGCATTGAATATGAGATATGCATTGCAAACAATTACTTCATTGATTGTTTCTGTTGTCATATTTTCCACTTCCCATAGTGAAAGCAGTTTATTTTCTAAGATTCAGAACAGGTTAATATGAAATAATAACAACGTAAATTTACACGAAAGACCAATTGAATCCTCAAAATATATCAAGTTTGGTCTTTCAGATTCAAGCCACTTTCGACATACACATTGACAAGGTTCAGAGTAGTGAAAACGTTGAGGCCTCCCGTTTCTGTCGACCCACTACACGTTTTGGGTGTCGTGATGGTTTCTTGAAGGGTTTAACTAATTAACTGACAATAGAATACGCGTACCCGTCACCCCGATTACCAGCATCTCACCCATTTTCCGTTGGAAAAACATTATAAACCATAACAATGCACAATGCAGATTATTTTAAGAAATTCTGATGCAATTAATTTGTTTATAGCTATTCCATATAAGTATCTGCACAAACCAGCTTTCGTTATCTGCAAGAAAGGTGTTGCTTAGTATTAATTTTATTTATTTTTGCATCGTTTTTTGCCGCTTATTGCTCCCGTTTCTCTAATTAAACTTTATTCTTGACAAACAGCTTTGTTATACAAAGACATAAAAGATAAGCCAACTAGACCGAACGCAGTATAACACACTGTTTTAATTCATTCAGAAAACGTTACTTCTTTTAAATTTACTTTTTGACGAATAATGGAGGATGTGTCTGCTCAGAAAGAACAATCAACTCTAGATACATCACCGAGCACAAGCCCCGACCCATCCGATAATGTAGGTTCTCATATTTCCCGAAAGATGCGATTTTATTCCAACACGATTGTTCTCATTTTGATTTGTCTTTCTCGCGTTGATAATACTGGCGTCATATATATAGGATATTTTTCTACAAAGTCGTATTAATTTGACTTAAATTGCAATTTAAAATGCAATATGTTTGGCGTTTTATATTTCCCCATTTTATTTATTTGGTTAAGGTCTCTGTAAATCCATCCATAAAACGGCCAATGCGATTTGTTCACATCTGCCACATTCTCTTTACTACCGACGACCTATTTTTTTATATATATTTTCAGCCCCACAACATGCCTTGCGCCAAACGCTCAATCACAGATACTCCTGATACTGAAACGTCCCAGAAAAAGACCCGCTTCGGGTTAATGGCGACCCAACGCCGTTGCGTGGATTCTTTCATACAATGGGATGAAGAAAACCAAGTGGATTTCGTATGCCACCTACTTTCCCGCATGTCACATTCACAACACTCACAGATCAACAGTCATCTTGAACCCCTTCTTCAACGTGACTTTGTGAGCGCATTAATCTCCCGCGGAATAGCCCACATCTCCGCAAATATTCTTTCATATCTGGACGCCCAATCTCTACTTTCTGTGGAACTTGTATCAAAGCCATGGCAATGGAGCGTTATACGCTTCCAACTGTGGAGACGATTAATTGTTCATCGAATTTCCATTGACCCAATTTGGTATGGGTTAGTCGATCGACGGGGTTGGCTCAAAGCGATTCAGTTAGCAGACCCAGTCTACCTCTGTCAAATGTTTAGACAACATTTTGAATCCGGAGACTATCATAAACGTGGACTCGAATGTTCTTCGTCCAAAATTATGGACAAACATGGAATTATCCCTGTGTCTATCATACCCGACGCAGAGTCATTGTTCCTGGAAAATTGCGACCCCACGACGATTGCTCATCGATTCTATAAACAGCTATATTCAAGGATTATTCGAGATATTAAGGTACGTGCAGATATTTCCTAACAAGTTTTATTTTTATTTATTTTGTATTATCGCTGAGTAGATCACATTAATTAAGAAGTAACTCCATCGTTTTCACTTCAATAGGAGAGTTATGTTTTCTTACATTTATTCTCCGTGTCCACACGACAATGCGTTTTTAATATTTAAACGGAGTCATCCTCTGGCTGATTTTCTTCTGCCCCTCGGGTGGTTACCATTATAAACTTCTCGTTGAGAACAATGTCACTGGTCAGCAAATCATTTTCACATGGTGATCAATTTTCTTGTTCAAACCTCTTCCCATGTATTCACACACCAAACTATCCCGAGTTACAATGATGAAATCAACTCGTGAGTTCTAAGCAAGCGTATTGGGCCTCTAAATGTTCTCATTGATCAAGACTGGTCAGAACGACGAAAGCCTTTTCAGGGGGAATTTTGTAGGATACTCCTGATATTCATGGCCTTCGATGTTTGACTTCTGTTCAAGTAAAGTACTCATTCACCCTGTCATATGCAAGGTCACATTTACGCAGTTTGAGGGTCGTCTGTCACACACGACCATGCTGGTTTCAATATTTGACCTTGGTAATTTATTCGATCACCAACAGTACACGGATAAAAAGCTAGCAATTTCTTCACTGTGCATTTTCCTCACAAGTATCATTAATAATTTTATAACGGTCAATTTAGCCTTAAAGACATGCGTGTGCTATACGGGCATAGTTGAAATGTTTTTTTTCAATTCGTTAGGGAATATTTAACTCCCAAAACGTTTCTTAAAGCCCATGACTAGATCATGGACTGGGATTGTTTATCTCGAGAATTGCGTCGTGTTAATAATTTTCTCGCCGAGAGTTTAAAACCCGCGTGGGCTGACTGGAAATCGTTAGTCTGATGAGTAGTTCTAATTGTGTCTTAGCAGAATTCATTCATAAGATGGCATTCACTATTTTCTGACTTCTCGTAAGCTCTGATTTTCAATTGAGCCTGGCATCCACAAAAAAATGTTTTTCTGACGTATTTCGGTATCGTGGAATCTTTGAAAACGGTGTCCCATGTCTAGCTGCCGGGATAAAAGTGGAACGGGAAAGATAGTTCAACGTAGATAGAAATATAAAACCTCTGGGAAATTCACGCTCGTTTAATCTTGCCAGGCGAAGCCCCGGAATATGAAGCACTCCAAAATGAATGCTTAGACAGACGGTTTGTAAATTGCTTACCCTTGTGTTCGCCCGATGGTGTAGCGATTTCCATCCTCGCTTTGTTGGTTAGGGACAAGCTGGTTTTGATTCCCAGGTTGTCAGGCCACCGTGGCTGGCACTGGGGACGCGGCCACCTGTTGAAATATTTACGAGAAACCCCCGCCAATTTATATTTTTTTAGGTTACCCTACCTCTGTCGTACTTTTAAATTTAGCAAATCAATAACAACTGGAAATCTGGCCGATTCCGCCTGACCCGCATACACTGCAACAGTGACGCCTCAAGGGGGGTGTACTGTCTTCAGTACGACTCGGAGAAGATTGTATCCGGCCTGCGCGACGACACCATCAAGGTCTGGCGACGGATTAACTCCTCCCATTCAGATGAGCCCCTGGCGGCCGCTGGTGATGCTGCAGCAACGGTGGACCGGCAGCACCACCACCAGGTCAGCAATTCCCCGTCGGAAGATCACTCTGAATCGAGTGGATACCACTGTGCGCAGGTAAATACCCGTTAATTGACCTAGGAGTTGAACCCAGTCGTCTCATCGAGGGAACGAGGACGCTGACTGTTGCGGCGCCTTATACGACAGACTCGATTTTACGTGTGCTATAGGTCCCTACTTGATCGAAAATCGGGTGCGCTGGAAACGTCATATGAACCGGTTCATCTTTTGAAAGAGGATAAGACCTTCATCGACGACGATTGATAGTATTGCAGGTAGTGCCTTAAGCGCTGCCATTACACATTTATTCGAGTCGCGATGGCTTACTATTACCCTCAGTGCCAATGACGTTTACACTTTCCATTACTGCTTTCAGACATGCTTGTGTCTGATTTAATGCGAAATATACCATTGGAAAACATTTTCACCCTTCACCATTGGCAACAATAGACAATTCTTGTCAAACCAGACATTCCAGTTGAAAACCACGGGAGTAAAAGCTGCCCTGACACCCTAGTACAATTTTTTGCGGTGTACCGAAACGCGAAGAAACCAAATTATTTCAAATATCTACAAATCACGGATGAAGCCAAAAACAAACCAAAATTGAAGATATAGGGTGGCTTCCACAATAGCCTGTCTGATGGGTTCTGGTCGTTTGGATTGCACAAAACCGCTGTTTTGGGCTTCAGGTTATACGCGGTCACAAGGGCTCCGTGCTCTGTCTCCAATACGAGGGCAACCTTCTCATCAGCGGATCCAGCGACTCAACAGTTCGCATCTGGGACCTTTCCACTGGGGAGTGCCTCAACGTCCTCGATAAGCACCACGAGGCTGTCCTCCATCTCCGCTTCCACAACAACGTCCTCGTTACCTGTTCAAAGGTGAGTGTCCGCGTGCTGCTCTTGTCGGTTACCTTGAGATCTCGTCTGATCACCAAAGTTAAGCTATGTTGGGTCCGATTGCTGCTTCCTCGGGTAATCGGCTGGGCATACGGGTATTTTGCTGGCGTTTCGGTTGGCGCTGGAGACGTGAAGATTCTTCAAACAATGTCATCCATTAGACCGGCGTATCCTCTAGTAGCTGTAGATATCCGTCCAACTTTGATTAATGCCGCAGGCTAACCAATTAAATCGAGACTAGACTGCCTTTGCATTTCCTCATAAGTTTGTACGTCAGGAACTCCTTAAAAGTACACCCATGACGCGATTGCGACTTATAGCCACGTCCGCTTTCCATGTAATACGGGACTGTGCAATGGTTTTGAAATATTTGTAGACGAAGCACTTTTCCGTCCAAAAATAAGTTCCAGCAATTTCGCATGTGTGTGGTTGTTGCTGATTGGTCATTGTTCAACAACGTCTGTGGACAAGGAGAGCGCACCTATACGACCAAAAAGAATTTGCAGCTGAAATTTGATGAAAAATCACAGCCCTGAATTATTTAACCCTAATATAAAAAAACACGTATTGTTCATTGGGTGCGCAAAATGCGATGGCCGCTTAAATTGGGCGCAGAATGTGTACTTCTTTTGTTAAACATGCTGCACCTCTTCTTGTTAAGGGTGAACATTAGGGAAAAATAGGAGCGTAAACGGCATAGCCTTCGCATTGGTCGAAGAGATTTGCATTGGGGCAGACTATTAATAGAGAGGATGGGTGTGGTCACACAATTTCCGTTAAGCGACAAGGGGAAACCATTCAAACAACGATGAAGGTCTTGATGCAGGTTGAGCTCACCCCCAGGGGACGGAACCGGCGAATTTGACGAAAACTGAACCCACATTGACTGGCTGTTGGATATAACGCCCGCGCCTTGTATATTGAACTTGAGGCGAAATTACCCAGCAAAGCATATTGCCACGTCGATCTTTAACCACCCATATTTTGCTGAACTCTTCTCTCTAGGATCGCAGTATCGCCATCTGGGACATGGGCCCCTACCCCCAGGACGTCCACCTTCGAACTACCCTAGTGGGCCACCGGGCGGCTGTTAACGTGGTCGACTTCGATGACCGCTACATCGTCTCGGCCAGCGGCGATCGCACCATCAAGGTGGGTATCCTCTTGGTCGTTGCTTATCCCCCCTCCCCTACCCATGCTTCTTGTTTCTCACAACATATTCCGGCTATTAGTGGCCCGATAGTGCAGCTGTCACCATCCTCGCTGTGTTGGTGAGGGACCTGACTTCGATTCCCAGGTCGGGCCACATCGAGTGGCATTGGGGACGCTTACTTTAAAAGTATTTCTTAGAACCCCCCATGCTTTAGTAGTAGATTGTCTTACACATTTGGATTTGTACAACGTCGCCCCGTTTCAGGTTCTCCTATCTATCGTGGATGGGTACCTTCCAAGCGGATGAAGAACGCTTGAGCCTGTAGTTTCTTATCGGTTTGTGTCGCTGGACCAGGGCACGTCTGTAGAGGATAGCAAAAGGACAGCCGTCTATTGGCCAGATTTCTTATAATGTTGGTGCGTTTATCCAAAAACCACATCCCCAATCCCACACAACAGGTATGGCGGACCGACACGTCGACGACCACACCGGTGCGCAACCTGACGGGCCACCGACGGGGCATCGCGTGCCTCCAGTACCGCGCCCCCTATGTCGTCTCAGGCTCCTCTGACTACACCATCCGCATCTGGCTCATCGAATCGGGCGTCTGTCTGCGTGTCCTCGAGGGTCACGATGAACTCGTTCGGTGCATTCGCTTCGACGACAAGCGCATCGTCTCCGGGGCATATGATGGGTCAGTTGCTTTGAAATGTTTGTCTTCCCCCATTCCCTCCGACGAACAGGGTTTCGGTGGCTCGAATTGTTACGTATCAACCGGTCACTCTCCTAGTCTAATTTAATTGCGTCGTGTTGTATATTTAGAAAAATCAAAATTTGGGACATGGAGGCGGCAGTCGACACGCAGTCCAAGACCAACCAGTTCTGCATCAAGACCCTCCAGGAGCACACAGGCCGCGTTTTCCGTCTGCAGTTTGACGACTTCCAGATTGTTTCCTCCTCTCACGACGACTCCATTCTCATTTGGGACTTCACCCAACTCGACACCAATGCCGAAGCCGGTCAAGAGGACGAGGCTGGGGCTGGCGAGAACGACGACGGCTTCTTCAACGACGAGGCAGCGCTGGCGGCAGCAGCAAACACCAACAACACCAACAACGCCACTGCCCCGACAGCCGCCATTCCCGATCTCTTTCAAGCGCCTCCACCCAATCACCAACAGGCTCCACCACCAACGCCGCCCCAGCAGTAGCAGCAGGACTTTTAAACTACATTTTCTACTCATTTCCCCGCCTCCCGTCAGCAGCTGCCGCTTTATGCTAGCGATCCCCACCACCACCACCACCACCACCCCACTTGTATGTTGCTTGTTAAAACCGATATATCTATATACATTATGTCATTTATTGCTGCTGCTGTTGTTGTTGTTGTTGCTTGTTGTGTGACGGTTGTACACAGGGGTACCACGACGGCATCGTTTTATGGTTCAGGTGTAGCGACAGAAGCCCCCCGGCGTGGATCAGTGCTTGTCGTTTCCATCCCTCTGCTACCACTCCTACCCGCCCACCTTTTCTTTCTGCCGTTGTTTACACGATGGGCTGTTGGAACGTTCGACTGTCTGTGTCTTCAATTTTACACAACGAAAAAGAAAAATAAAGAACTTATACCGCCTATTTATTGATGTTATTTTCTTAACAAGCTCACTTTTATGTAAACTGTGTGGGTAATCGGCATCACAAAGATGCGCAGCTTGAAATCGGAGCTCCTGACAACTGTATTGGGATCCTTTGTCTCCACTTGACACTCAACGCTGGCTCTAAGTGGATCCATACTGTAACACCCCGGAGGCAAACCGCTTAGTAGGCTAGCCAAACATTGTGCGGGTATTTGGGAGGTTAATTTCCCAGTGAAAACGTCAAGGAAACCCCCACAGAGCGGGTCAGAAGGCCAGGAAGGCGTTTCCTATTCCATCGCCCAGATCTCTGCTGCCTTGTGGGACGCACTCAACTGCGGCGAGGCGCCCTTCGAACAAAGCCGGGTGGTGCTGGTTCCCACGAAAATCCACGAACTCGTCCCCAATCTCGAAATTCATGAAGACGGATCGTCCTCTCGCCACCCGGACGATTAGTCTCATAAAAGTGTTAACCAACGGTAGTGGTCTATTTTACCAAAAATGCATGGCTGGCGTGTTGGTTTTATAGCCCCAACCTTAGTTTGCATGCGAGAACTCACCGCGATGGTGAACATTTCGCTGGCACTTTGCATGCATTCTTTGAAATCTCCCACGATAACAGTTTTCTAAAACAAACGCAACACCGGTTTATCACAGCGTATCTTCTCCTGTTTTTTTATGATCTGATTAGCATTGTTGATGCATCATCCCAGATGATTAGCGGTTCACCTCACCGAGACTCACTATTTGAAACTTTATTTCACATGATCTCAGCTAATGGAGTTGTTTTATCAAGGTCATGTGACCAAGGCGTTCAGAAACAATAAATTCCGCTTGGTTCAGTAAAATCTGGTCTCGGTTTCAGTTCAGTAATCACATAGTATTTACAATGCGCAACAGTTTGCATTTTTCGATTATTAACCGATACCAATTGTTTATTTGGATCGCTGCATCTGAATTCGTGTGCACTGGAACCCACAGCCCTCGTTGCTGTACATTATTTAGTTCCGTTAATATTGTGGCACCTGTCTTTCATCCATCTACTACAATGAATTAAATTAGTTGCCATCAAGGCTTCTACTTCCCGATCGCGGATTGGGAATGCTAAAACCAAGAGGCGACATTATTACTACCACTACAAATAAGTGACAAATCATACGCACCACACTTTTGTGATGTGACTAACATTAGCCGGAAAAATGAGCGAATTGACTTTCTATGATCGTTCTTTCAAGTGTACAGCCTGATGACAGCCGTACTTTGATGCCCACAACCATTCAGAGCCAAATAAGTTAGCTGATACAAGATAGAGCCCCCTTTTAACAGCACGAATTAAAAATAAAATAGTCCAAACTGCGTTCACCTGCATTAAGCGAAGCAAACCCATCTAGACCAATCAATGTTGCCGTCTTGCGCATGCCAGTCACAGTTATTGCTCGAGTCGATAGTTGGCAAATTCTGAGGACATCATTTTCGACTCAGAAACGTTTTTCGTATGTTCAGTGTCTTTCAAGTTCGAGTTTATTTTTAAAATTTGTCTGTAAAAAATCTATTTAAAGATACATTTAGTAGGCGGTCTACAATTGATGAAAGATAAATTATATATTCTAAATATCCCCCTCGTGCAAGGTCACAGATTTCGATTGTTTGGTCAACAATTTCAATCACGTTTCTTTATAATTGCGGCTCCATCCCGGCATTTTTGCGCGGAATATTCTCTTTTAAAAGCTTAAATTGTTCCTGATTTATTTGCATAAACTCTATGTTTGAGAGGCCTCGACAGAAAATCTAGTGATGATCTTGGCAGCAAAATTGTTTCGAAATTTCGTGAGATCATTCGTTCGTAATAAAGTCCTAGTTTCGTTCACAATTGTTGTTTGATTTGAATTTAAAATGAAACCCGAATTCGAAAGACTCTTTTAATGCTATTTTAACGTCTTTTACCTTCGCCATCTTCTTCACTGACGACGCTGTTCATCATTATAACGGGAATAACAAGCCAA
The DNA here is from genome assembly GCA_028672205.1 of Proteocephalus fallax. Classification (NCBI taxonomy): domain Eukaryota; kingdom Metazoa; phylum Platyhelminthes; class Cestoda; order Proteocephalidea; family Proteocephalidae; genus Proteocephalus; species Proteocephalus fallax. The sequence goes on along the minus strand of JAPUBX010001390.1, from coordinate 230,492 downwards.
TAGACCGCACAATAAAAACATTACGGGTCTGGTCGTCATCGTCTACGAAGAGGAACGCGAGGAGATGGATCGAAAAACCAGGAGAAAAGGCATTTTCACGAACAGATAAAAAATGCGCGTTGTGTGTAATAGAGATCGTATGCTAGCTAGGTGCGCGAATACATTGCATTTTTAATGAGATAAAACCCACCTAACGTGAGATTGTTTTACACAGTTCCCATGATGCAACCAATGCACGAATAACGAATTAACAAATCGAATTCAAAGAGATGTCCCCCTTTTTATTACTCTCGTATGGACAAAAGCAGGCTTCTCCGTGAGGGACTTTGTCGTAACATTTTATTTTTTAATAGCTTTTTTTGTTTTTAACCCTATTAACATATGCTAATAGATTATTTATGCCCTCCATCCAAAACTCCATTCATCAATGGTTGTTTACTCTTTACCTCTCGTATACTGAGTGACACTTCCCCCATCTATTCTATCTTATTTAATTATAACTAACGTTTTTAGTAAGCTTCAACATAAATTCCAATAGCTTTTGTAGTTCTTTTCTCGATTAATAGTTTTGTTTTAATAGAACCATGTTGAAACGCGGACTTTTGGTATCGTCGATCACGCTATCGTGAGCTTTGCTACTCCGTTTTTATTTATTTATATCGAGAAAAATGGTGAAGCTAATCAAGCAGACGACGCAGAAGCTCCTGCCAGAAATGGCCGTATCTAAGAGAACGTCGACAATAGAACGTCGACCGGGTTCTTCTTCGCGCGACAATACGAAAATGGCCGGACAGAAGTCGTTTGCGGTGCGAATCCGCGAGCTGACGATAGCTGCCGCGAAGCTTCAGGCAGATCGGAAAACTTCACGTGACAATACAGAAGACGGACAGAAGTCGTTTGCGGTGCGAATCCGCGTGCTGACGATAGCTGTTGCGAAGATTCAGACAGAGCATCAAACCACGATGCCGAACAAAGAAGATTCGCCGATTACCCCTGTTCTGAAAGAAGAGCCGACGCCCTATAACCCCGTTCATTCCCCACGACCGTACCCTACCGACCCCGTTGCTCTCTACCCATCCACAGTGAATGAAATCCCTCTTTTCCCAGCAGCGTCTCCTCATCTTTACAGTGGTGACAGCATCGGCGGGATAAAAATTACCCGTTTGGAGGGATTGACACTCGTCCCAAACCTTACCGAAGAGAGAATGTTTACTTCGAACTTCCCCGATTGGGAACGGCAAACCACATCTAGCGCTTTGGCGAAGCGCAGACAAAGAAATCAATCGCTAGCGAGACGGAGTCAGCTCCCCAAAATCCCGCCTTATTGAAAGAACCGGTCAAGGTTTTCTCCAAGAAAGACCTCGGAGAGACCAGACGGTCGCCGTGGACAGCAACAAATGGGGCCACGACCAGCGATACTGCCCAGCGAGGCCAGACCCCTTACCGTGTGAGTTTACCCGTTCTCCTATACCCGTTTATCATGTAGGTCCTAGACTAACAGATCCTAGGGTTATTGAAATCGGTATGGTTAAGGTAGCATTCGCAAGTAGCTCCGCCCGCCATGTGGAAGATCCGGGTACAAGTCCCGGCCCCCGACGACTGGCGTATCTCAGGTTGCCCTTAGGGAGAAGACAGCACAGTTTAATTCCCAAGAACAGAATTACATCGCAACCTGGTCATTCTCTATCGGTTCCCATTTTTAGTTTCGCCCGAACAGGCGTTTCTTGTGTAGCATTGTTTTTTTACGTTTTTATAATGCTGAAAGTGTGGACCTCAGGACCTGAAAAAAATATTACCCATAGACTTCCACCTCCTCCTCCATAGTCCCGACTATGGTACACAGAGAGAGCGCTCTGCAATTGTGTGAGACACCGAATAAAGCAGTAAACATCACGCCACCCACCTGATTTCGATACCGTTGGAAACACTCGCGAGGAACCGCGTGTCCACACGTCTGCCCGAACGCTTGTTTGCAGAAGCGGTAGTGTAGACGACACAGAGAACGACAACGCTAATTGACACCACTTATGAGAGTCGGCCCAGCACGCGGGCGTGTTGCCGCCGAAACAATTCGGTCGGGCCATCCACGGGGTCCATGACGTTGGGAGGAGTGGCACCTCTGGTCGCCACGGGGTCCGTCATGCCTCGGGATATCCCCGGAGTCTTTGGTCGCCGTTCGACACTCAACTCGCACCGCTGGCTCCAAGTGGCTGCATGCGGCAGCGGCCACGCCCCGGCAAACCGCTGACAGGCGGACTAAACGTGGTGCGGGTAAACGTGCTGGGAATTAAATCCCTCGAAAAACAAGCGATGGAAAACCCGGCGCACTGTGCGGATGAAGGTCCATATCAGGACCCAACGGCCATGTCGGCTGTTTACGCTCTACCGCACAGATCTCTGCTGCCAAGGAGGACAGTGGAGCTATTAGAGCTACAGACGGTCGACGGTATGCGTCGTTGGAAACCGAACTGGATCACCATCTGTTCTGACCTGGCAGCCTCCGACCGCCGCGCGTGGGCGGCTACGATTCGCTACATCCATGAAGCAGCCGACTCATCTTCTGGCAGGAGACAGCCGCCCCAAAGAAGAAGAAGTTCGCAGGGCGTCATGATGAGGGTGGCGGTGGGGGGGCGCCGTGGGGCAACGCCGACGCTGCTGCTGCTGTCGTCCGAGTCCGAGATGATGCGCGCGGCCACCATGCTCGATGTCGGGTGGGGCGTCGAGAGAGCCAGGCGGCTGCGCACCTCTGGGGGATGCGTCGGCAGTGGGCGCAGGTTGGTGCGACCTTCGGCCAGGTTGCGACTGCGTGTAGAACATTCGCTCGCCAATCAGCTGCGGTTCGTCGGGATAGTTGCGCATCTGCTGCATCATTAATTGGTAATTGTGTTCACTAGAAGAAGTAAAGCAATAACTAAACAAAGTTTATCTGGAATAGTAATGTTGAAAGTGCTGGTCCTCGTGACCTTGTCACTATTATAATAATTAATAAACCTACTCGGATTGAGTCCGCGAAAGAGCAACCCAATAGTTACAGCAACACTAACAAGCCATAGAATGTTCGCCACATGGATATGGGCGTTTAAAGGTTCCCAATATTCACGCGGTGCACCGAAAACGTGACCTGTTCTGTTCATTTCTATTAACGTTTGGAAAGCCGCCCCAATTTAAATTGTGTTTGTTGCCAATACGCGGAATTAAACAACATCGGGGTTTTATAAATCGGAAACTATATCCAGTGTGTGGATTTACTGCAAATCTTTATCGGGCTATGTGAACATGTGTCACTTTGAAACAAACAGTACTATCGATCCGATGATAAGGAATCCTTGGTTGGGTCTTTACGTTCGTCAATCACGATAATAATGATGATGATGCAATTCGATCTATCAAGGTCACGAGACCAAAACTTTCAGCATTAAAATGTACAGCAAACAAAAATAATGCTAGAAGTGACGATTCTACATGGAAGATGCATAATAAGTTAGCACGAATAAACGAAATAAAGAAGCATATTTACAAAAAAACATCGAATTCACCCCTCGAAGTGTAAAATGTTTGGCAAACGAGCAATGGCGGCCATTGAAAGACGGCCCAATCCATAACGCGCGCGCCAAACAATGCTCTCGATGCAGAGAACAATATTGGCCGTTTAAGTGATACATGTGCGTAGAAGTAGTGAACGATAACCATTAAATGAATGTCTTCACTTTTCTGTATGGATGTTGTTTGTTTGAAATGGGTTGATAACGAAGGTGCGCTTGATTCGTTAACTGGACTGTGTGTTGGTTTGTTTGAAATTCATCAATCGTACGTGGCGAATAAAGTGAAGAAAACACCAGGAATTTGAGCCGCTACAATCAATACATATATCGAACCGTGAGGAAGGACAGATAAGACGTTCTAACCGTTGTTGAGAATACTCCAGCTCATTTCCCCCGTTCCTCCGACACGGTAAAAATAAGTCTTATCGTAGATTGTTATCCGTAAATAAAAAGTTAGAAATCCCTACATTGTACAATGTTTTTCCTGAATTAAAAAAAAACAGGGTGTGAGACTTGTAACAATTTCCCTAGACCCTGCTTGCTCGTGAATAGGTTATCCACCAACTAGGTTAATGTTTTGATTTCGAATAAAACGGTACTATTATTTCTCGGTTAATAAAATGGATCACCACAAACCGGAAGACAGAGAGAGGAGGCGGAGGTGTTTTAGATAAATTACCAGAACAGCCTCATTTATGTACGAGCGTCATTCGGTTGGGATACGGCGGCCTATATGACAAGTCGTGGGCGTTGATGTCGGCCACTTGAACGATACCAGACGTGGGCGACCGTCCAGATCGGCGTGGTTCTGTCTTTGCTTGGAGGATGAACGCCGGTGGAAATAATGAATGCACCACAAAGGATGATAGAACACGGTGGTTAAGGCACTGCTAATGAACTTAATTTTCACGGGGAATATAACCGAGACGAGGGAACATCGGATTGGCATTATATGAAAAAACAGCCATGCATAAACCAAGAAATGGCTTATTCGAAAGCGGCCCATTTCTTGTTCAATAGCTCCTCAGACCGTCTTAATTGCAGAAAAATTGAAGGCGGAAACAACGTGGATGCCTTCGATAGTATTAACGTAAATTAACAATAAACGAGACATGTGTAACTTTCAAGTAAAATTTGAATTCGTCAAAAATATGTTATATCTTCTCCTTCCATGGTTAACTTGTTAATGAATTACTTTATTTTTGTTTAAATTTACAGCTTCCCCGAACACAATAAAACTTTCGATGTGGGCCGATAGAAGGTCGCCTTATTCCTTTCTTACCGATTTCCTTTATTGCGGTGCTGACGTCTCCCAAGTCCACCGAAAGCGAGGAAACTCTGACGAACCCAGAGGATCATTCGAGCGGTGTGCTGTTGTAAGGACCTGCCTAATTTCGCTCAAACCCCCAATTTTATCAAAATAATTCCCGTCCGGTGAAGCAGTGAACAAAATAACGCCGAATTAACGTCTTCATGTGTGGTTGGTAGCAAATGACGATTAATTTGTTAACTGGTTGCAATGGTTTGTCTGAAAGACCGACACCGTCCGTGACAAAAACACACCCGGAATTTATATACAGAACCGTGAAGGAGAATACATACGAATTTCTGCCGACAGAATAAAGACGAAGAAAAAAACGTCATTGGAGCTATTTCATTACTATTATGACTGATGTACGCCGACCAAACCCAATTAACTAAATGAAATTTATTATACGAAATTGTAAAAACAATATTTATACATAGTTGAATAGTCGCCGGTCACACGTCGCAGCAATTCTGAGTTATTAGTGGTTTCGGCGGCTGTTTAGCAGAACCCGCGCCACCAACCTTCTTCGGCAGTGTCTTCAGCACTGGGGGTGCCATTACGACCTCGCCAAACGCTACCTTGTCTCTCAAATGCTCGAAGCCAGTTCTCCGCTTTTCTTGCTTGATGCCTCTTTTCATCTCCTTTTTAACCGCCAAACGTCTTTTGAAAGGGCGTTATTTGATGATTAAAGTTAGACTTACTTGAGGTTTTTCTTGCTTTTTCGCGATTTAAAAGTTTCGGGGTCCACAAGGGGCGCCTAGTGTCAAGGAAGTAAAGACAAAATACAGACACAATGTACATTGGCTTTTTTGGCTAATTTCAATTTGATGTTCTCGTCCTGGACATCTCGATCGAGGCGACGGGCGAACGACTCTGGGGTTTCCTTTTTGCCTATTTTCGGTTTTTTCAACTGCGTTATTTTTTTGGCACCCCCAATATCGCCGGAATCTAGTCGAGTCGTGCAAGAATTTCCAACACTTACTTGAGTCATATTTGTAGGGATTTTTATGTTTTTCGGCTATTTTTTTGGCTCGCATCATTTCACGAAAACTCCCTGTAAGCCGCTGATCGTCTCGGTCTTTCGGGTCATCGTCGAACTTGTCACTTCTAGTAAAAATATAGTGAAAATGATTCCACGTAACTTACTGTCCACGATTCCACAAGGGTAGACTGACCTTTTTTATCTTTTTCTGCTTATTCGACTTCAAACCGCGAGTGTAAAGGATGGGTTTAATTGGCTGAGGTTTCTTGTTTTTTGATTCGCGCTTAATTTGTGTCTTTTTAATTCCCTGTTTTCTGGCTATAAATTGAGCTCAGTCTCGTTATAAATATTAAATTACATCGCTTCGCAGACTTCTTCATTATCTCGGAAGAACAGCAACTGAAAATAATTTGGTGACATGTTATAAAGCATGAACGATATAGACATAACTACGCTGAACTAAAGAATTTAAAGTAATTGTATTAAAGAATAAACACGCTCCTTGATTATTTTTATCTATCGAACGGGTCATATACAGTTAAAATAGATAGACGTCTGTAAGTGAAATCGAAGCAAATAACAAAACAGCACACACCCGTAGGCACTCAGGTTTTTACTGAATGGGCTAAATCTCTATGTTATATTGAAGGACATGAAGCGTTCCGGCAATCCTATATTGGGAGACCAAGAACAAGGGCGTAATTACCTATGACATAAAGTTTCATGGAAACAATGGATACATTCAAATTGAAAATACTCCGCATAATTACCAGTTGGCTTAATAAATTTTATTTTGCGAACATAATGTTTATAGAAAATGGGGATGGCAAGAAGAGAAGAGTAAAAATGGTTTTAAATACAGAGTTGGTCCATATGCCCATGTTGTAAGGTATCGATTATTATTTAAACAATTGCATGTTTCCCGGAGACACCAAAGGGGAAGATGCTTTTATTTTGCGCACTCACTTTCACATCTAGAGAGCATCTAGGGGCAGCCAATTTGATTTTATATTGGTAAAAAAACATTTGGAATTGACTATCTTGTGTTATCTACGATAAATCATTGGCCAATCACTTGCGGCAATTCTGTTAATGTTGTAACGAACCGGTGTTTTACCAGAACATCAAGCGGGATTTGATAACCACACAATGGAAATCTGATGCTAAGACTGTTTTCTGGTTCATCTAGAGTGAAACCACATACCCTCTCCTTTAAAACATGATGTCTCCCACTGGATCACAGCAGGAAACATCTGCCTTAATCCAAAATCGCCGAGACTCGAGCAACTTACGCCCTTTCAAACTCATGGGCAAGCATCGTTGTTATCCTATAATACAGACCCATCCCATTTGTACACAAAGTCTACTAAACCTCGCCATCCAGTTATATCTTTTCACCTCGTTATATCAATTCCCTCAATCCAATGCGTCTTCTCATTATAGTTGCCTAGGATGCGTATCAATGTTCTACGATCACCGTTATGAAACACCCAGCGAAGGTCTAACATATCTAAGGTCAGAGTCCAACAGCTGAAAAAGTGTCACAATGTAAATTTCTTTGACTTCGTAAACAATTTCGTCGGTTAATATCCTCTGGAAAAATTATATGCATTAATACATTGTCAAATTCTACATTTAATTGAATTAAACGGTACTTAGTCCGCTCTCATTGTCATGGTAATCAACTTAAGACCAGCCACACCCATTCTATGCCCTGATTGGTTCACGGAGAAAACACGCACACGCGCTCACAAGAGCGGTGCCCGTCAATCTGCTAAGAAGGCAAAGGGAACAAATTCACTCAAGCATCAACATCTCTCTCCGTATTTATTTGCATATTTCATTAATTTGCGTTCAGTCTTACCGACCGTTGCTGGTTCGTCGAACGTTTTCGATGAATTCTGCCAGTTTTGTCGTCGCCAAGGTTCTCTTGAATTCGAAAGCATGAATAAAATGGCGCAGAGCACCGTCAAAACGCTGAGCTCGAAATCCACCTAAAGAATGCGAGATGGCGATTCTGGTTAACTGCGAGGTGAGCCCAGTAGAAGGTCGACCAATGGGGGCCAGGTTAATCCACTCCCCGAGGTTTCCAAACACCACAATTGGGGGCGTCAACATTTCAACCGAGCTGATCTTTTCATCGTGCGCCGCTTTCCAAGACACCACGAAAACCCGCCCAGTGAAGCGAGCGATTTAATGACCCTAGCGAGCATCGGCGCCAGGTCTTTCCGTTTCTGTTCGTCTACGCCCACATTCAACCGCGCAGCATCAGGCCTTGCACGTTGTCCTATTCCAAACACCAATGAGCAGTAGGTGCTGTCCGGTGGGGAAAGTGTATTCGGCTTCACCAAAACGATTGCGGCTGCTGCTTCGCGTCCTTCTTGAGTAAAGGCACTGGACACCAGGATGGATAATATTCTACTCAGATTAATGAGATAAGCCAATGAATACGGAGAGATTTTGGTGTTTGATGGTGTTTTTCCCTTTGATATTCTTTGGAGATTGACGGGGAGCGCCTGCAGCGGTTTTACTGGTGCAGAATAGGCCATCGTCCAAATGTTCTCTTCGCATTCTAACGTGCTGTTTCCGATGAAATCAGACGAAATGCTGCCAGCTAATCTTGCGTGTTTAATCTCTGATTAAAATATCAAAACCTTTATCCTTTGCTCTACTTTGGTAGGGTGGTGGGGTGGTGGAGGGGGTGGGGGTATTTAATAGATATTTCCTTGCGTTCATCTATTCTGCATTACAATAAACAATAGCAGTTTGGCATAACCGACAAATTACCCGTTTGCAACGTCCAACACCATGCTTCTGCATCACAATTACAATTTCACAAATTTATATAATTACTTCGTTGCCGGACCTATTATTAGATAATATTCTAACTTTGACGTGTGTTGAGGTGGCTCAGTTTACGGTGAGTTTAGTTTTGTTGAAAAGATGCAGGGAGCCGGGCGCATCATGGGGGTAACGACTTTCAAGGTGACCACAGACAGGAATTCCATTTTGCTCGTGACCCCCCCCCCCCACAGTCGAATAGTAGGTAGATTACCATAATCTCTTAAGTGTCCGCCAGTTTCTGCGAGAATTCCAAGGCTCGGGTATTTTTGGAGATCTCAGATAACAACAATTTTCGGAGTTTGGTTTGTATTTTGATAGAAAAGACAATTCCGTGAACATCATATCTTGCCGTTAATCAAGAAATTCTTATAAACCCGCTTCTTTTGAATTTCGGTTAAGTATGGTTTATTTGTAGAATAATATTTAGCTGTACTTTTATTAGTCGTGAGTCATTCTCGAACATTTTTTTCGGAGCAGAATTCGTTAAAAGTTAAAGAATTTATTTCCACCACACTCGTTCATACAACTGAGTCGAATAGCAACACTTATCTCCAGAATTTCACAAGACAGAGATGGGTGCGTTTAGTTTAAACGAATACACATGCACGGGTGCGTGCAAAAGTGTGTGTGCAAAAACTAGAAGTTGATTCCGTCGATGATTATTAAAATCAACACGCTCAAACAAACGCAAACCATCAATCCAGCTTCACTTTTAGATGTTTAATAATTTGTCAAAAGGACCTTAAATTGCCCGGGTATGCGTTAACCACCAGCTGTGCACGCTTTCTTTTTGGACGTCGCATTCCCTCCCACTTCCCCTTGCCCCATTCCATCTAATTGAACTCGTCGTGGGGGCTAATTGGAATTTGCGAGCCCAATTTCTCAGCTAATCGATCGTTTAAAGTCTTTACTTGTGATCACGAAGTCGAGCAAGCATTTGTATATATAACATAGTTATATTGGGGAATCAAACGGTTCCCCAGTACCTTCCGCCCCGAAGCGGACATGTGGAAGGCCCGGTTGCAAAGGTTTTGGGGGCGAAGTCATCGTCGATGTACCAAATGTCTCGGTCGAAGTCTGAAGAGTTGCAATTTTCGCTTTCTTCGGTAAATACAAGCGTTTGGTACACATACTTTAAAGTCCATACACACTTTGCGATTAAAGCAATTTTTAAGATGAATAAGATAAAACGCGCATTTATTTGTATTTGTGACGCCTCTTCCACTGGACGGTCACAACGTATGCATATATGTCAACCTATGGTATATATTAACGATCTTGAATAATTGAGTTGATTCCTATCAAAAACAAATCTAGACAAAATTGAAGGTGTTACAGTCCTACTTGTGTGAGTTCCGAAAGATCGGAGTTTCAACGATATTTTAATCATTTCGAACGACACAGAAGATAATTGTATCACCTCATAAACCATAAAAGACCGTGATATTGTGTAGATGAATGTTTGGCTTTCTATGCATATGTTCTGCAAAACCCCAGAGACGTCCGATTATTTGATTGTCATTATAATAGCTCGATGTATTTTTTTTTCCAGAATTGGTTTCGACAAACTAAACAAGCTTTGGGCTTTTATGGTCTTAATGAGGAAATTTCGAGACCAAATATTTACTAGATTATACTTTACACCTTTTCTTTGAGATTTATCAGAAATTGATTGTTGTGTAGTGACCTTAAACGCCCCTTTTTGTTTTAACGAACACGAACTAAATTCGACCCACGAACGCACCATCGCCGACTGAACGTTATGGCTTTGTATTATTAAATCAAGAAACCGATCTTGATTATACTTTGGTTTGCGTTCTCTTATATAACCCTTTTAGAAGCATATGTCATAAAAGGGTTAAGTGGGTTAAGTTATCGTCCAACTACGAATCACGACATTGGCGAGCATAATGTTTTCGGATTTTCTTCTGATGAGCGCCCCCATTGAGCAATCTCCCGACGTATTTGCCATCTCTATCAAAATTCCACCTCCGTGGAAGAGCGATATAGAGGCATGGCTTTCGGTCGTGGAATCCCAGTTTGTGTCGAAAGGAATTGTCGCTGAGAAAACCAAGTTTCATCACGTCGTGGCGTCACTGACGGAGGATCTAGTTGCCCGTTTACGCCACATTATCGTTGCACCACCGGCAGAGAGCCCGTACACTGTGCTTAAGACAGCTCTTATTCGACATTCTGCGATAACAAGTACACAGCGCTACAATGCTCTCTTTGGGTGACGAGAGACCTTCGCAACTGCTGCAACGCCTCCAAGCCTAAACGGTGAACCAAGACGTCAGCGAATGTATCATTCAACACCTGTTCATCCAAAAGCTGCCCCCAGTCGTCAAAGCTTCTTTGGCTACCCTCCCACCCACGCTGCCGCTGGTCGACTTAGGCGAGTACGCCGACCGCATTTTCGCCGCTCACCCTGGTCATCCATCAGTCGCCGCTGTGACAAGACCCCCACAGACTCTCACTAACGACGAGGTTAAAGAGTTGCGTGACTTGAGGTACCAATTGCGTAACTTGCTGGAGAACAAGGATCGCTCGCAGCGTCAACGGAGGCCACCGATGGCCGTTAACACAAGCAAGCAAGACGACACGCTCTGCTAGTCTCATCAGTTTTGAGTGCGGCTTTCACTCCGCCTGGCAAGTATACACCCAGCCGCATTCTGTTTGTGAAGGACGTCGAACGCGGTCGCCGTTTCATGGTGGACTCTGGCGCTGACGTGAGCGTAATTCCCCCTCTATGTCTGACCGGTTACACCTTGGCACAGATTTCGTCCTCAAGGCTGCCAATCGAAGTAACATCAAAACTTGTGGCCAGCATGCGCTTCGTCTCGATCTCGGGCTGGGGCGCATTTTCCTGTTCACATTCATCGTCGCTGATGTCCCTCATGCGATCTTAGGTGCAAACCTCCTTTTCACGTTTGACCTATCTGTCAGCGTCCAATGAAAGAAACTCGTTGACGAATCGACGGCAGCGGTAGTTTCTGGATGCACAGCAATGACCTCGATCCGCCACCTCACCCACATTCCTATCCCCTCTCCCTACAAGGCCCTTCTCGATCAATTTCCCGATCTCCAAAAATTGAACCGAACACGACGGAAGCCACCACACGATATAGTCCACCATATAAAGACCACCGGCCCGGTCACATTTCAGCGTTATCGCCGTCTCGACCCAGTAAAGAGACACGTAGCACAAAATGATTTCGAACGAATGATGGAGCTTGGAATCGCACGCCCGTCCGATAGCAAGTGGTCATCCCCGTTCCACATGGTTAAGAAGACCACACCCGGGGATTGACGTCCTTGTGGCGACTATCGAGCCCTGAACGCAGTCACAGTTCCTGACCGTTATCCTCTGCCGCACATTCACGACTGTGTCTCGTTCCTACATGCAAAGAAGATTTTCTCCACAATAGATCTGGTCCGGGTGTACCACCAGATACCGATCGCCCCTGAGGATATCCCGAAAACGGCAATCACCACTCCCTTTGGATCATTCGAATTCTTACGGATGCCGTTTGGGCTCAGAAACGCTTCCCAAACCTTTCAACGCTTCATCGACTCAATTATTCGCGGTTTCCACTTCTGTTGTGCTTATATCGATTACATTCTAATCGCCAGCAAAGACGAAGAAGAGCACCTCCGACATTTGGAAGTGGTCCTTCGGCGCCTGGATGAACACGGGCTCGTGGTGAACCCCGAGAAATACCATTTTGGCCGAACCGAAGTTAGTTTTCTGGGTCACTTGGTAAATGATCTGGGGGTTTGACCACTGGACGCGAAGGTAACAGCGGTTGCTGACTAACCGACGTTTCATCGCCGATTTTGCCGAGATGGCCTCGCCGTTAACCTCTCTGACCTCCAGCGGAAACGGTCAGGTTAAACTGTCACCAGAACAGAGTGCAACCTTCAGGAATGTGAAGGTTAGTCTCGCTGCCGCGACCTTTTTGGTTCATCCGCGCCCAAATGCCCAACTATCTTTGGTGGTGGATGCTTCGAACACTGCAGTCAGCGCTGTACCAAACAAAGGGGACGAGCATCGGCGACAACCACTAGCGTTTCTTTGGAAGTCTTTACCACCAACAGAACGCCAATACAGCACCTTCGGTCGTGAATTATTGGCGGCTTACCTAAGCGTAAAGCATTTTCGCCATTTTGCGGAAGGTGGCCGCATTCTAATTTTCACGGACCACAAGCCGTTGATTCATGCCATGGCCTCCTACTCTTCTCGCTACAACGAACGCGAGATCCGACAACTCGATTTCCTCTCCCAGTTCGACCTGGAATTCCGTCATATCAGCGGCGCAGATAATGAGGTTGCCGACGCCCTTTCGCGCATCGAGTTGAACAGTCTGCGGCTCGCTAATGGTATCGACTACGAGGAGATGTCTGACGCCCAGCAACACGAGGGTATTCGAATTGGGCTCGACAACACAGCCCTTATAAACCTTACTCTCCCGCGGTCTCAGCGGTCTCTGCTCTGCGACAACACCAAAGCTTCTCCTCGCCCGCTTGTTCCGCAATGCATGCGGCGCCAAGTTTTCGAAATGGTTCATGGTCTCTCGCACCCTGGTATTCGCACAACCACCCGACTAGTGGCTGAAAGGTTTTCGTGGAAGGGATTGCAAAGGGACGTCCGCCTGTGAACACGGGCATGCCTTCGGTGTCAGCAAGTAAAAGTCAATCGTCACACCAGGGCACTGATCGGCACGTTCGACACACCCGACGCACGGTTTAGCAACGTTAATGTGGATTTAGTCGGCCCGTTGCCTTCGTCCAGGGGTTTCCGCTACTTGCTGACCTGTGTAGATCGCTTCACCCGTTGGTGCGAAGTTATACCGCTAGCGGAGATCGGCGCAGAAACGGTTGTTCTCGCCTTTCTGCATAACTGGGTGGCACATTTCGGATCTCCGCGTCGTTTGACAACCGACCGAGGGGCACAATTCGAATCAACGCTGTTCCAAAAGATGTGCCAATTTCTTGGATGCGAGCGAATCCGCACATCTTCTTACCATCCAGCGGCCAATTGGATGGTTGAGCGCCTACATCGAACACTGAAGTCCTCAATCATGGCTCAGGATGATCGAGAACATTGGGTAGACAATTTGCCTCTCGTCCTGCTTGGCATTCGTGCGAATTTTAAACCCGACGTCGACTCCTGCCCGGCGGAATTGGCCTACGGTGCAACTCTCCGCTTACCGGGTGAGTTTGTTAACCCAAGGGCAGCTGAGCCGTCTCTGTTTGTATCCGATGTTCTTCAGAGGCTACGCAGTTTTGCTCGTTAATTTACCGTCTGTTAACCTGCAACCCCACCAGCCATCCTTATTGTATCTCTTCCCCTGACGACGAAGAGTCTAAGGGGGAGCCATGTAGTGACCTTAAACGCCCCTTTTTGTTTTAACGAACACGAACCAAATCCGACCCACGAACGCACCATCGCCGACTGAACGTTATGGCTTTGTATTATTAAATCAAGAAAACGATCTTGATTATACTTTGGTTTGCGTTCTCTTATATAACCCCTTTAGACGCGTCTGTCATAAAAGGGTTAAGTGGGTTAAGTTATCGTCGAACTACGAATCACGACAGTTGCATTTCGATTAAAAGTGGAACAATTGTAATCTTGTTGAAAATGGTGACAATTTTGTTATTTTTAAGTCAATAAATTTTGCATACAGCGTAATGATGTCTCGGTAAACAGAATCCCTCTTTTTGTATCTAATTCAAAAGGTTTGAACAATATAGTGGAATATGTGTGGAGCTATGGTTAGTAGTATTGATCCGAAAGCGGTAGTACCAACAATCTTATTGATTTTGCCGAAAGTTGGTGGGAACACCGTAAATGTATTTGGGATGTATGGCGATGTTATACATATAAAAGGACCATGTACAACAGATGCGGTTATGGTGTTATAGTTGACCAACAACAAAATATAGGGAGATTTATTCCGTAGCGGTTTTTCTGAAATTCTTTGAAAACTTGGGGAACGTTTTATTTAATAGGTCGTTTGCTTATGCCGAGCAGCCATTTCGCATCAATAAGTCTCACTTTTCCCTATTTATAACATGCTCTTGTTAAAATAGCTATTTGTTATGCTCTATAATGAAAATTCTTGATAATTTGACACTCGAAAACCTTACAGAGCAGTTATCTCGCGCAAGCCGACGTTATGTTCTCGATGTTAAGTGAGTTTAACATTTCTTTGATCATTATTTTTTTTATCGTTAATTACCTTGACTGCATATCCAAGTTGAGTCTTGCTGTTGCCTTCCGGGACTAGAATGTGCGTGTTGCATCAAATCACATTTCTCAGCCAAAATAGGATTTACGCCATGTTGATCTTATGGAATTATGTTCTTGTCGGCGTTTCTATAATCGAAATATTCATTGAAATACATCCCATATATTATTCTGGGTTGCTCTCCTCGCATAGCTAAGAATAATTGGGGTGTCAAAACTCCTTTCTCGTACTACAATTATAGTGTCGTTTGTGTTGAACTTCAGGCTTGAAAGTTACTCCTGTAAAATGGTGTCGGAAGAAAAACGCCAGTATAAAGATCTTGTTTCCCGACTTGAGGCTGATGGACAAGAAATATCATGCCTTTGCCTCGGTCACTCGCGCACAATTCGCGGTTTGCGAGAACTGACCGGGCAACCAATAGCTCGTTCCTCCTACCAAATGAGTACTTCACATGCAGAGGTATCATATTCACTTGGAAAATTGCAGTTCGATGTGTGTTAGTGAAAAAATAATGTTTCCTTGCAGTCTGATACAGAAATAGCGCGTAGCCGGTCTCGTACATCTTCTGCTTGCTCCGAGGAAGACCCTGTACATCATTCCTCAAGGACCTATCAACAGACAATAACGTCAAAAGAACTCTTCTGCCTTATGAGCACCCTCAACCTCTCGTTTGATTCGACTTGCAACTTTTTAACAGCTGAAAGTGAGGAATTTTGTCTAGAACCCGAGCTAAGAGTAAGTTATTTACTTTCCCTCTATGCTTTAATTAAAACTGTTTATGAACTCGGTTTAACTTAAACTTTTAATATTTGTTGTCAGTGAACCTATAATCCTTTAGTCATTTCTTAAAATCTATCTGCAAAACATGCCACAACTTGTGTAAGATATGCTACATGATATACGGGGATCCCTTTTACCCTCTTCCGTTAGCTTGTGAAGCACTACATTTCCCACCTATGCTCGATTTATGTAAACAAATACGAAGTCCTTGCTCCACAAATCTGGAGTGCCATTGATGAGGCAATTGTTCCTCGCGCGTGTGCAATCTACAGGTGAGCAGTGTGTTCATGAGTAGTATGGCGTGATGCTGTCACCAGGTCCGGTGATATCCACTCTCTGTCCTATAGCTATCGACCCGACCATGCTTCCGACCCATACAGCCAGGGGTGTCTCGCCTCATTCAACTACTTCTTCTATAACGCTGATTTGAAGAGAATTCTCTTCTTTTCAGTCCGAGTACTCAAGTGAGATTCCTTCTGTAACATAGGTTTAGCCTAACATGCCACACATCCGCTAGTCATCATGACGTTTTTTCTGTTCATCGGGCCTCAGTTCTTAATTTTAGTAGTTCTTGTTCGTTAAGTATTTAAGTAGACAGATTGATTTATGTAGTCAACTTGGTGAACAAAACCGGTAACACTCGCTTTCTTTTTCTCCCTTATCGGTCTTATTTGATAATGTGATAACTAGAACATTCCAAGAAGGTTTTGTGTGGCTTTTAACTGGTGTTTTGTTTTAGCGAACCGCCCGCGGAGGACCAGTTTGAAGGCGATATGCAGGATATTTTTTAAAATCTAAAGTCGCCCTTCATTTTTAATTGTGCTGCCTGATCTGCAGTATTTTCCCTACCAAGCAACTATGAAAATTTGTACAGTAATTGTATTTAAAAAAATCGGCGTTTAATGCTTCCATAATCGCTTTGTTTTGTCATGGAGTTAGAGATCAAACGATTGTTTTAATATTCGTTTGCAGGGGGGTTGTAAGAAGGCATGGGACTGGAACCTGTCCGGCGCACTTGTAGTGACCTCAAAAACGTTGTTTATTCGGTCACATTTTCACTTTCCTTCCCTTAATGCTTGCGATCTGTAATCGTGAACTGTTTTGTTGTCTTCCCCCCTTTCACTTAATATCCGTTGTAGCTCTTAAACGACGCCTCCAAAACTGTTCGATATTCCACAATGAATAGAGTTATCCCCAGCAACGATAGAAACTTGGGTTTAGTTACAAATATCGTAAATAAGGATACAGGTTATTTGAGGAAGCCGTCTGGATCGCAAGGACAGGTATTTGGGTCGCATATAGACACATCGTAATCCATCGGGAAATGCTCTTTAGTGCTGCTAATTCTTGTTTTTTCCGAACTAAATTGTCCCCAAGGAACCTTTTTCACTTCGTGCCGCCTTTGTGTCGTGGACCACATCAGCGCCCTTCAGTTATTTTGTTTTATTGGTCTTTGTTAATTCATCCTGTTACTCCAAAACTCGTCCATTTTTTGGTTAACTATTTCCGAATGTTATTGGAAACGAATGCACAATCTCCAGTATCCGTTTTATGTTGTCCATATTAGAGCGTCGAGGTTTTCTTGAGATCTAAGAAGACAAACGAAATCGTTGGAAATGCCTAAGCTTTACTCGGGCGCCTTCACTGTAGATGGGATTTTTCTTTCACTTTCTCCAGCAGTGCATAAGGTCGATTCGAGGCCTTGGGTTGTCGGCCCTCCGTACTTTTGCAAAGGGTCCTCCCAAAGCATTGATTGAACACGTAAATCGTACGTCCATGTTCGGGTTCAATTTTTTTACATTTTAGCATTTCCCAGGCTATAGCTTTTATAAGTGCAGTGTTGATGAGGGGTTTGCGACCTTAAAAACTGGGTTTCATGTCGGTAAATTCTATTTAATAGAATAAAGCGATAAGAATTATTAGTGTATAAGGTCCCAAAACGACGATCATATTGTAGCAAATAAGGCGGGCGTTTGATGAAGATTACCGAGAAGATCTTTGTGGCAATATCGATAAGACTGATGCCTCGGTAGTTGGAGCAAATGGTCTTGTCGCCCTTCTTGGGGAGCGGGATTACTTCAATCGCCTGGAAACTGCTTCATTTCCCTGACGAATGCATGGAGAGGGGCGAACAGGATTGGCAAGCAGACCTTATACACTTTGGGTGGGATACCGACTTCCCGTGGTGAGTTGCCATTTTTCAGCTTAAATATTGCGTTTGCAATGCCTGCGCGAGTTGGTGGGTCGCGGCGAATGCTAATAGTTTCCTCTTACATCAGAGGGATCTGGTCCGGATTGTGTCCTGTGGTGTCGTTTAGCAGTCTATCGAAGTGTTCGGCTCATCGCTCCACCATTCTGTGTACCTTCTACTTGTCCCACAGTAGATGGTCTAGGTGCTTATGCCAGCCGAATAGTGTGGAAGAGCTTACCAAAGTTAATCGCATTGGACGTGGTCTCAATCGATTGTTTTAGGGATCTGCTCCCGCGTTTAAAATAGCCATATGTGGCAGATGTCTGTGTAAATGGTTAATACACATTGTTCGACTGAATCCCTGATGGGATATGACCGCATAACTTCAGGATGATGACGCGTTTTCGAGGAATAAAAAGTGCGCCTACCCTGTCTCCTCGCCAAAAAATGGCGTATTATCAAGAAATACTTCTAAGCTATGTTACAGGGTGTTCGGGTAGCGACATTAATGAAATAAAAGTCGACACGCTCTGGTGGGAAATGGCGGCGCTTTCGTGAGTGGGGCGTTTTCGGAGGTCGATTGGGTAGTGGCAAGTACTGGGGCGGTGAGTATGACAGGTGGAACGCCTTCGGGGAGTCCCTCAGCGGCGATGGTGCGGGCAGCAACGTGAAACTTCTCCAGTAGACGTGGGATAACTAAAATCAATAAAATTGGGCCACTTTAGTGCGGGGTGTGTTTGCTTCCGGCTATCTCCCGCAAGAGAACACGAGAGCCATCAAGTGACAATGCTGTGGACGAGCTAGAAGTGGTCGCTGCATCATTGAACTCTTAACCTACAAAGGGACAATTGTTAATGCAGCCCCTATCCGTTTCCCGACATCGAAATCGCTGGATTACAGGCGCACCACAAGCTTATCTTGGTGGCCTGACCTGGGAGTCGAACACGGGGTCTCTCATAAACAGAGGTTACAGACTGCTACACCATCGGACCACGTCGTTGGAAAAGAACCCACCACATCCATATTGTCGGCTTTCTTACTTCGGATATCAGCAGGCCAACCATATAAATCAAAGTACCTCAATGATGCACAAAGATATACGGTGTGGGATGAAGTTTGATGGCAACGGAAACTGTATATCGTCAAAAAAACAATTTTCCGTTTCACTCACCCGTAGATGATATTTTACTCGTTGCTTCTGCTGAAAGTGTCAATTGAGGATCATCGGAGTAGACGAGGAAAAAATCCAATCCGAGCTAGAATTGATGATAAAAAATAGATGAACGGGTAAATAGGCTAAATGAGGTTTGAAAAAACGCCGATAATCTTCAAGTGCAAACGATACAATTAAATAAGGATGGGATGTTGCAATCTTTAGAATTGTCAACACATTTATATTAACGTATACAAATGCTCTGCTTGAATTAGCAAACGTGCAATCACCAATCCTCTGTTACGTGGTGTGATGGTGTCGTGATTAGCAACCTCTCTCTGTTGGTGAGGGACCAAGGTCAGACCCACTCAGGTGGAACTGGGGACGTCACCGGTTAAAATGTTCCCTAGAATCTTCACGGTAATCCCGCCACGAAGCCGGCTTATCCTAAATACCTCAACCACCAGACAGGCGGCTCTGCTCTACCATATGCTCCTTAGGATGACTCAGAGATATTGTTTAATGGCTAGAGGCGCCCCTCGATCTGGGGACGTCAAATGTGTTTTATTCCAAAGAATCTTCATGGAAATGTCATCTGTGAAGCCAGTGCATCATCTAGTATGAGATATGAAACGAGTAAGAGACCACCTACCTTGTCGATGCTTTCATGTGACCGAATGAGCATATTAGATTCATATGCTTTCACGGACACGATCCCGGGCTGGCTATCGTAAGGCGAATCGGCCGGTGTCTTCGTGACGGCACGAGAAATGATGAGCGCGAAAACCTGCTGAGCAGTCTCGGTGAACCACCACCGACGGGCGTAGAGGTATTCTCGCTTAGCCATTGGAAAGGGGAACTTAGAAACCCAGCGGACGATTTCTCCCCCGTTGTTCACCGCACTGGTCGGTGTTGACTCCAGAAGGGCAACACTGCTGTCCCACTGGCGTCGATATGCGAGATTTAACTGAACCTCCAGGAAACACAGGGCAGATATGTCGTCGAAACTACCGCATACTAGAAAACCACGAAAATGGAACTACTGTTGGTGGTAATCGTAAATCTAAAGGCCTGTACATTGCATTCCACGAAATGCAAGATCGTGCCGCATGTTAATGGATAGGACTTACCTATGGTCGCAATTACGCGTTTCCAAAGCTTTATATACTTCGCGGGTTAAATTGACCTTTTTGGGTATTTCGTAATTAACTTATTCCGATTCTTCATAGTCAGAAAAGTATATAACCAAACATTTCACGAATTAGAAAATGGAAAAAGAAGATAGCAGAAACGATCCAGCGATGAATCGTATGCAAATGCATGTCTCCTTTTCCAGGTATAACTTTCAATTCCTTTATCAATTGTGTTCGTTGTAAATTGTAATGTTTACATTTTTAGTCTTAGTGAATACCATTATTATTATTATTCTTGAAACCAGTCGTGTGAAGTTGCAATAAATCAATTAAATGTGATTTGACCTGCCTCGATACTCGTAGACGCCGACAGCCGTCTTCTCACAACTAGTTGATAACCCGCATTTACTGACAGGTCGCCTCCACATTCTGAGGTTGCGTTTGTCGAGCATTAGTTCCCAATCAGAGTCAACAAATCCCGTTCCATCGGTAGTCAGACGGTTGGACAGCTGCGTGAGAAGCTTCTCGCTGGGTGGAGTTTCTGGTCCAATTGACTTTTCAGCATTAGTCGGATCAATAAATTCTTCATTGTGCACACGAAATAGACTATTTTTAAGGAAGTCACGTCTCATTTCCAGAAAAGACTGATGGAAATCTTGTAGATACGAGCCGAGATCTCGGCGGACGATTACTTCTTCGATTTTAATATCAGCAGCTTTCGGTAGTTTGTCGCAGAATTTATCGATTTCCGGCGTTGAATTAAGAACTTCGTTGTACTTGTTAACGTCAAATGCTTCAGCGGTACTAGAGCATTCAAAACTCGTTAAGACAAATTATTTTGAAGATAATTTAGGTAAAATTACCAGGAAGACTCACGCTATCATTTCGTCTTCAGAGATAGAATCCTGTGCAAATGAAATGACACAGGCTCCGATGAGAATTCGTTGTCCTCTGTTGAGTACAATGTCCTGGTATAAATTGAAATACCCCGCACGATACATGTCACTGAATCGACGGGTAACAATACCGGCTGACTCGCGTAGGGTTAGAATGTTCGCAAGAAACGACCGGTGAACCATTTGAGCAAAGATCGTAATCTTTTCTATATCTCCGCGACTTAGAGTCCTGTAAAACATGCGGTGAAAGAAAAACGCACGCGAACATATCTAAAATAACGAGAAAAACAATTAGTCGTTGTATAAACCATACATCGAAATAGTTCACATCAAATTTAATATTTATTCGAAAAACATAGGCATGTGTATTTGTGTAAAATAGCGGGGTAATCTATAATATGGTGATAACCTTGTGAAATCCCCACATGTTACTAAAAATATACACCCATTTACAGAGTGCGGCAGTTAGGAATAAAGTCAAAACAAATACATGCATAAATATTAACCTCACCCAGACTCCATTATTGTTTTTAGTCTTAGTCTTCTAAAAGTGCCATTCAAAAATATTTGAGGAATCTTTATTTCAATCTTTCATATCTAATACCGATACAAAAGACGGTAGTCAGCTTCCGTATTCGATCTCAACGGCTCAGTAAAATTAGCCCAATTTACAGTTAAAGTAGATCTCGCATACATTGACGAGTATATAATCGAGTTCTAATCCTTATAAGCCAATTACAATATATATTCTTAACGCCGTGTTTTCGTTCAAATTTGAAGGCACCATAAAATGACCTTTCGGCGATTTCATCGTTATAATAAGCTGCATAACCCCCGGAAGTTTCGAAAATCCATGTGTTTTTTGTAGTGCTGCACTCAATTGGTTTTGTCTGCTGCTCAACTAGCGTTCTGTAGATTTTCTGAAATACGTTCATGAACTGTTAATATGGACCCCACTGACGGTTCGATTAGTGAATTAGGGTTCGGTTTCTACACACCACAGGAATTCCGGAAGATATCTGTTCTTGAAATAACAACGGATGCGGCTTTCGATAGATTCACAAACCGTGGTGTTGATGGAGGCCTTCATGATATGGCTTTAGGCCCATGTAGTGAGAGAGACTTATGCAGTCATTGTGGTTTGGGCTACATGCAATGCCCGGGGCACATAGGACACATCGAATTTTCGAAGCCTGTCTACAACCCTGTCTTCTTTAATTTTGTTATCCGCGTAAGATTCTAATTTTATTAGTTTACGTCGTAGCTGCTGAAATCATTTTGTTTTTCGTGCTTCAAAATATACGAAGTCGATTTGTTGTCGGCAAGTCTCGAAATTCTCGGTCTTCCAGGTATGCTCTCGATTTCTTCAATTCCATTGAAATAGACATTTTACTTCCAAGCAAGCCCAAACCAAACGATATAGCCGAGCTTCGTAGTTGTTCTGTTGAGGAACTGCGTAAAGCTGCAATTCGGGCAATGTCCTCACGACCACGTATCCCCTGTCGAAATTGTAACTCGAAGGCCTGGGTTGTCAAGCATCTCAACCACCAACAGGTCCTCATGCGACCCGTATCTGATCTTCGCAATGCACGTTATAGTGGGGCATCTAAATACAACGTGTATGTTGTACATTTTCATATGCCATTCCAATATAACCTAAACTATAATGCGCCATTCTTTCATGTAGAGCAGACGGTGATACCGATCACGAGCCTGGTGAATTAGAGTGTTGGGCAGCTATTGAAGCGCAGCTCTTGTGTGATAAAACAAAATCGAAGCCTGTTGTCACATTTGAGGATGGCTTTACTGAAACTTCGGCCATCGAGTATGACGAGCTTTCCGATTTAGTTCGCGAGCGACTCAAATCAGCCTCTTCTGGTCGTCAAAAAGAAGCGTTTTCATCTCCCGAGCTGGTCCGAGATATGCTACGTTGTGTTTGGATTCAAAACAGCTCAATACTCCGTATGCTTATGCCCTTTCTACATACTGCGTCAACTAAATATCACTATGCAGCCGATGTTTTCTTTATGGAGGTGATGCCAGTTTCACCATCATTTTGTCGTTGGGTAAGCATTCAGTTGCTATTCATAAATATCATTTCTAACACTATCCCGTGTATAAGTTAAAATGAACACATATCTGTCTGTTTCAGCCCCGCATGATCGGTGGGTTAGCCTATGAACATCCAGCAACAGCAATCTTTTCTAGAGTAATCAAGCGGGCCACTGCTCTACGTCAAATATCCGATTTTATCAAAGAGAACGACCTTGTCACTGAGCGTAAAATGCCAAAACAGGGTTCCCTGCCACATTTGTCATCCTCCGGCGGTGATTCTGTTACGGTTGACGAATCGGCTGGACACAAAATTGCCAGTTCATCTTCCTCAGTCATGACAGCTGAACGCGCAGCTGCTGCGCTCAATGTGAGTAGTTTTTATACATGTCCTCAGGACCAAGATTCGTGTCTATCGCGTTGCTATCCGCCCCAGTCTAACCTAGGGCTGCGAAACCTGGCCACTGCGTGTCGAAAACATCGGGAGATTGGAGGTATTCTATAACTGCTGTCTGCGGCGAATCCTTAAAGCGAACTCGTGCGGCACTCCTTCAACGAAATAAGGCGTCGATGTTCAGACGCGAAGAAGCTGTCAATCATTGTACAACGCCGTCGACTGTAGTAGTTTGGCCACGTTCTCTACCGCACAGCTACAGAGCTCACAAACCTCTGTCTTGCGCCGTCACCATGCACACCTTGGCGCATCAAGGTCGGTGGAAAACTAAACACGTGGATCAGCATTCAGTGATCGCTATCTATCTCATGCTAGAGGATAGGCCGAGTTCGTGTATTTCACGTGGAGCATCTGCCCATGTACGGCGACGGAAGGCCATATAATAACCGATTGAGGTTCATTTCTGGTTCCTGCGGGGCACACCACAGATAGACTACTTGCCCGAGCGCTCGTCTGCTTTGACGTCACCTATCCTCGATTTTTGTTGCCACCGCTTCTGGTAACGCCGTAAGAAAAAGGTTTTGAATTTTCGTGTATGGCCGGTGTCAAACTGGCAAAACCTCTTCGACCAACGGCATTTAAGCCGGGCGGCCAGCTTCTCGGTGTGATAGACCCGGGTTCGACACCAAGGCCAGGCCACATCGTGTGGCACTGGGGACGCTACCTGTAAACATTTAAACGATACAATTAATGGTAAACCCCCATGGAGCCGGTTTATCCTCTAGTAGGAGGTAGCCGGCGTATTTTGATTTTGGTGTTAACTGGTGAAACGCCTTTCTGGCGTTGTCGGCACGTTTCACTTCTTCATTTGCTTCATTCTTGAGAATTCTGGAGCCCATATATCTGAAAACTGGAGCATGCTTTCCGCTAATAACCGATATGGCGAATTGCTGCGCTTATTAATCGAATAAAGTGACCGAAAATATTTCGGATGTTGTACCCAAGGGTTCTGACTACCTAAGCTTGCGTATAGGATAAACTATTTCGCATGCATTATCGTTTTGTTCAATATCCGCTTTATTTGGTCAACCGGCGTGTAATACGGAGGTCTGACTGCATACTAACTATCATCAAGTAGCACGTATTTTTAAATTGCAGTCTGCCGTCATTTTCCTTCAAGCCGCTGTCAATGGCGTCTTCGATGTGAACACCAGCTTCCTACCAACTGGGTTTGAGTCGAGGAGCGACAGGAGCAGCGGCACTACAGCCATACCCGGTCTCAAACAGCGCCTAGAGAAGAAACAGGGTCTCTTCCGCATGAATATGATGGGAAAACGTGTAAACTATGCCTGTCGTTCGGTTATCAGTCCGGATCCAAATCTGCGGGTTACCGAGGTTTGATATTATATTCGTGCACTTCTTTTGTATTTTTTATGCCAAATGTGTAAGCATCTGGATGCCCCTAATGGATTCATTGCAACTGTGAGATTAGCATTCGTTGCTTTTGGTTTGACATTCTTTGATGTTGCCGCAGAACATGGCGAAGCATGTATAATTTATAAGCACTTCCGATTCGATGCGTGGCAATTTAACCGTTTTGTACTTTCGATTCGCCATGAATGCACCGCTTTTAACCCATTTTTTATTCAACAGGTTGGTGTGCCTCTCTTCATTGCCCTTAAACTCACCTTCCCGGAGCCCGTGACTGCCCTGAACATCGCCAAGATGCGACGCCTGGTCATAACGGGGCCAGACGTCTACCCTGGCGCCAAGTCCATCCAGATGGTCGACGGAAGCCGACAAATAATCCCTCCAGGCACCTCCGAGGCCGCTCGTAATCGCCGCCTCGCCATGTCGAAGCGTCTCGCTGCGCCACAGGCCGACCTGAACGCCGGTCTGCCCATGATTGTATGTCCGCCTTGGTTGTGCTGGGGACACCATCTGTACCTACAGTCTGATGTCATTGACTTGGACATCCATACAACCATTTAGTTCTCCAGTAGATAGCCGCACACACAACAACACAGAAAAGATGGGGGTGTGCTTTGAATGCGGGTTGCTTTCCTTGACCACCTATGGAGTAAATGAAGCCGATTTCCTCTGTAGCAGATGTTCTGTCATCACACCACCGTCTCTTTAAACATTTTTCGGCGTGGTGAAAAGGCCCCTTCCCCACACCCACTCAGATTACGGTCAGTTTCCACGGGACCTATTAACATTGTGGGATAAGTGCCGTAAAATCAGTATATGTTTTACTGGTCGTGGTGTACAAGGACTCCGGCTGCGCAAATTCGCGGTAAATGCCGCAATTATTACAGTTATGGGGCTTAAGACATGACCCGTGGGGAAAATGCGAACCTGAAGCGTCCTTCCTGCTTGACATCCTGATGATTAAAAACAAGTGCACGTTTGTAAATATCCAATTCACACACTAGAGAAGCGCATCCGTTTCGATGTTTAAAAATAGCTCATAACTGTTATGCCTAGAAAGTCGTTAATGGGCGCGAGAAAAGCGCTACTCAGTGACCCACGCAGTATTCTGTCTACCTCTTTGATGTACTGGGTATTCTGTGCTCAAACTTGGCCACTTAAGGCACGTCTCGGTAGCACAACATCCACGTATCACCTCCGGAAATTTCATTTAAGGTTCACCGCCATCTTGATAACGGGGACTTCCTTGTGATGAATCGTCAGCCGACTCTGCACAGACCCTCGATGCAGGCTCACCAAGTGCGCATTATTCAGGCTCCGCAGGCCAAAACTCTGCGTCTTCACTACGCCATTTGCAAGGCCTACAACGCGGACTTCGATGGCGACGAGATGAACGGACACTTTCCACAGACCTACCAAGCCAAAGCAGAAATGAGTGGGCTCGGTAAGTTGTGTTGTGTCTGGTCGCCCCATAAAGGCCGTTTTACCTGGTCTTCTTGGTTATGCACGTCTGCATTTTCTTCCGCGCCTTTTATTGGCCCATTTAAAGCGTTTAACACCCACAAATGGAAGAAAAGGGCACTTTCAGTATTTGGAATTTACTATAATTGCTTTACTTTTGTTGGGGATACCATAACCTCGTTAAAGAAAATACAAATGCATGGCGTTCCATCACTTCTTGGCAAACTTATCACACCCCTCATCTTTTTCACGCAAGTATGCCGAAGGGCTACAACCGTATTTGTGTCTATTTAAGCAAGCGAACGCAGTTCTTTGGATGCGGAAACCTATCAATCATTATTTTTTATCACTATTCCATGCCCTAGCTAGTTAAGTATTGATTATTAATACAAAATCGTGCAGTCTAAATAATTATCTTATACTCTACCGCTAGTTTTAAGCCATATTAACTGTAAATGCATTGTCACCACGCGTTCCCAACGGTGCATCTAAAGAAACTTGTAGAAGTGTGGGAACGCTGGAAATTACTTCATCGGTTTGGCAATTGGACTACCACCATCCGTTTCAGCATGAACGAGGGCAACACGATTGACTACCAAGTTATTCCATTTCAAAGTACTCCCACTAAATTTGACGTACGTATCGCAACAATCAAATATTTCTTTATTTTTTTCGTTTTCTCTCTAGCCGCTGTGCCCTACCAGTACCTTGCACCAAAAGACGGTTCACCACTCGGCAGTCTCATTCAGGATCATGTCATCGCCGCCGTTAAACTGACTATCCGCGACAGATTTTTGGACCGCGACGAGTACCTGGATCTTGTCTACAGCGCTCTCTATGCCTCTGTGGCCCAGGGTAACTGTCTTCCCGATGTGATTCTTCTTCCGCCGACAATCATCAAGCCGACCCGGCTTTGGACCGGAAAGCAGGTACGATGGTGCAGCGACACGCGTGGCTTTATCTTTCCGACGGCTGTCATGAGGCATTATAAATTGCCAACAGTAGGGGATACCACGATAATAATAAAAAAAGCGTCGATCTCAACAGCCAGCTAGAGAAAACCGGCTTATATTTGGTGTCTGCAGGGTCTACTAGATCCCACCAACTTCGATAGGAGCCCCGATAGAGGCATGACCTCAATAAAACCGCTACAATTATTATTATTATTAAAATACGGATTATTTCCACACCTGTATGCAGTCGATATAAATAATAGACGCTTTTCTCCTCGTATAGATTTACTTTTTTATCAGGAAATAATCCCGAATAGGATGCGTCATGCCGTATGTGTGGCATACCAGTTTCAAGTCACTGAATGGAGGCAATTTAATGCGACACACCTCGGGAATTGTTGTGATTCGTGAACGACTGCGTCGCCAAAATCTTATAGCACATATAGCATCTCACAATTGATACTAATACCCTCAACTGGGAGATGACAAGAAGAGATATTTGAACGAAATCACATAGTTGCCCTCTTGTTAACGGAAATGTGGCTACTTGTTTATGCACCGATTCCCCAATGAGATACGGACGTGACAGGAGTAAATTGTGAAGTTCGCTTTCCGCCAATGCGCATAACTCATGCAATTGATGGCAAGTTCATTTTTTGGGGGTGGGTGGTGGAAGCACTTTTCCCAACAGGAATGTACGTCCTTCGGTCAGCGGGGCTGCTGCAAACGGATGTGGGATCCTTTCTCCGCTTATTGATTTAACCACTCTTTTGGGTTACAGGTGCTATCTACTCTCCTAATGAACATAACACCACACTCCCTGCCCCACATCAATGTTCACATCGAGGGCAAGCGCACCAAGATCGAGCTCTGGGCAGGTGCGCCCTTCCCTCAGGCCCGAATTCTCTCCGACGTCGATATGGTCATTGTGGGCGGCTACCTAGCCTCGGGGATGCTCGAAAAGGCCCACATCGGCTCTGCGTCCGGCGGTCTGGTGCACTGCATCCACGAGGCCTATGGCCCCAATGCGGCCTCACAGATCCTCTCGGGCATCTCACGACTGGCGGACAGATTCCTAAAGATTGGCAGCTTCACCATGTCTCTTGCAGACATCATGCTCAATGCCAAGGCAGACAAAGACCGCAAACGCCGGTTTAAGGCAAGTCCCATTTTTGCCTTCAGGGACTCCGTTAATGCCTCGGCGTGGATTTTGTCCGTGTTTAAAAGTACACATACCAGGGAATTTGGCGCGAGGGGTGTATGATCGAGGAATTGTGCGGGTACAAGTCTCCAATGTGTCCATTAAATATTAGCAAAAAGGCAGATAACATGCAACCCCTCTCCGAAAAAGTAGATCGGGTCTACGCCTAGTGGCGAATGCGGCATGTCTGTTGTTTTTGTAGCTGCATGCTTAATTAAAGCAAATGTGCCTTTTAGGGAATGCAAGACCTGGGACTCTGCGCTTTCGCAGACGCCTTCGGGCTCACCGCGGACTCCCTTACCGAGGAGCGCGTGACGACGCTCTATCGACGGGCCCACTTCGCCAGCAGTACCGATGAGGTCTACGGTGACAAAATGGGGGCTCTGGACTGCGCCATCAAGGATCGCATAAAACAGGCGCAGGATGCCGTCTGCGAGTAAGCGGTCCCTTATTTTTCCATCCCAGACAAACCCTCATGCCCCGGTTGGTGCTGTCTGAGCGGTGGGCAACTGAAAATGTGGGTCGGCACCGTCCATCTTGTGTCACATTGTGTAGTGGCTGGCGTCATCGCTCTGTTTGGTCTGCAGTCTGCCTACGGAGTGTTCAACTGGAAGCAGAGCTCGATAAAAATGGGCACCGTCCTGTGACCTCCCATCGCCGTGTATGGGCAGGAGATGGCCACATGATGCAATCAAGCACTATATTCTCCAAGCCTTTGTTTGGTATCTGTCCATGCTACGGATTTCACCGTAATTGAGACCGTTTATCTTATAATTGCCTTTCTCCGCCCCTTTCAGTGCTGCAATCCCATCGGGTCTCTACACGCCGTTTCCCGCCAACTCGCTGCAGCTCATGGTGCATGTCGGCGCCAAGGGTGGCATGGTATGTTTCTATTGGTGGGGGAGAATGACCCGCCCGCCCCCCCCTCCACCGATCGTATTTAATCTAATCGTGGTAGTTCAAGGTGTCACTGAATTCCGAATATTGTTGCCATGTCGCTATGATTAGGTGTGTGCAATTTCGGCAGGGCATTTAGCCCCCTCTCATAATATATCTGCTAGATATTCAATTTAAATAGCGCAAAACAGTACATAGACGATAACAACGCCTCCATTGTACCGATTCATGTCTGGTTATCCCAAGTCAAAGCGATTCAGTAGGTACAAGGATATTTGGGAAATATCCGACCTTTTGACTGTAGTGTGACTATTCAAGCATTTTATAGATAATTTTGCTGACAGTCAACATCGCATTTGCCTGAGGTTGCGTCGTGTGTGCGCCCTCTCGAGTTTAAAGTGGACATTAATCTTTTGTGAAGACTGCCACAGTTGGTGGTCTTCGGTCGTACTATTGTGCCTCCAACCTGCGCTGATTGACACACCAAAACTGGTGGGGCATTTTCAGTGTGGTTTCGCTTCGAATTGTTGCTCTAATAAAACGCAAGAACAACTCGAGACCTCGAAAATGGTCCCAGGTGTGTTCGTGTCTTGCTTTTAGAACTGCGAAAACATTAATTATCAATGTAGGGTTCAAAGGCTCGTAAAACGCCACTTCAATATTTGTTTATTAATCGCTGCTCGTATTTTAAGTGACCCCTCCCATCCCCTCTATTCAAGTTTATCTAAGTGTAAATCTCTTCGACCAATGCGTAGACTATACCGTTCAATACCAACAAGAACAGCGGCATACCGCAATTCGGTCATTCCTTATTTGTCCCGATTATTGGTTTCACCAGAGCAGGTGAAGCAGGAACTAAAAGACCATTTTCATATCTAGTACTTTTTATATTGTCTTGTTTTATGTTGAAAGTTTTGGTCCTCGTGACCTAAATAAATTAAACATTTACACCAACAAACAATTAATACAGTAAATAGCATATCTTAACATGAATAATTGATTTTTGGTTTCACCAGAGCGGATGAAGCAGGAACTAAAAGACAATTTTCATATCAAGATTTGTTATATGCTGAAAGTGGTGGTCCTCTTTTCCTCAATAAAGCCGCTACAATTATTATTATTGGTATATGTGGTGGGAAACTTGCTTTCTGTACAAAAACTACGGAACAACAAAATGAACCAAGCCACAATGGGACCGGCTATCACAGACACGCGCATAAGCGTTATGGGAGGAAAGCGGGAGTGTTCAAGTCGACGCCTGAAATGCATATTATCTGACAAACGCGTCTCCCCATTGATCCCCTTCGCTATATTCAAGGTCAACGCCCAGCAGATGTCGGTGGCCCTTGGCCAGATCGAACTGGAGGGTCGGCGTGTCCCCCTGATGCTGAGTGGTCGTTCACTGCCCTCGTTCCCGCCCTACGACGTGCGTCCACGTGCCGGGGGCATGTGCACCCATCGCTTCCTCACGTCGATGCCACCGCAGGAGCTCTTCTTCCACTCCATGGCCGGTAGAGATGGCCTCATCGACACCGCCTGCAAGACCTCTCGCTCGGGATACCTCCAGCGGTCTCTCATCAAGCATCTCGAGGTGAGGAATGCCGAAAGTTATTTTTTTGTTTTGTTTTCGAAAGATGTATATCAATCTAAAATAAAAAACTCTCGATCAAGTAGAAATATATCCCCGAGCGAGTCACCTGTCCAGTTAGAAGATTCGCTTGAGGGACTTCGGCTATTTTTGTAGACTGCAAAACAGCGTTTCAGCCTTTTTGACGGCAATACATTTCGGGATTTTAGGAAGTTTTGTCCATTGTTTGCATCCTTTTTCGTGCGACACTATTGATAATTGTAATGTTTGCCATGTATTGAAGAATATCCTAATTAAACCTAACACGGTGTTGTACAAAATTGGATGGGTTTCATCAAGTAGTATAATAAAAGCAAATTATGAACGTTTAATAATTATTCCATTTAAGGGATTGTCGGGAGGCAATTTTTAACCAACAGAATGTCCTTTCTTTTACGTTTCTTCATCCTCAAAATGAATTCCAAAAGCGATTTTAACAAAATAGTTTCATGTTTTTTTTGTCCGAAGAAAAATGCCACCCAGCGACTCGAAAGGTGAATTCTCCCCCCCCTCTTTTAATTTCCTTACAATTTCATAACTATCACCGGTGATCCCGGTTGTAAGATATTATAACCCATAGAAGTTGCTTAATGCATCGTCTATGCTTCCGTTTTCGGTCTGCGAATTTCAAAAACATAGTTAACCGCATTTTTTTCGAAATCATCTGTTGTCTTTGACTGTCCTCTCGTTCTGCTGCAGAAGGCATAAATTTCCACGACTGTTTTATCAGATCCTTTCAATTTTTTTCCCTGTGAGTTGTTTGGGCCTTAGTTTAAACTTCATTAAACTTCCCAGCTCCCTTCCCCCATATCGAAGCATCAATCAGTCATAAACAAGACAACACACAGTCGACCCACTCCCAAAGTTGTATTTGCTACTCAGTACATATAACTGTCACCATTTGGTCACAAGATTGTTATCAGCATGCATTGACACATTTAACTCTACAACTTTCGCTGCTGTGGACGAACCACTAAAAAAGCCATCCCGAGCCGCAGCAACAACAAAAACCTGGCGCCGTTCACCGTCTTCGTTCTTTAGGGCTAATTAAAGACTGCAAAGCAGGTTGTGCAGCTGGCATCCCTTGTGTGATGCTTGTTTGGCAAGACCATCTTCTGCCAGAGGATAAAACGACTGCATGGAAGTCGCGAAATGTAGCTGCGAAGAAGATAGCGGCCCAGTTCTGTTTCCTGTAACGCACTCGGTAGATGGACTGTGAGTCCAAACACGTCAAGTCTATCCACGTTTATAGTTGACCGCCGCTCCCACCAAGGCATGGTGACGGCGAAATGCATTGTTTTGGTCAAACCACGGCAGCCTTGTATCTTTGACGTTTAGTTAAAAGGTTTCGTAACCGTAGGTTCAAATGGGACGGGTCTCTGTTTTGTTCCTTTCGTGAGCTCTTTCCGCGAAGGTAGTCCAGGATCTGCGAGCACAACCCCAAAATAACTAGACTTAACTGAGGCATTGGTATGTGGATATTGTCTTATAGTCAGGTTTAGATTATTTAAGGCTTCGAGATGCCATTTACGACGGTCTATTTATGATTTGCAGTTTGCGTGACAACCGAAAAATAAGCCTTTTCAAGTAATTTTTGGTAATGAAATAAGCACAGGAGCCGTACCAGGATGTTGCCTGTTTTTAAGCCCCGACTGCACGTCATTGTTGGTCGGCTTGAAGGGTTCCATACCCCTCATTTTCTGAATTTTGCTCTTGCCATTCAGGACCTGTCGGTGAAGTATGACGGTACCGTCCGAGACTCTGGTGAAAATGTCATCCAGTTTCGTTACGGCGACGACGGCCTGGATGTCTGCCAGTCGGGCTTCCTCAAACCATTCGGGTTCAACTTCTTTGCGGACAACGCCGAACTCCTTACCGAGCGTTGGCGTTGTCCCAACGACCCCGAGGTCTACAAGCAGATGACGGAGAGCAACCCATTGGCTCCCGACATGGCCAGAAAGGTCGACGAGGTTGCCGTTCAACGAATGATGGTGAGTAGTTTCGCTACTGCAATTGCCACCACCGAGACTTGCTTGCTTTATTCGACTATCCCACTTGAGGGTAAACTGGCGTCTCGGCTATTTCCATGGAGAATCTTGATCAAGGGGGCATCTCTGTCTTTGCCCAATCAAATTCCTTCGAGTGCTAGAACACAACAGCTCTTGTGGTCGTTGAATATTCTAGTAGATCGTCTCCACGTAGTCTGACTGGATCGGAATACACCTCACCGGCCATTTGAATTTGCCGGGTAGAGACCAAACGTGCTACTTCCCGTGTACCCCCTAAACCCCACCATCACTTCTTCTGAAATTAGGAGGTTATTGTCTTTTGAAGCTCTACGGTTCCTCTTCGGGGTTTTTGAATGATACAAATAAAACCAAATCACAGAACCGGGTTCGTTTGACAGATCCACAATTTAGCTGCACCCGAGACGATTTCCATACCCTGGTATTAAACGAGCAATGGAGTATGTTCTTTTGCTCACTTAATCAAATTCGTTGCAACCTAAAATAAAACAAATCGAAATTTAATGGAACTTGACGAGCTGTATAAAAATATCATAGCAAGATTTCGCAAGAATCTACACTTCCCATCCCATTACGCGGAACGGAAGTTGGTTTCTTCGCTTTTGGCCCACCGACATTAACACTGGTCTCTGCGCCCTCCACAGATCCTCCAGCAATCCCCCAGTGCCAAGAAGCTCGCCTCCCTCAAGAAACGCTGCGAGAAGGTTCACCGGAGGATGTCCGAATCGACGGTGGTCGGCGAAGAGGGCAGCAGCACTGGTGAGGCGCCTTGCCGGTTGGCTTCTGATCTGCGCGCCATTGTCACCGCCAAGGTCATCCAGGGACAGGTATGGCTGTGGTCTTCTGGAATTTGTTTTGCCTAGCATCGAGGAAATATTAGGATTATTGGTCAGCGACTTGAGATCGCGAGGCACCCATCTATCTATCTATCTACCCTTGCGATTGTTGACGGGCCGAATAGTTAGTTGCAGGTTTGATAATTTCCCTGCTTGATCGTGGATTAGTCGAGCAACAACATTCGCTTATTTGATTAACCGCGGCGTTCTGTGGTCAGAAGTGATTTATTTGTATACCTAGGGGCATATTTTTGTTTTCCCTCGACGCAGTGAATCGAATATGACTGCTAAACATGTGCCGTGGGCCGGAAGGTTATTTGTTTGCCAGACGGTTTTGCGTACGAGTTTGATTCGGCTCGACTGTTTTGTGGACTCGTCTCATAAAAGCTAAGTCGGGAATTCAAGTATCACGAAGAGTTACTAACCCAACAGCAGGGAGGGGGCGAAAGATGTCGACCATACCAAGTAGTTTAACTCTGAGCAAAGATTTCCAGGCTAGTCAACAATTGGATGAATTAGACATAGTGCTCGGTGTGTGTACTGTACTACGCTTTCCGATAACACGGAAACGTAAGTGAATTGAAAGAGTAATGGGCTGTTTTTTTGGTTTGCCATTAGATCGTCGCCTTGTTGCTTTTGCGCGAAAGTATGCCCCCTGAATTGGTCAAACACTAATTATATGTTCCACCCAGATGATAAAAAACGCGTCGTGGCTATAATCAAAGTATCGCGGACCTCCAATTGCAAACCTATGCCGATTTTCCAGTTAAGTGCATAGATGCCACTTGACTACTCCCCACTACAAAATTCTCTTGACTTCCCTGGTCCCTAATTATAATTGTAATCTTTTTATTGTAGTCACGATGTCTAAAAAATTCAGCATTTAAAATCTACAAACATTTCGTCTCTTGGTTGTTTCTGTTGTCTCATCTGCTCCATTTTAAAATTGGTGACATTTTAAGGGCATATCATTTTGAGACGACGATGAAGATAAACACGAATGCACGAAATAACAACGGGGTAGATGTGGGGAAGAAAGGCAAATGAAACCCTCGAAGTATGTGCAAACGCGTGTTTTCGTGGTGTGTAAAAATCGTGAACGTTAGAGCTCGAGGCAATCGAGGTAGTTGTCCATTTTTTTCAATATCCCCAATTTTAATTACGTTTTTTGTTTCCGTTCCGATTGTCAACATCGAG
The DNA here is from genome assembly GCA_028672205.1 of Proteocephalus fallax. Lineage (NCBI taxonomy): Eukaryota > Metazoa > Platyhelminthes > Cestoda > Proteocephalidea > Proteocephalidae > Proteocephalus > Proteocephalus fallax. The sequence continues at coordinate 195,332 of JAPUBX010001390.1, read as the reverse complement.
CCGCATAATCGAGGCCGCATAATCAGCACTTAAATTCTAACCGCCCGTGGGGGATTATGGTGATCTTACCCCCGAGTTGTTGTTGGAATTTCACGCTGCCTCGTTGACAATTTCGAATTTCGGTGCTCGTGTGGTGATGAGACGGCATTTTTAGACCGTCCCCTCTCACCCCACAACACCACTAAGCCCCCCGGGGTTCAAACAAATTATAATTAGTATCGCTTTATGAAAATTATATGGACCAAAACGTTGATCATAGGAACAAAAAATATATAATTAAAATGATAGATACGAAAACTGGTCTTTTTTTAGTTCCTGCTTCGCCAGAACCGGATGAAACACTAGAAATCGGGACAGATAAGGAATGACGGAATTGCGATATGCCGTCGTTCTGGTGGTCGAAAAGATTTACATAGAGTGGATGGGGGGGGGGTCATCTAATATACCCGCAGCGATGACTGTACCACTAATGAAATGGCGTTGAATGATAGTCTCTTGCATAGAGAAAACAGTTAAGACACCAGAATACGATATTGGACGACGGCATTTTGTGATAGTAATGTATGGCGGGTTGAATTAACCCTGAATGTATAATAGAAGAATTGTCTGTAATATCGGTCGAACCCAAATAGCCAACCGAGACCTTTAACGAATACGACACGTGCAGCAAGGAGAAATCGTATTCGTAAGTGTAACGTACAATATACGTCAGTATAGTAAAAGACAATTATTAATTAAAGTTAGCAATCACCACACATTTACTGAAGACGTACTGAACGAAATGAGCATTGCTTCGAATTGCTTTTATTTATTGGGTACTTTAGAAGAACCGGCTGAATGCACTGTCATGAGACTTCCGAATCCAAAATTTTGCGGCTTCCTCCAACATGGGGTGTTTTCCGGAAGTTTCTCGGGAGTATGTTAACAGTTGCCTGCGTCCCCAGTTCCACCCTAGGTGGCCTGACCTGGGAATCGAGCCCGGGTCCCTCGCCAACAGAGCGAGGTGGGACCATGGGAGTGGAGTCATGGGACCTACCCTGACCGGGATAATCTGCACAAATAAAGGGTAATTGTAATGTGAATGGTGTGGCAACCCGTGTTGCTTATTGGCCTTTCCGTATTAGGTAGTAAGCGTCCTTGGTTAGGTGAATTAGACGCCACCCGCGAACGGTCACCGGAGTTCAGTTCTGGTTCCAGCGGTGTACGCCTTAGACGGGCTTTAGGCCCAAGCTGGCATTATCACCTTCACAGTGCCAATCCATGGTTTAAGTTGCGCGACGTTTTGGTAGAGCAAGCTTAGTCATAATACTGGCGAGAGGCCAATGTTCGACAGCCCCCCTTGTGGAGGTTGTCAAACCACTGCAACCGACAGTGCTGTAGGCAGGTTTACAGATTCTCACCATGTAGGCGGCAGCGTCTCATCGCGCTGTTGGAGATTTGGTCCGATTTAGCGTGGGTCAATCCCTTTGGATATCATCGTCCTGTGGCGATCACGTTTGTATACATCTGATTGCGGCATAGAGGACGCGAAGTTTTTTCCGGAGGCTGATCTTACTGCAATCCACTTAGCATAGCTAGTGGGACCTCAATTCGACTTCACTTGACTCTTATATTGGGCTTAAGTAGAGGTATTTTAAGTCTGGAACAAACTCATCTAAGCGGACATTGATATGAATGGCCTGGTAGATTTCGAGGCGCTGACCCCCAGCCCTAAAACCATTAGGTTATCTCAGTGTTTCTCAGCCTGTGTGTCGCGAGATTTTTGAAAAATATTCAAAAATACTGGGGTCCAGACTGACAAGTCTTCAATTAGCAATTCACCATTATTTTCCATCACTTAATATCGGCGAATATGACTGGGTGATCAACCCGTTTGGAAGCAACGAGACATCAAATCTTTCGTGTTAAGAGGAAGAAGATGCTGATCGAGTTGAGAAATGACAAATTCCATCGACTGGGATTCGCCGAAAAAAGTTTGGACGAATTTGGTCTCTCCCTGAGGCAGTTGTTTCCAGCTCTCAGTTTGAAAGCAGTCAAGATCATTTTGCCGTTCGCGTCTTCATGGTTTTGTGAATTCGTATTTTCAGCTTTGACGCAAATCAAATCAAAAAAGAGAGCGCGACTCCTTCGACTTGACGACGAAATGCGTGTTTGTTTGTCAGCATTAGAGCCACGTTTCAACCTTATTTGCTCTCTAAAGCAAGCCCAACCATCGCATTAAAAATATAAACGTTGAAAATAAAGTAAAGGAGATAACCGTTATCTCCTAGAACAAAAAAATCTTCAATAATCGATACCACAGTATCCTTCGGTAATATGCGAGCTCCTGTGGCATTACCCGGTGCTCCATGTAGTTGAACATTACCCGACACTAGAATTAAGAGGTGGATCTGGATTCTTCGCCATGCCCACAAATAAGGAGACCGAGGTGTAATATAGAAATTGCCCCAACAGCCTTATTTATTGGCTGGTTTCATTTGGTATTTATACAGAGGTTAGTCACGGGCGGTGGTAGTAGGCTCGGGTGTTTTGCCAGACCTGTGTGGTTTTGTCTGTACTCGAAGGATGAACCCATGAAAGTAGCAGCCCAGAGACTGCAACAATCCCATTTCTCGAACGATTAACCCTATGCGGGTACTTGGCCAATTTTGTGTCATTTTTTTTTAATCCATCCCTCCCCCCTCCCAGGTTCCCCCGGGCGAACCAGTTGGTCTTCTTGCCGCCCAGTCAATTGGCGAGCCCTCGACGCAGATGACCCTGAACACATTCCACTTCGCCGGTCGTGGCGAAATGAACGTGACACTGGGAATACCGCGTCTGCGAGAGGTCCTCATGGCAGGTTCGTCCAACATCGCCACTCCATGCATGGAGGTGCCCGTGCTGCCTAGCCCCGAGGCCTCTTCCAAAGCCGAACACATCGCCCGCGGCATGTACAAATTACGACTGGCTGAGGTTCGTTTTTTCTCTTGACAACTCACCCACGCCCACCCTGCCCCTCTTTCAAGGCATCTGTACCCCCAAGAACTTATTGTTAAGGATAGCATTTTAGAGTCCCTATTATTTCGAGGATACGTGTCCTTCTTTTCGATAAAATGAAAGTCAACTGCCGTCCGTTATTTCCGCTGGCTTTAAGGTTGAAAACCGCGACCCAAAAGCCACCTCGGCCAGATCATTATGGTAATTAAAACCCCCTTGAAATTAACGGTTAGAGGGCTTTTTAAATGGAACTTTGCAAATGAGTTTATTTCAACTTTTATATCATCTATTGTTATTCACCGCCCTCCCCCCAAAATAGTCAAAGGAAACTATTTTCACGCCACGTGCACGCCCGAATTTGCATGGAAATCTTTAAATCCCATCCCACGACAGCTTCACCCTGCTGTGGCGACGGTATTAAATATGACGACTATTGTTGGCGGCAATAGTGCCATGCTCTCCACCACATTCAAACAAGCAGTTTATCCAGTAGTAGTAGTAGTAGTAGTTGTTGTTGTTGTTGTAAAGTTGCCACGAATACAGGAACTAACAACGAGGTAAATTGGGAAGGAAGTAAATTAAACCCTCAACAAATATAAAGTTTGGTAAACGCGTTATGGCGACCATTGATAGTCCATCTCCATGGCTCACAGCGAGGGTTAAACTAGTTTTGGAGGATAACCCCGCTTCTGCTTTCCACAGGTAATCAAAATGCCTCTGGGCATTGAGGTCGACTACTCCTCTGACTCATTTGGCCTGACCTTCCACCTGCAACCACCATCGACTTATGAATCCAAGACAAATGTTCGTCCCCAACGCATAATTCGCTTCTTCGAACGCGTCCTCTTTGTTGACCTAAGCAAGCGTCTGGCTCAGGAGTTGAAGGATCAAGGGAAATCGAGGTGCGGTAAATGTTTGTGCTTCGAAATGTTTCGTCGTTCCTTATCTTATTGTTTATTGATGCAGAAGCGTTTGATCTCTGCGGTCTTTTTCTGACATTTACATCCCGGTAAACAGCACACCACACACACAAAACTACCGAGAAATTGTATGGAACACGTTATTCTAAGACTACCAGTCAATTGATATGATGCCATATTTAGCGATTCATTTAGTTAAAAATAGCACACACTTGGAGCTGTGAAGCGACTGGGAAATTATAGCCGTTGCGCAGTTCCACGGTTCCACTAATTGCTGTATGGTGCAATCTTCCTGACATGTCTCCTTTAGTATCGGTGGTTGCTACTATCATGGTTGTGCTGGTTATCGAGGCTACGCGAATCAGATAGAGCCCCAAACTCCACCAGCACTTGTAGAATGTCTAAAAATGGTAAATAGCTTAATGCACTCATCTATGGCGTAAATTCTTTGGTTGGTTTGAACTTCGATTCGCAAGGTAAATCGATCTCGCGTCTATCTTTATTGTTTTTTGTTGCTATTTTTCGAATGCAGTTTTGTCCATCATCTTATTTGGTTGAAAGGCAAAATAAATGTAATGTTTTATTAAATGCAAGTTGAAGAAATCAGTTTATTTTTATGCTCCAAGTAATGGTATTTGTCTGGATCGTTTGAGCAATTGAAGATATTACAATTCATTTAACTCTGCCCCAAAAAGGACATTATCGCTTATCATCATCTTCTTCTTCTTCTTCGAAGGATACATTTGTCATGTTTTATGGGGACCTGAACAATGGACCCTGAACCACCCGTGCTTATTTTTACCAACGTTTGGGATTTTTGAGGTTTCCTGATATATATTTGCCTAATGGTCGAGTAAGCTCTTAATGGGGGTTGTGGGTGGTGAAATCGACGATTTCAGATTCGCGGTCGGTTAATTACACTTTCGCCTTTTAAATCGAAGGACAGATCCATTGTTCGAACAGTGTGTAGTTAATACGGCCACGAATACCGACTATCGTCTCTAACAGTCCCACTACACTTAGCTAAAAGTACGCATCAACGGAACAAGACAAAAATGATGATCGATCCGGCTTATTTCCAACACCAATCCAGGCGTTTGGGAGGCTATCGCGTTTTGAAACCGCTTTTTAAAGCCTGGCATTTTAATTTCAGTGAGTCATTGATGGTCAATGCGGTTTACGAAACCAAGGGTTGCTGACTTATTTTTCCTTCTTGAAAATCGAGTTGTCAAAACATTCGTTTTCTCCTCATCTCCGTTTCAGTGCCATCGAGAGCTTCAACTTGAAGGCCCTGGCTCGTCAACAGGCGGCCGACTTCACCGACGGCTCTGGACGACCAGCGACTGGGCGCGAGGAATGGGGCGAGGACGATGGAGCCGAGGTTTGTTGTTGTTTATCGCGTGGGGCATTCGGTTAGGCCACAACAGGTGGGACTGGGGACGCTGCCACCTGTTTAAATATTCCCGAGAATAATCATTGCCAACCCCCTCCGAATCCGGTTTATCCTTCTCCAAGTAGGAGATAGTGACGCGAATTTTGATTTGTTTTTTTGCAGTATTCAATTGTTTTGTAAACAAAGATATTTGCGCCGGAGTTGGTTGTGTAGTCCCCATTAACAAATTCGCCCCTTCATAAATCTCCTTCATACTGTTTTCATTCAACAAACGCATATAATATTGGAACCCGGCTTTACGCAACTCGATATTGGACATATTTGAATTTTGAATGCAGATAATGCCCTTTTCGCGAGCGACCGCATTGATTGATTTTTTTATTATTTATACTGCTTCACTCACCCACCCGGCGTAGCGGCGTGCGGCTGTGACCTCCGTGTGTCACTGGAGGGCCGGCTGTGGCATCCGAAATTAAACCTAACTGCGTCGTGCGTGTTGCCCCCGTGTTGATAAGGCATTGGATGACGCTTCGGTCACTTCCACCCCTTCGGGTTGCATTGCAGGGGACGCCGCCTGCACAATATTCTTCGAGAGTCGCCATGGAAACATCCATGAAGCTGGCTATGTGGAAATACGTTCCTTCGGTCCTCCTCATTTAGTGGAAAAGAAGGACTACGACAGATGCCGTCCCAGTTGTATTGTGCCTCACCCTCCCCACAATGACAATTTTTTTTTCTCTTCCAGGTTACACGCCGACGTCGACTCGAGGCAGAAGACGAGACGGCTGGTGAGAACGCCGAATGCCAGGGGGCTGTCGACGACATTGACGAAGACGACGACGAAGTGGCAGAGCTGCGTGAACTTGGCGTAGATCCAGACGCCGCAAACGACGAAGCCATCGACGAGGAGGAGGATGATGATGAAGAACAGGCTGTGGCGGAGAAGTTGACGTCGCACAAACGAGAAAAGTCGAAATCGTCAACAGCAGCAGCCGCCGCTCCCTCCACGGCATCCAATGGCGAAACCGTCGGTGCGGAGGCAGTCGAGTTGGAAAGGGACGAGGAGGATCAGATGAATACCGACGAACTGGTTCTGGAAAAGGAGACGACGGAGTATAACGAGGCATCCGGCTCCCAGAGTATGGATCCGGCGCGCGTTAAGGTTTGTTGTGGTTGTTTTCTCCACTGGAGGTTTGTTGCCACCATTTCCGACTGAACGAAGAATACAAATGTCGCAATACCAAAAGAGAACTGTGGGTTCATGTTGCCAAACAAAATTCCGATACCTGGTATATCCCCTACCGCCTAACTGTTCTAGGCATGCTTGGAGCAACCTATCCCGGGCTGACCCCATGAAAGGAGTAACCCAGAGATTGTAACGTCGATTTCGTTATGCCATGAACAATTTATTTTGTTTTGCAGTTTGTAAAGAGTCTTCACCAGCGATTCACAGACTACGCATACGACACCTCCTCGACACCATCCTGGGTCAAGATTACAATTTCTGTAAGTTCTAATCCCCACACCCTCACAACCAATACCCAATAGTGTTGTCATCGTTTGGTCCTATTCTAACAGATGTTCGACCCCAACGAGGGCCGCATATCGATCGATTTACGCACTCTTGTCCAGCGCATCATCAGTCGAAGTGTCGTATGCTCGGTTCCGCACATACAGAAGGCCTTCGTCGACAAGACGGACCCAAAGAAATGGATCTTTCGAATCGAAGGTGTCAACATACCTGTGAGTGATATTCGACAATAATCGTATTTTTGCGTGTCATGTGGGGCCGACATTGCGGCTGCTGCCGTATTATAGTTTGATATGTTTCGGGGCTAATCGATTTATAGGTAACTGGTGGAAATCGGCAAGACTTTTTTTATGTAATCGCTTCTCTTATTTGCGTCGAATTGAACCCGCGTTGTCACTTATACTGACACCAACCATCGGTGTTTCGCAGTGTGCAAGCGTTAGTCAGCAGTCGTCAGCAGACACAAAATATGCTACGCGATTACATTGCCTGAGAAAATTACTTTCGTGCGAATGACGGAAATATATGTGTCGAATAATTTAGAGATAATGCAACAGGAAGTTGAGAGACTGTATGCACATGCACATGCACGATGTTATCCCATCGGATACTAGATGAAACGTGCTCTCGTTGGTAGCTGTGACGACCTTTACTACAAATCACCCCCATACTTCCGGTTACCCACCCCCCCCATGCTTTGGAGATCCCGAGAGAGTTCGGTTCGGTGTAGCGTACCCGTGTTCCATCAATGTACGCGCCTTTTAAGTACTTTAAAGCGTATGAATTCAGTGGATTTAAAAATAATTGCCTCCTCATTTGTGCAGTGCTTAAGCGCGGTTTTATCAACGGTAACCATCGCATCTACACCACAGAATTATTTTTACACTGTCGTCGATATAATAGGCCAATTTATTTACGGTTATGCCGGACTCTCTTTTTCGTTTCTTAAAGTCATCTGGCGGACGCAAATGGTGGCTTCGTATCTTTTTGTTAGCCCCAACCCCCACCCTAAGTCGGTTTGCCGAGGATCTGCGAACCCCACGGAAAAAATAACATTTCCTTATTTCAGCGAACACAACTAAATAGCTAGCCAGCGACGTTAATTTGCGTGTTCGTTTGTGTTTATCCAATTTTCAAGGAGATCTACCGCTACGGCGATGTTTTCGACTTGACTCAACTCTACACCAACCACACGCACCTTGTGCAGGAGCACTTCGGAATCGAGGCCGCCCGAGGCGCTCTTCAGCGCGAGATATCCAGCGTTTTCGGCCATTACGGTATCCACGTTAACCCCAGGCATCTGGCGCTGGTGGCCGACTACCTCACCAAGACGGGCGTCTACAGGGCCTTTAATCGAAGCACTATGGACTTCCATCCCTCCCCCCTGCAGAGGGTGACGTTCGAGATGGCCACTGGCGTGCTCAAATACATAATACAGGAGGGTACGTCACCTTAACTCCCCACCCCCACCCGTCAGCTGTACTCTCTACTCTAATGGGTTTTACTTACTCGGGCGATTGTCGCTTTCGTTCCTCCGGAACGATTGAACCAAGCTCCCAGACACCACCGAAACTATTCTGGGGCATCGATTGGGTTGCGTTTCGTCAATATCAAACCACATTTCCGAGCGATTGGTAGATATTTTTGGGATTGTTCTAGTAATCTTGAATGATAACAGGAACCACTCAAATTATATGAGGCCACAGGTGCAGGGTTTATAAAATTATCTTGAATTGTGTGAAAACTAGGCACCTTTACGGAAGCTCAATATGGTAACCACTTATCCCTGCCATTTCCACAGGAAATCCAAAGAAGTGAGCAACCCGGAGTCAAATGTCTACAAAAAAGCAATGCCCACTATAGTTTCGTAATTTTTGTTGTCAGATGCCAACATACTATTTTCTGATGTCATACTTGATATTTCCAAGAAAATTAACTCCTGGTGGGGGAAGCAGACCATTTTTTTTGAAATCTCAGCACCATTGACGTGTTGTAGGACAGTCTGCTGATTTATATCGAAAACCTTTATATTTTTTAGATCTTGTGGATAACATGCAGTCGCCATCTGCAAGCATTGTTGCAGGCCAAATGACACACTCCTATGGCACGACGTGTTTCGATCTATTGACTCAATTGACGCTGTAAACGCTCTCCCCCTCCCATGCGCTTGTGTGACCCCTTCCGCGTGTCGAATAACGTGTATAATGTAACCTTCGAGAAATTCAGTGTCTATTTTACTTAATTGGGGTATATATTGCGGCCAACACAGATGGCAAGTAACCTATATCTCTCAAACACCACCACATCCAAAGTGGCGCTTGAATCGGACGCATCGGCCAGCCATGAATTGGAAGGGTTCTGCGCTAACACAAGTCTCCGTGCGACTCCTTCCATGCCAACGTTATGCCCTGGAATGCCGAAGGGTGGGCGGGAGTAACCGATTTTCGCTCTGACATCTTCCCATCGCGAATAGTAATAATAGTATTCGCTTTATTCATTTCAAACTGCAGCATCCAGGCCGGAGTATAGCGTTCGTGCCTTTTTGTGACATTCCCTGCTATGCCATATGGTGAAACGTTAGTTTTAATGCGAAAAATGAGATATTGGATTTAAAAAGAGCTAGTTTAAAAAATATAACAATTTCCTATTTCTTCTGCATTAGAATAGCGGTCCCTGGGGGTCATCATCATTCGTAGATTCCCGTATCACATCTTTCAGAAAATTTAAAACCCCACAGGAATTCTGCTAGCATATCATTCTTGGCTTGCCCAAGGTATAATTGCCAGAAGCCTTGAAAGTGATCTTCGCAACCCACTCGTCCGCCGTCAAACGGGCTTCATTTCTACGACGAATTAAATTAGTGTTACTGGGCGTTGTGGCGTCAACCCTCCTTTGACGAGTTGACAAAATGAGCAACCTTTGATTTCTAGGTGAAAATACGTGGTTTATAAAAAAACGCCCAATCTTTACGATGGAAAGAGAATATTTATCTGCCGATTCTCTCGGGGTATTGTGCCCTTAGGATTAGTAAGCTATCCGGTTTTATATATAAGTGTAGTCCAATTAACAAAGGTTTTCGAAAAAAAGAAATGAATCTTTTCAGGTTGAGTTATCAGACTATTTTGCCTAATGCCAGAAGAGATATATGTTGCAATGGTGATAATTACCACTTGGCGTTTAGCCGCCATGATATATTTGCTTCAAGCACCCACCTTCGTGATTGTGTTGACGTCCCGACAAGTTTCAAGTCGAGGATGTCAGAAATAGACGCCAATCTACCCCTCTTCTCGACCGCGAACCCGTCGAAACTCCACCCTTCTATTAATTTTCGAAATTGCCACGGGGAGTGTTTGGTTGTGCTCCTGTCTCGTTTTTGATCAATTTTATGAATCATTGATGTGTATTTCTGCACACCCGGTAGCAGTTGCGCGTGAAGTCTTTGGATTCATTCCAGAATCCGCAGTCCTACGAGGGAGAAATTCAAGCGGGTGGTCCACGAGGAAGGCCACATGCGGACCTGCAAACTCTCTCAATGAAGCGCCAACACCTCGCCGAGAACCAAAAATGTCTGCCCATACACGCACAATCCAGGCGTTCTTTCCAAGGCGAAATACCACTGCATAAGCTTGTTAAGTAACCGTTTACACCTGGCGCCCGTCTTTGGAGACATTTCGCTTGGAAGCGGGTGAAAAATTCTGCTGATGGAATGTCATTATTTGCCGGGCAACGAAATGAGTCATTAAAATTTAATCGGAGCACACTGTAAATTTAGTTGACACTCCTAGAAAGTCGGATGCCTGTGGGGCATGCGATTATGGGTCTCCCCTATTTGATCTATAAAAACAATAATTGCGATTGAGCGCATTTAACAATAGACCGGTGGCCTAACGCAGTATTCGACCTCGTCCTATTAACTGAAAGGAAATGCCGCCATTGTTGTGTCCATTGGTTAAGAATATTCCGTAAGCAAAGGTGTCGATAAATACTGTTTCAAAGCGATTATCCGCTTAGAAATTAAATTGAATGATTTGCAAAGGATTGTACACGGAATGAGAGTCATGCGGTTGGGGATACCGAGTTTTCCCGGCTCTAATTGATCGCAAAAAGGATAAAACAACTTCCAGTTTAGTTGCGCTGGTTAGTGTGGCGCGCAACCCTCCAAGATTCACTAATCATGGCTGATGGAGCCCCCATTACAGCAGTCCAAATAGAAGTCTCTTTACCGTGCTTAACTACATACGCAGGGTTTCACAATTAGTGGCCGAAGCTGCACCAGCATTTCGTCTGCGGTCAACGGTGTCCCATCAGAAGGATTCATAAAGATTCTTAAATGCGGACTGACAATTTCCCGAAAATCCACCACCTAAAATGCTATGATGATGTTTCGCGAATGCTGATTGGTCGAAAACAATTGCATTCCCGATGACGCTCTGGCAGTTAGTTTCTTGCTGTTTTGAACGCAATAAATATTGTCAGATGATAAAAAAGACAGCAATGCGCGTATACTCTAAATTGCTTTTTATGCTGCATGCCAAAGGTAGCTGTTTTTGTTGTCCAAGTGTCAATACCCATTAATCCTTCTACGCTGGTGTTCACAAACAACATGACAGGTTTAGAAAAATCACATTAACACCAAAAGCATTATTTTATCATCTTTATTGATCAAAGAAACACAATGTAGTCATCATTTCATGCCAAATGAATCAGTATGGAAGCATTGAGCTCCATTTATCCACTCTAGTTGCTGTAACACATTAAGTAATTAAGGCAACGACTAAAATAGTTACTGGGTAGTACAGATGAGGAGACTGGCGTTCCTGGGGAAAGGATCGCGTAATTTTTATCCATCCCGGTTTCTGCTTTTATTATTTTCCATTTTCCTTCAGAAATTTAATCAGAAACTCCAGGGACTTTTACATGCCTTGCGTGAGTGGAATAAAATATTCATAATTTGGATGTATGGGGGCAGGGGGGGTAGCACGTCTGGTCGCGCGGTCTGTCATCCCACTCCGGGTAACTTACAATCTTTAGTCTCTCTCCTTGACACACAACTCGCACCTGTGACTCCGCGTAGATGCATGCGACACCGGCCACACCCCGGTCAACCGCTTGACAGGCGAATCAAACCAGGTGGGTGAATAAGTACTTGGAAACTCCGGGGAACTGCGTGGAGGAGATCCTTGGCCCATAAATTATCCACATTCCATCTTTGCTCGATTCCCGCCTTCCTCCATTCGTTACTCAGCCCATTCTCGATTCGATCCCCATTCCCGGCTCGGTAACGCCCTTTCTTCATCGCTCCCATCATCACTTCCTCCCAACTCTACTTGTTCTCTGCTTTAAAAATGAATTGCTCCATTTCAGCCCCCTTTCCTTGCTTAATAACGTCCAATAAGGAAAAACAGATTCCAATATCCAAGTTCACCGCGTTAATTATTTTGCAACAAGTGAGAGCGATGATTATAATCGATAATACATGAATTTCCATAATAAGTCAGGAGAATTGGAGATGAAAATTGCATGCCTTTAAAGATACTCCGGTTTAGCAGCAATTAAGCGGCAATTTGGGTACTTTAACGACGACTCACTCGTAATTCGAATCGAATCTTGCAACCTCAACAGGAAGACGACACGCTAGCAGGAATTAGTCGAATTGTTGTATCGTTGTGTTGCAAGTCACAAAATTGTCAACAGTTAATCAGTAAGCCAATCAATTGTTACATTTTTTGTTATTTCACCGCAATATTTATCTCTGCACCCCGTCCTTCTTCATTTCGTTAATCCCACGCCTCACTAACCCATTTATTATTCCATTACCCAATTCCTTCCTACATACCTCCCTTCCTACCCGCCGAAGGATTATGGCGGATTTGTGCGATGCCTTCTTATTGGTCAAGATTTTGTATCGTGACATCTATCTACACTCAGCATATAATTGCCCGATAAAATTGTTTCGAAAGACTTGCTGATGTAACTCTGTTTCCTAGTGATTATATCTTATGAGCTTTATCAATGATGGGTGACTCATACAGCCATTTATCATTTTGGACAGTTAAATGACATTTCAAAACAAAAAATGCAAAATGTAAATAACATTTGCTGTCCAATTCTCAGTGGATAAAAAAAACACATTTGGGGCTTCGTCTTACACTTGTGTTATCCCATGGTGCACACCAAATGACAAAATCTTAAAATATGTCAATTATCACTTATTCCTTAATGTTTAATTTCTGAAACAAAAATTAGAATTTTTCTCCAAATGATGCCTACGCATTCGCGTCCAAATTCATAAAAAAAACATGTTTTCGTCGCCACAAGATAAATTTGGCAAAAACTTGAGAAGAGCTTAACTAAAACAAAATTATTTTGTGGAATAAATTATTGGAACAAGGAAAGCATATTGCTAATTTTCGACGTATCCAGTGTCCATCTAATCCATTTCTATACTTTTTGAACGACGTTCTGCTTTGATAAGATTAAAACCGTACGATGCCGGTTTTGATGAATCTGACGAATAATCAATAAGAAATGTCACATGATTCAGTCATTTTGAGTTACTTGTAGTCGTACTTTCCAAGTGATACATCTTTCGCGTTGATGACTTTAAAATATCGTTAGATTTCTCCATTTTGGAGGTTGGAACTTAGCGTCAGAGAGTGGAGTTTCCCACTATTCCAGGACTCCTGTCAAAATTTGATTGTCAAATTTTAAATTATGGTTTCATCAAGGCCGAGATTAAAGAAATGATTGAAAAATAATTAAATGAACACAAATCCCTTGGAACGCCTAATTTCGGAGTGTTGTTAGGTTATCAAAAAAGGCTTTTGAATGGAAGATGGAAGAAATTAGGCACAGTAATGCATATATTGAATAATTTCACCGTGTTGAATGAAGAGGACCTATCCTCAAGAATTGCACAATTTGCGCAACCAGTTTTCTGGGACCATTTTTGACTCATTCCTGTACGCTTTAACTGTCGTCCTAAAAGCAGCAATCCAGAAGACATAGAGGCGCAGATATGTTTTGTATAATTCAATATTTTTATCGAACGAAATATGACGAAAGTGTTTAGGGAAACACTGATAGGAAGACACTCTACGAAATCGATTGATGTGTTGTTGACCGAAGCTAAGCGAGGAGGGTGTTTCTTAGTGTGAGACTGAGGTCATTCGTTATTTTACAGCGAAAGATCTACATCAGCTTGGGTAGAGTTCCAGTGGAGCGCCCAGACGCGTGTCTGTCTGAGTTTAGCCGAAATGCAGACTGAAAAATGTCTGCTCTTCGATAGGGTTGTAAATGGCAGGGGATGAATATCTCGATCTCCAAATGTGACAGTGTGTGGAAATTCCCTGAAAATAATTTAATCGACAAGTATCAACCGACTTATAGTTTAAATAATTGAAGAAACATCGTGACGCTGCGACATGTACACTTCAGTCGTCCACTGCAAACGAGTTCATTTTCGGTGTCTGGCTCTTTCATTTTCACCGGTCGAGTGATATTCTGCCGTTTTCTGACCCTTGTAATCTAGAAGTAACTTATTTTTAGAAACCCGTAATTAAATAGCACAAGCACCTTCGTCCAACACTCCCAAGCTCCTTAGAACTGCTCAATAAACTGATTGAACTGCCATAACATGTTCGGAAAAACGCCGAAAAACCTGTTTTTGTGGGTTCATTCGTTTGTACGAACATATACCATCGTGGTGAGGGCTGTACAATTGGCTACACTTGAACTACACTTTCAGACAGCAAATCTCAATAATATTCCTCCAACTAATCTGATAAACCAGACGGTTGCACATGGCGACTATGAAAGCGGATGACAACATTTATTGATACAAATATGCTCTCTGCCGCCGGTATATTCGAATATCCTATGCTCGTTTGTCAGTTTTAAACCTTCGAATGCCAAGTTTATTTGTTTGAAGTGATTTAATTTGGCACAAATTGGATGTGGGGGGGCCATATATATACTATGTATCCGTTGTGTCCCCGGCCACGCGTTGCTGTGGCTCAGTTAACCCCTGCAGATGCTTATATTCATAGGCTGCTGAATGTTTTTTCACTTGCACAAACATCCAGACAATTCCATCGACTTTCAAATCGACGAAAACTATTCTCTAAAGTGAATACATCCATTTAGCACTTTCAGTTCATCATGCATGCAATCCCTATTTGTTTGGTTGACACTCGCGGTTGATTAATTTCTCAAAATTGGTCATGTGACCTTAAAGCGGCGAGTTGTCATTTAAACCCCGATGTGAACGCTTTGATATTAGTGCTGTCTTATTTTAACGTATTTACGTGTCACAACAAAGTTGGGCATTTCAGGCAAGCATGCAATTGGTTTCATTCGATACGGGTTCACGGGAGATGGCCACCGGCAAATCACGGGGGTTACCGCCGTCAACATGACCATTAATCAGCCAATGGGAACAACCAACTGTGCATGACTCAGGGTAGAATTTCGAATGTAGATTAACAAAAGAAGCGGAATCCCGTTTCCTTTTAAATATAGCATCATGCAATCAGTGCATCCGCTGAATACACACTATAACTGCTTCTTGTTTTTGTTGATAAATTGGGCGCGTTATGGAAAAGGCCTTTCAATGGCCGCCATTACGCGTTTGGCAAATTTTGTACACTTCGAGGGTATAATTTGCCTTTCTTGCAAATTTGCCTCGTTTTTATTTCGTTCATTCTTGTTCTATTATTTTACACCTGCTATGTACAATCGCAACTTCTTATATAATTTTTGTCTGTTGTAACATTTAATGCTGAAAGTTCTGGTCCTCGTGACCTTAATAAAGCGAATACCATTATTATTATTATTTCTAAACACAGTGGTGCCGCTTTTTCTCATAATAGAAGTAGGTTTTTTTAATAGATATCTGTACAGTTGCGAGTCACGGGTGATGATGCAATAGTGGAATCATTGATCGAAAGTGAGTGATCGATGTTAGCCATTTGGAGCAATTTTAGAGAACTGTTGCACGAGTGAAGCCGCTGGAAAATGTTTCCGTGTTGCGTCAAGAGTGCGCGAGGTGCTCCAAATCAGCTTCATCTACTCCTGGTTTGCATATAACAGCCAAGGACACTGACAAAATAAACAAATTGGATGAAAATAGCTGCAGACAATCAAGATTAGACACTTTAAGATTTAATTCTGGTTTCTCAGAAAATTTAATCCGAATTCCTTGGGTATATTGGGCAAATTCAATATGCATACGGTAGGAATGTTGATTTCCACCAAGTCCACGATTATCCGCACAGTTATTGGCTGGCATTTTGAAATTTGAATTTCATTAATTTCATAAAATAGGGCTCGCTGAAACATAGGAGTCATACAAAATAAAATTGAAAAGTCTCCATAAATAATTCAGAAAGAAGAGAGAGCCATATTTATCTGCTGAAATTATTTTCAATGTGGGCATTGCCGTGAATTCCCCTAACCGTTGACGATCCTAGCGCGGTCATTCATTACACTTTATACATAACAATTATAACATTGGCAATCGTTTAATTAAGATCACGAGGACCAAAACTTTCACCATATTAACAAAAAACTTTATAATAAACCATTATGTATACGAAACCTGTATTTGAATTCCCGGACTCACTGGAAATTAAAAATACAAAAAGCTGAAAATAAGGAATGACCGAATTTTGATATGCCACCGGTCGTGTGGGTATTAAACGGTCGAATAAATGTACATCTACACAATTAGAGGGGATGGGAGGAGTCACCTAATATACGAGCTGCGATGAGCGTGGATGGAGAGCATTGTTACGCCACAAGAAAATACGATTAGTTTAAAAGGCCTGCTGAGGTTAACAAGTTGAAAGGGGAACAGCATACTCGGTGGAGAATTAAATCGGCATGATAAAGGTCGCCATACGATTTGAGCTTACCCCAAGTCACCCGAGACGGTGAACTAAAAAACTTAGACGACGGCACTTAACGAATGCGGCATTCACGTGATCGCTCTCAGATAACCAGCGTTTGAAAAAACGCCCTGAACGTTTATTTCTGCGCCCTAATTAAACACAATTCCGTTATGTAATAATAATAATGATAATGGAATAATTTTATTCGCTTTATTAATGTCACGATGATTTAAACTGTAAGTCTTACATTTTACAACAAACAAAAATGCAACATGAAGTTGCGATTGTACATAGAAGATGCAGAATGCGTAAACTGGAATAAACGAAATAACAACACGGTAAATTTGACAGAAAGGCAAATTAAACCCTCGAAGAATATAAAGTTGAGCAGACGCGTAATGGCGGCCATTGAAAGGCTGTCCAATCCATGACGCACTCCAAAAAAATAAATGTACACGAAAAATATTGTTACTGCAGAAATAATGAGAACCTAAAAGGAAATTAAGACATCACCATTAATTGGTCTCCGTTTTATTACAATTGAAGAGGTTTGAATGTTTTTCAGCCTCTTCGAATACATTAAATAGGGCAATTTGAACAGATACTTGATATATTTGCTTTTAACGCAATGGTTTTGCAACTGCGTGGTTCATGCGGGCAGTATGGATCCGGGTGTTTAATGACCGATCAACGATCTGCCTTGCGGTCAAGTTATCCTTCACATCCCTTATTTGTTTTCCAATATCATGATTCTTAAACAATAATGTTTCCGCAGCATATCTTTCGGGTGGTTATAGTGAAGACATGTACATCCCATTTTGTTACGACCCGTGGTCCCAAAAAATCGGAAGACGTTAAATTGACGAATGTGTTCTAGATAAATGAAACAAACAACCATATTATTGATGGGTGTGATTTGGTATTTATACGGGAGTTAAGGACAGTTAGGGCAGTATTACCGACGGATGACAATAGACTTTAGTGATGCCAAGTGACCTTCCCGACATGCGTGGTTTTGTGTACTTTTTCTTGGAGAATCATATGGCTCCCCAGCACATTTATGTTCGCGCGATTTAGTGTTTCTTATTGTAGGAAGTTGTCCTAAACGGAAATCTGGAAACCGCCATTAATTTAAAATCTCTTCGTCCAAAGAGCTTTATCCTTGTAATTACTTCATTGGCCCAAGAGAAGCAATACTCTTTCAGCACACGTGAAACCTTTATTATCGACAGAGTTTAAGTTCTTTTTTTAAAAAAACGAAATACTTTTATTGCTTACACAAAAACACTGAACTAAATATTATTCAAGATCGTTTTGTATGCATTTCTCGTTGTTGACGCGTCCTTATTGTACTGATAAGGTCGAGGATCTGGGTTCATCTACCCAATTAAATGTAACCCCACTTGTCACTGTGACCACTGCAAATCCTTCACCCTTCTTTTTTGTTGCCTCAGAAAAATTTACTTCTTTTTTAAAGTCTTAACTGGAAAATATTCGAACTTCCAATATCTTTCAATTCACCTAGTAGAACCTTCCGATGACCCCGTCAGATGAACCGTGAGATACAGAACTAAAAGAGCCTTGTTTTTAAGTCTGTATAAAGTGCGCTAATTATACAACAGTACTTAAGCAGTTTTCCTCACTTCCGTGCATACCCATTAATTTTGTTCAAGTGGCGGCTGTTTAATTTGTGTGTATTCGATTGGCCTGAGCATTTGCCGAGTTACGTCAAAGAGACCACTCAACAGTGATAACAAGTAATTCAAAAGCGTCAACCATTTCATTTGTCATTTAAAGGTAAATGACATTGTGTATCACGCCGCAAATAACATGAAATACAACTTTCAATTAAAAAGGAACGCGACCATTCATAGAGAAGGTAAATAGGATCGAATTTGTATACTTAAGAACAACCTGTTAGTACATGTGGAAATGGATTTCTTTCACTTTAATGCATTCAAGTGTGTGAGGATGTCATTCTTGCAAACTGTTACAATGGCGTTCCTCAACCTTGGACAATGCCGCCGTCCTACTGTTTTCCGCCTGCAGATGCGCAGAACTGGAGGGTCCCTCGCTTCTCAATCGCGCAACCTTCATCATCATCCTCTTCTGCGGTCCATAGTGACTGGGTCGTCTCCTTTTGCAATGCGTGCACATGTAAACCCAACGAGAAGAGGTCTCTTTTAGCAGCCACCGAAATCGCCGTCCAACGAGTCCATAGATAAGGAAATTGCTGGCAAAGTTCAGCATGGCTGCGAAGAGCGCCATTGCGTAGAGCGAATGCGCTGACGACTTCTGTCTCTCGACACCGCCAACCATTGAATGCAAATCTTGGAAGAAATACAGCGCTGTTGGGGTTTCACAGATGATAAAAACAGAAATTACGCAAACCAGCATTGCAGAGACATTTCGCACTTGATGCGTGCGACGTCGTTGCCGATCTTGAAGAGCCTGGGAGTCGCTGTGGTTTCGTTCGGTCTGCTGTCGATAGTGATCAAGCCGGCCCAGTCGAGGAGGTGGTAGCCTCAGCTGATTGTGCTTTTTGGTGTAGCGTTGCTGATTAACATCCGAAGATGTGTCGGACGGCGGTACTGGAGGAATTCGGTATTTTTCAGAGACACCTCCGTCCATCATAGCACTCTGAAGTTGCCAGATAAGGTAGATGTTAACGACCACGAGGCATAGAAGGGGAATGAGAAAAGTGACGATTTGATCAAATAGTTGGACATATATTAACCAGAATGCGTTGTACCATGGTTGATCCCGGAAAATGGGTTCACAGGAGTCACACTTGTTATTCCAGTCATAGTAGCAAAAATCCAGGATCAATAGCGGAAGTTTTTCTACAAGCCCAGCTAGAATAATCACTAGTTGTGCTCGTTTCGCATTGGAAACAGTACAAATACTAGCCGACTTCAGCGGATATCGCAAAGCCACAAAACGGTCCATAGATATGGATACAATTGTGTAGGCCTCGGCCAATTTGAACCATCCCAGCAGAAAGAGAATAGGCGAATCCGCCGACCACACGATCTTAATAAAAGACGAAAACCATCCAAATCTCTGGTATAGCAGGGGCAAAATGTAATAGGTGAAGTAGAGCAATATTAATATGAGATCCTGGGTTGCCAACGTGAGCATGAGGTATCGGGCAGTGTTTCTTTTCAAATCAGCCTTCAAAACGGCAATTGTGAGGATATTTGCTGGAATCCCGAGAATACCAATGATGGAGCAGACATAAGCCACCAGGACGAAATTCGACCCCAGTAGCCCTTGCTTGCAGAGGTCATCAGAAATCGTTGCATTTAATACGCCGATGTTCGAAATATTTTGCACCATATCAACCTTCAGCTACTCTTTGTGTGTGCCATTGCGAAAGCGCTGAAACATTCTACCAATGGATCTGTTACGTCCGAGTACTGTGGTGATTGGCTAATTCCATTTAACCAATAAGATTTTCCCATTCCTTAAAATTAAAATATATAAATGTTTTATTGTTAGCTATTATGCTGTAATTGACACCAGAAATATCGGTAATAATGGCCGATATACTATCAGTTATAATTGAATGTTTTTTTAATTTATCATTTATTTTGTCGTTATTTGATAGTATTGTGATCGAATTGTTTTGTTTAGCTAAAGATGATATTAAATATAAATTTATGTATTCAAGAAATGAAATTTAATTGCGCGAAGGGAATTTTAAACATCCACATAAGTCCACGTTACTTACTAAACTTAAAAAACGACCATTCAATTGTTTATAATTTATTCATTTATATTTAACCAAAGTCCTAGGCGTTCTTTCATTTCGCAGAAAATAATTTGAAATTTCTCACAGTCTATTTTTTATGTTTTTCTTAACAAATCTTGAAGTTTAAAAAGCACTTATTTTAATCGTTTTGTGCATTCGATCGATGATTACAAAATACCCTTATCGTGTTGAAAAAAAATCAATTGAAGGATTACATTTTCGTTTATCACAATAAACGGATTTGTCGAAATTATCCGCAACCTGTATGGCAGTCTTCCTTAATATTATAAAACGGATATCGTCCACCTCAGAATAGGCAAAGGTTCATGTTCTGACATCGCAAGGAATGCATGCTCCTTAATATCAGCGGGGACTCTAGGTTCATCGCAATTTTAGTTCGTTGTATAACTAACATTTATATTGAATTTATAAGTTTGAGAGCACCTTCATTTTGAAATATTTATTCAAAAGTAAAGCTAATCTTCTCGCATCATCTTGCCTATTTTGATTATTCTAGAAACGATGAGAAGACGTCATCCTTAGCCGATCAACTCAAATAAATCTCGGCTTCCTAATTTGACAAATTTGAGGGCATTTTCTTTTTTCACCTGTATAAATCCCTTGTAATTATGTATCTGTCGTGTCGTTGGATTTTGAACATACCGCAATTCGATGAATGCAATTATTTCAAGATTTCTAGTGAAGTCATGCGTAGACAACACTCCCATTCATGATTCCCTTTCCTAAATCCCGAAACGGTTTGCCTTTCGCGTTTATTGATGCGAACCGTGGTGTGAATCAAGCAATTCTATCTATCAAATCACGGGGGTATCGATCGTATTATCCCCTACTAATTTCACACATTCGTGCCCGGCAGAATAAAGCTGAACCCATATCAGACTAATTTTAATCAGTATATCCACCAGTAGAATCTCCACTTTTCAGGTTAAGAACCACTGCATTCTTTTGTTTTAATGAGCGGAAGAGATAAACACACGACAATCTTGCTATTTTTGAGTGAACGTGGTCAGTAAAATCTCTAGCATTTACGATTGTTTAGAACATAATACTAATAATGATGCTGATATTGTATAAAGGTCACGAAGGCCAAAACGTTCGGGTCTTAAATTTCCAACAAAACAATTGGATACTGGAAGTGTGTGACTATACATTATTATAATGATAATACTTGTTGTTTTATTATGGTCGCACGGACCAAAACTTTCAGCATTGATGCATAACGAAAACTAATACATAATAATGGGCGTGGCATTATTGAGCCGGATCGTCTGTTAGAGGACAAATTTATATTGAATGGTTGGGGGGGGGGGTCTGTTCGCCGCATAATTAATAAATTGTCCATGAACGATCGATATCATGAAACAGAACTGCGCCCCCAGACATGTTTGTTTCTTAGAGGTCATACGAAATAGACCAACGCCTATAAAATATGGACAATATGAACAAGAAAATCTCAAACTGGTGACAGCAAAAAAGCCCTGCACCAATTATTTTCAGTTCTTAAATATTAATAACTCAATTAATTCAGTTAATTTGATTTAGTGGTTAAATAATTCATAGATATGATTGATAAAACCACTACGAAGCAAACCTGACGGATACACCCGATCTCGAGTGCAACTCGGTATGATAATAAAATTTATTTTTTGTTTTAATTTGTATAGGGCATCCGCCGAGATAGGAATCAGCGCACATCTTTGCCATTCTTTGTTACTGTAAAATGTGGATTTATTAGGACAATACGTCTTTGTTCCATTCAAAAAACTGAAGTTTCTTTTCTGCTCGAAGTAAAAAAACGCGCCAATCCTCTTATCATAACTATTAATAATAACGTCGGGACATTAAGCAGAATGTAAAAATAATTCTTACTCTTCAAGTAACCCCCGAACATTGCAAGTCCATTTAGTGATTAATTTCTATTTGATTTCGTTTTTTTGGACAATTACCCCACAAACCTGTTATTGTGCTTTCTGGCTGCATCGTCACTCGCTCCATGTTTGCAGCACTAAACAAATTGTATTCTACTACCAGGAATACTTCCAGTACTAATGCTATCGAAAGGTCGGATGGTGCGCTTTTAACACCTACACTCTGTTCGACTTCCAGGTCAGTGCACTAAAATAAAGCCAGGCTCCTTTAATCCAGCGACTTGGATACTGAGCGGCGTATATTGGCAAAGTTATCTGGAGTTTAACAAACGTGAGCTGTACGCGTGGCCCCTGAACATGTCGCAATGGGGAAGCCATTTGTGAAATATTTTCAAGAATCGTCACAAACCATCTATTAAGTCCGTTCATCCTCAAACACCGTGGTTCTCAAACTGTGTCGCGAGAGATGCCCAGGTGTGTCGCGAGAGTTTTGAAAAATATTCAAAAATGCTAGGGTTTTTGGACCATCGGAAAACATTATCTTATCGACATACAAACTAAAATCTTTTGTTGAAAAACTGACGCTATGGAAAATCAAAGTTTCGAAGGGTATTTTTGAATGCTTCCCTTCCGTAAACGAATCTCAGTTATAGAACACAGTCACCGATGACATCATGTCCACACTGATAAGCCTTCAATTAGCAATTCACCATTATTTTCCATCACTTAATATCGACGAATATGACCGGGTGATCAACCCGTTTGGAAGCAACCAGACATCAAATCTTTCGTGTCAAGAGGAAGAAGAGCTGATCGAGTTGAGAAATGACAAATTCCATCGACTGGGATTCGCCGAAAAATGTTTGGACGAATTTTGGCTCTCCTTGAAGCAGTTGTTTCCAGCTCTCAGTTTGAAAGCAGTCAAAATCATTTTGCCGTTCGCGTCTTCATAGTGTTGTGAATTTGGATTTTCAGCTTTGACTGAAATCAAATCAAAAAAGAGAGCGCGACTCCTTCGACTTGACGACGAAATGCGTGTTTGTTTGTCAACATTAGAGCCCCGTTTGAATCTTATTTGCTCTCGAAAGCAAGCCCACCCATCGCATTAGAAATATGCACGGAGAAAAAAACTTTTAAGCAACATTTTTTTTACTTAAGGTGTGTCGCGTAACTTTTCAGATATCCCAAGTGTGTCGCGAGTGAAAAAGTTTGAGAAACACTGCTCTAACAGAGTCTAACAGGCGAATTTCGCGCGAAACAACAAATTTTGTAAGTTAAGAAATATTCCACGTCGTCAATTTTGTAGGCATCGACCAACCGCTTTAATTGCCAAAAGAAACCCGTCCTCCGGTTCAAACTGAATAGCTAGTTCCAGCATATCTCCTACGATCGGATGCTGCCACGCCGTTATTTTGGACGGGTATTTTCGTGTTGAATTAATAGTGTCCGTAGAAGCGACGAATCGTGTCAATACCTTCCTGTGAAATAATTTAAACGCCTGAAGTATTCGTTTTCCAGACAAAACGACTTTCGCATCACCAAATATATTTTAACTACAGTTCTACTTTAATAAATCCTTTTACTCACAACAAAGAGTAGTAAGTAGCCTAAATAGAGTTGGGATTCAGTACCACAAGATAGGTCACTCTAGAGCAGTGTTTCTCAACCTGTGTCGCGAGATTTTTGAAATCCAACATTTCTTTTCAGCTTTGACTGAAATCAAATCAAAAAAGAGAGCGCGACTCCTTCGACGAAACGCGTGTTTGTTTGTCAGCATTAGAGCCACGTTTCAACCTTATTTGCTCTCGAAAGCAAGCCCAACCAACGCATTAAAAATTTAAACGTTGAAAATAAAGTTTAACCAAAATAATAATAAATGTATTACTTAAGGTGTGTCGCAAAACTTTTCAGATACCGCAAGTTTGTCGCAAGTGAAAAAAGGTTGAGAACCACTGTTTAGCAATGACACCATGTAGCTAATATACGTTCGATCGAGATAAATAATAATAATAAAATATACCTTTAACGTAATAAATTTTTAATTCCAAAATGCAGCCAACCGATTGTACCTAACTTAACACTGGCTAAATTTCCGCTTAACCTACTACTTCTTCTTCCTTGAACACTTTTGGATTGTCTCTGTTGGTTTTATACTGATTTTCAAATTATTGAATGGGCTACCATATTTTGGCAAACACTCTGAAAGTTAAGAGATCTGTCGTAGTAAAACTTGACATTCCTTATTGGCAGGTTATAGACAGATCCAATGACCGCAACCATTAAACCAATGAAATTCGGCCACGAATTTTCATCGTGGAGTCCCCTGATTGGCCGAAAGTGGTGGCAAAGATATCCGTAGTTATTCGCGCACACGGTGCGATAGTGCTGAACACGAAAATAGGCGTTCATCAATTTATATGCGACGGTTGCATACAGAACACAAATGTCTCAATGAATCTTTCTGGTTGGTGGCATAGAACAAGAATAATGTTACTAATGTAAATGTAATGACACTAATAAAATACTCGACCAATTCGTAAGTAATAGCGTTCAATACCTACAAAAAGGCGGCATATGCCAATTCGGTCATTCCTTATTTGTCCCGACTTTTAGTTTCACCAGAGTAGGTGTGTGCGCGTTAGCGTTTATTGCGGTATATAGAGGAACAACAGTTGTGGCAGAGGGTTGGTTAATAACTGGCTCAATCAGGTAAGGTCGAGGGGAATTAACGGGGGAGTAAGACGTCGGCCCTTTCTCTTTAGCCGAGGAGGATATGACTGGAAGCAGGTTCTTTCTCTGCATCTCATTTTGAAGTACTGACATTGAAATTGCCAGTTGTGAGACGACTTCGCAGAGTTGGTCCACTTTCGACGGGGAACTGTCGTCGTCTTTAATGACAGTAGAGGAGGGAGGCGGTTGACGGTTTCTAGTCAACATTGTAGATGAGACGGCCTCTTGCTTTCTAATACTTCGAGCCGGAGGTTTCGACATGATCTTTAGATAAAATACAAAAAGACTCGGCAGAACCTGTTCGCGGCACGAGGGTAGACAGATTCCTAGTTTCGATAGCGCTCTAGTATCATTAAAACAAAACCCCATTATTCTAGACTAAAAACCAACTACTACAAAACGATTGGAATTTTGACAAGACATTATTTATAATTAAATAGGAGAGTTTTCGTCTGCAAGGTCAAACAGGAACCAAAAGAATATTGCCCATCTAGTATTGCTTTATGCTGACAGTTTTGGTCATCGTGAACTGAATAAAGAGCTTAAAATAATTGTTATTAAAAATTGGCAGAACACAATCGCAAATCTTGGCTCCCAGTGTCCTGCAAAACTGCTGGTAGTGTCCCTCTACATTGAAGATTTCATCCTGACAACAGTCAATTTTAGAGCTCCAATTATTGTGTATTCTCATTGATGTCATGATGTTTGTGACACATAATCTATCGGCTCATCTCTGAGCACTTTTTTATCTGGGCGTCGAACAAACCCAAAACAAAATAACTTTGGCCCTGCCTATAATTTGTAGATTATTAATTTAATCTCCTGCCGGATTATTGCATGACCGATGAAAAGGCATATGCGAAAACGGAACGAATATATTTCGAGTAGCCGATGCGAGTGAATTACAGCTCTTCTTGTTTGGCTGATCCGTCACGCGTGAAGTGCTCCAACTCATGAGTAGCGGATTTGGCCACAAATTGCAGCATAGCTTCGACAGTGCGTTCACCCTAGGATGGTATTATAAAACGGAAACCGCGGTCTTACGTCATACGGCACTGGCTTGTTCTTGGCATTCTTAGGCACCCAGTAGAGGGTGGGGAAGCCTTGGACTGAAAAGTGCGGTGGGAAACTGTTGGCGGTGGCGTCAATGGCAGCTATCGTTACACCGGATTCTTTTGACAATTTAGTGGCGAGTTCCTCATATTTGGGCTTCAGCTCTTTGCAATGACCACACCAGGGGGCATAGAACTCAATTAAAACATCCTTTTCACTGTTTGTGACGAAATCATCAAATGTTTTGCCGACCACCTTCACGGTATGCTCATCTTGACCCTCTGGAATTGGTTCTGACTTAACAAAAGGAGTGAGGGCACCGGCCTTAAATTCGGCCACGAACTTCTTCAATTCCGGGACACTAAAATAACACAGAGAATGACATTGGAATCAAGAACCTACCCGAATTTATCCTCCATTACGTAGTGCTTGTCATCCTTGGTAGAAATAATAACGAGCGGCGCCTCCGAAATCAGGTCTTCCGTGCCCATTCGGTGTAGCTCATTCCCCAGGTCTTTCGCGTAGCCGATTGAGAACTGGATTTCTCCGCCCAACTCATTTGCTACTTTAATCATACGGTTGCGGTAGTAACGGAAACCCGAGGGGTCCCGATCAAAATTAACAGGAGTATAAAGTGTTAGAAGTGGTTTTTTGTAGAATGCTGCAGTATCACTCTCGCGAACACCGACAAGACCAACACTACAAGAACGATATTATGGGTTTCAATAAGGATATTACGCATTTTTGCGAATCCAACTTTCCATAGCACTTGACAACATTTCTCCATCGTAGTGTAGGTGCGTCTCCTCTAATTTGGACGAGTATTTCAGAGGTAGTGTGCGGACCATTACACTAAAAATTGATTACTAAAATAATGCACCCACGTTTCCTTCAAGGGATCTACAACGTTCTGTGATGTGTGCCAAAATTTAAGCTCTGATCGTAATTTTTTGGCAACTTTCATGAATTCCTCTTCGATTGCGTTGTCACTGGTTTGTAAGGATATGGCAATTTGTCCGTTTGAAGTTAAATTGTTGAATTCCTCGGTGGTGGTAAATACTTCAGATACTGGGCCAGCCCATGCTTTCATGGACGAAACAATACCATCTAGAAAGTAAACGACCAGATTATTGCGTGATACCTTTGTCTCGTGATCCTTCGAAGCTTTTGGCGAATACACCATTGTTGTAGAGTTTGAGTGTCGGGTAACCTTTAACATCAGCTTCACTACAAATCGCTGATTCAACCTCGCAGTTAACTTCTACTAGGGTAACTGGTGGTTTGCTGGTTTTTAATAATGTAGCAGCCTCTTCAAAGCTGGGTGCCAACGATTTACAATGACCGCACCAAGGTACGTAGTATTTCACTAGTGCAAATGGGTATTTATTCAAATCGGCTTTATTGCTTGAAGTCAGTGATACAACATCACCAGCGAATACAGTGCTGCATAGAAACGCGAAATATACCAAACATTTCATGACTGAACACATGAGCTTTCGCACACCTATTTCGAACGGTCACAGTACTGTAGTGTTTGTAAACGATTCGCTTAACTATCATCGGGACTATATAGTAAAACAAAATGCTGTTTTTTCATTTATAATAATAATATATAATAATTGTAGCGGCTTTATTTAGGTCACGAGGACCAAAACATTCAGCATAAAAGAATACAGTACAACAAGTACTAGATATGAAATTTGTCTTTTAGTTCCTGCTTCACCTGCTCCAGTGAAACTAAAAATCGAGACAAATAAGGAATGACCGAATTGCGATCTACCGCGTTCTTGTGGGTATTATACGGTAAAGCCTACTCATTGATCGAAGAGATTTACACTTAGATAAACTTGAATAATTGGGAGGTGAGGGGTCACTTAAAATACGAGCAGTGATTAGTGAACAATTATTGGAGTGGCGTTGAACGATGATTTCTTGAATGGAGAGAATAGACAGACAACTAGAAAACGAGATTATTTTAAAAAGCCTATGCAGGGTAAACAAATTCAGAACATTTAAGGTAAAACTTAAGGAAAATTAATGGGGAACAATATACAATAAGGGGAATTATACAGGCATTGACAAAGGTTTTTATATTGCTAGAGCTTAAACTAAGTCTCCCGAACCGTCGAACTAGGAAGCAAAGGCGACAGAATGATAACCGACTGTTAAAAATAACGCCGAGGAATTTCGATTTTGAGCTCGAAGCGAAATTATGTATCGAAGTGATTTCAGGTGTGTTAACATCGGCTGTCAGGAAAAATGTAATCGCGATGCATTTTGATGCATTCAACAGAAGACCATTCTCCGAAGACCACTCGTGTACCTCAGTGACTTCCTGCACGAGTTGTTGAGTATCACCATTCCTCTTGCAGGCATGGCATAAAATCAGGTCATCCGCGTATTTTATTCGTTCACGTCGTTAGGGGACCGAAGGCTAGACGCGTGATAGTTAAAAAGGAATGGAGATCGCACTGCGCCTTGTAGTACACCGCAATAATTTGACAAGGAGGTGGATGCTTCATTTCTGACTCTTACGTGTTGGCGTCGATTAGAAAAATAGTTTTGAAGCCAATTAATCAACAATCTTTCAAAGCCATCTTCAACTTTCTTTTATTCGGATAAATGATCACAAAATCCCACGATCATCTGTTATATGTCTGGAGGTCAGCTACCTAGAAAATATTATTAAAGAACCTTGATTCTATTAGAATTTGTTCCAAAACGACTGGTATATCACGAGAACCAAGCTGGATTAACCACGTGAGTGTTCTTTAACAAAATTGTAAAGTGTCGATGGGTACACATATCGTGCAGGTGTATTTGAAGTTGCCTTAAATTATGTGTTTATTTAGGTCTCACGCATGCTGTGACCTTAGCGTACATAAATTAAGACAACATCCAGGACACCTGGGCCAGCCCACATTACCACGATAGGCTCCACGTGTGTCCAGACAGGATCGCTGCAACGGGCGCTAGGCATCGGCGCCTTGTCGGCGTTTTCGGCCCTGGTCGGGCCCCAATTATCGTTTGAATAATAAACAATATTATTCATTCTCGACCTTCATCTTTGGCCATCGTGCAATTCTGATTTCTGGGCAATGAAGTCTTCGAATTAGCTTAGATTCACGAAAGAGGGTATAATAATGAAAGAGAAACTTTGGGCCAAATTTCGGTTGGCTCTTACAAAGGGGAACGAACCGAAAGGTCCATTAAGTGGCAGGGAGGATGTCGCTGGGAAATCGTGTCAACTGTTCGAAATTGTGATGTAGGTAAGATTGACATTTTGAAGGGAATCTTTGGTGAGGGGATATAGTTGGTTGTCTAACTATGTATGAACCAGAGGGTAAGAAAATATTCCGTTCTGTGTGATAATTACATCAATGAAAAACTGGTTGGACATAACATATGTTCTCGATGAGTATGCAAATGATTTCATAATATCCATGCATTGATATTCAGACCTCGGTAATAAGCGTATAATGCGATATGGTAAATCAATAATTTCGGTGGATGCAAAAGCCGGCTCGAAAACCGTACAAATTACGCAAATTCAAAATCTCTGATCGAGAAACCACTAAATTAGACAAAAAATGAATTATACTGATTGGCTCATATTGGGGTAAACGAGACGATTCAATTTATGTTTTCTAGATTGGGACATATTACGTTTATAGGGCGTAGGAAGTCAACCAACCATGTTTGCTTTGTGCTATCCTGCTAGAGGATAATCTGGCCTGGTGGATATTTCGGAATGTAGCTGGTCGTGCACTGCGATCGGATACTAAATTATAGTCAACGAGCAATTCCAATGGCGAACTCCTTAGACAGACCGCAGGCCTCAACACATCGCATCAGTATTCACCTTACCGATTCAATTTTTCGGTTTGCCGCCGCTCCGACAGCGCACACCCGAGCATGGTGATGGTGAACGATGGCGCTTTTAAAACTCCGTTTTCTTCTGGCGTAAAACCTGTCAAACCCACTACAGCCGAAGGTGTTGCGGGAAGGAGGACAGCTTCTAGGTGTTTAGGCGACCACGTCTTATTTCGTCGTTGGAAAGTTGGCCAGTCCATCTAAGATATTCGTCGCCGACACCAATGGTCAAATTCTACCAACTTCATTCTATCTACAACGCACTACGCCCACGTTTCTCAACTGTCAGTTGGCATGGGATTCATAGCGGAATGGTAAAGTTAATCATCTGTCCGAAGGTTTATCTCATCGTTGTACATAGGATTGGGCGCAACTGATAGAACACATTTTTGACGCCCTTCGGGAGGAACTGTGGGTTTCAACAAGTTTGCGATTTAAGAAAGTAATATCGAGTTAAATCACAATAGATTGTTAGTTCATGTTGTCTGTTTTGGAAGCAAAGCAAGGCGACATGTGGAGGATATGTCCGACATCAGACAAGATGGGCGAAGAGCTAGTCGCCGTAAATTACAAATAATACCATAGAAATGTTAGGTCTAAGGTCTAGGTTCCTCGCCAGATTCAATTATGCGTATGTTGACCTGTGTTCAAAATGTCGAATGCATGTGATTAGCGTTATGCTCTTGATGGGAAAATGGATTTGGCTTTCGTGGAATGGTTGGGTAAGATGTGGTATCATTGTACAAATTAGTCACGTTCTTTGGAGTATCAATCATGTTTGTATCGTTTATAGGCAAAATAAACAATTTTCTCATGTGTTTGTGCGAGTTTCTGCTTCACGAAATATTTACTGATAATAGATGGATAAATGTCGATTTAAAGGGGTCATCGCGTGAACCCTAAATACATCAGTTTCCATATTTTTATGAAAATTGATGCATTTTAGTCCATTTCGTGCTTTAATGTGCCTTTGATGAGCGTAATGTAAAAGAATTTCAGACTGTTTTACATACCAATGTTCCTCAGCAAATGAAACAATGAGCGCATTTGTATGATACCCTATTGAAACAGTACATGATTGTAGAAAGAAGTATCGAGCGCATTAAACAAGCGAGGTAATATGAAGGATAGACAGTCGGCAGTATGGGGTTAATAGTTATGGTAGGTTCATTTAAACAAAAAAATCGTTATTTATATATCGCGTCGGATTTTATTATCGGTTATGCCACAAACGGTAGTGATGCTGGATGTGAAACCTTATCCACTCAGTCCCGCTGCTCGCAATTTGTGCTATTCAATCAAGCCCCTGATGTCGGATTTTATCGCTGTTAAGTGATTGGGCCTTATAATGGCCGCCTCTACGCGTTTGCCAAACTGTATATACTTCGGGGGTTAATTGGTATTTCATGCAAATTTATCTCGTTGTTATTTCGCTCATTCTTGTTAACATATTATGAATCCTCAGCGCATAATCAAAACTTCCTGTATTCATTTTGCTTGTGTCTACATTTTAATGATGACCTTTTGGTCCGTGTGATCTGAATAAATCGAATACCACAATTATATTATAAACAGTCGATTTCAAGTGCCCAATTGATGCCAATAACAAAATCCAAAGGGTCCATTGACCTCTTATGATTATTATTTGTAATAATCTCTTCCAGTACAGGCAATATCCGAGTTTCAGTTTAAGTGGAGCCATGTTGTATCCTGCAAATTGAATGTGGCTTTCGGTTCGCATTCGATTATAAACATCCTCCTGGCACCAAATTGATTGAGATTAATGGTAGAACCTCTCTCTTTAGGAGTCCAAAACACTGCTTTTAGGACTTGCCAGCTCCCGTGGGTCATTCATTCCCCTTCGATTCTGTAAATTCTCAATCTCGTTGTCTCCTGCTAGCCACCCACTTTCCGTGCAGAGGGATTCGGGGCATTAAATTAGCATAAAATGGACAAGTAGGACGTCGGCTGGTTTTATCAATCTCCGCAACAGTATTAAAGTGTTGGAATAAACATTGCATCTTTTCGAATAAAAAATGACGAAAATTTAATCATAAACGTCGATGGTTAACAAAACCAGTTAACAAATCAGTTATTTTCGTCTCCAAAAGACCAGGGGTACCGACAACAATTAACCGGGCATGACCATTTAGACACCTCGAGTACGGTTTCAATTTGGTTTCTAAAGGCTAGTACTTAAATTGTTGATGATGATGATAATAATAATAATAACAATGGTAATCGCTTTATTATGGCCACGAGGACCAAATGTGCAGCATTTAAAAGGTAACACTACTACATATGAATATCGTCACCGAGTTCCTGGTTCACTTGTCTTATACAACTGAATATCGGGACAAATAAGGAATGACCGAGTTGCGCTATGTAGCGCCTTTCGTGTGGGAATCAAACGGTAATGTTCTCACATTGGTCGAAGAGATTTACATTGAGACAAACTGGAATAAATAGCACTGGAGGGGTCACCTAATAAACGAGATGCAAGACCGAAAAAACAGGTAAAATGACAATGAATGATGGTGTCTTGGATTGAGTAGGCAGATAATCCACTAGTAAGCGACATTATTTTAGAAAAAATACCTACAAAGCTTCAAAAATGCATAAAATCGGATGTCAGGTAAGATAGAGTAGGAACGGTTTATTGTGAGGGTGCAATGCAAGCATTAACGGTGGTCTTGATACGGTTTTACCTCACCAAGGCGAAGGCAACAGCGAGCTAATAAACAGAGAAGTCGGCATTTCTCGAAGACGACATCCACGACATCTTGCAGCCATGGCATGTGGTCGAATCGTCGGAAGAATTTGATGAGAACCACACCATTGGCTGACTGCGGCATTCAAGTCGTGATAGACAAGGCTGACTAGATCCACACCCGTATGCGTTCGTCGGTCATTTGTGCGGTAATGTTCCTCTAGCGGATGAGCCGGCTTCATGGATGTCGAATTGAATGCAACTTGTTTTAACGCGTTCGCCTAGGGTAAACACATAGCAGTTATTTTTTGGCGCGCTTTATAGCTAGGACCTTCTAAAGGCTGTCATTACGTGTCGCCCGAACTTCATATACTTCGACGGTTAAATTTGCCTTTCTGGTTAATTGACCTCGTTGTTATTACGTTAATTACTGTTAACTTATTCTGCATCTTCAATGTACAATCGCCACTTCTTGTATCATTTTTGTTTGCTGTAAATGTTACATCTGAAAGTTTTGGTCCTCGTGACCAAAAAAACCGAATACCATTGTATTTATAATAAACTATTCGATAGACATGACTTCAGTTTTATGCAGTCCGCGCAGAATATTTGAGAACAGCCTTATGTTCTGAACTGGGTGTTGTTTGCTCGCGTCGGTATTACCTAGATCGTTCAAACCAAACTGTCTGAATCTAGTGTATATGTGTGCCCGGCCGTGAAAATTGTCAAACATTTTCTCGTGGGCTAAAATTTGTTGTCTACTTCCTAATAAGGTGGTCTCTCTTTGTGTCGCCTCTTAATTAAAACAGCGACGAATATGGAATTGTTCAATATGGGGGAGGTGTTTTGTGCTCAAGAGGGGGCGGCGGATCCCCGAGCTATCTACAAGAGAGGACCCTCATGCGACAAACGAGGAGATGGACACTGGGATAAATTAATACCCCTGTGCCCACCACCATCAACTCTCCGTTTAGATTTTTCATTGGTGCGCGCTTTTTCAAGCAGCCACGGGCGTTTCGTGTAGTCGAAAGGAGTGTGGAACAATTGCGTGACGGCTAACAAGTTGGTGGAAGAAGAAAAAGAGGAAAATAAAATATTCCACATAAAGGAAACAGTCAGATCAACTTTCATGTACACAGGAGCGCTGGTGTTACATTGACCGAGTTGTCTGTCTTCCTGTTGAGTGAGTTATTTGATTGATTCTACGCAAATTACAAACGGCTTTTGTGTGTTTTACATAGATGAAGGATATTTGTTTGAAATTATCAACTACCAGATGAGCTTAAGCGTTGTTGATGCTGTTAGAATTTTAAATGTTTCGATAAGGATTCGAACATCATGCAATCACCACTTTGAAATGTTTTTTAATATAATCAACGCATTTCTTCTAACGATAATTATCTTGTGTGTTAATAATTTTGAACACCACGATGGGTATCAGGCGTAATGTGGGCTGCCCACTCAGACTGTTTATAATCAAAACAAAGATAATCGAAAATTTTCATAGAAAATGGTTTGCTTGTAAAGTAGTGAGAGTCTCAATTAATTCGTAAAATGGTTTCATATCGCACATTGATGGGGTCACTGTTACTGCAGCACTGACGGGTCAAGTGTGATAGAAGGATTGGTTTTGAAAAAGAGAAAAGAATCCAGAATTTGTTTTGAATTAATGCTTGATTGTGTGTATTTTTAAATGCTAAACATCTCGATTAAATGATGAAATTTACAATTTTCAAATTAAGCTCGTAGTTTAGCCTGATTCTCTTTACAAACATCCAGTTTTTTAATTCTACGTTTGTTTGCGAATTTAAAGAGGGCGTTTGCGTATCGATCGAGTACGGCAGTGCGGTTGTTAGGGGAATTGATAACATATTTCATCTTAATGTTTCTATACGTTAAGGTTGCGATTTAAATCGAAGATGAGAGTCGAAGTCGTTGGATGTTCGCGATATATCCGTCGAGTCCGTAAACATTAAACACGCTCTTGCAGACCCAGTCACTCAAATAACGGATACTAGATACCCCACCTTTAGCCCAAATTACCCTGTATTCACGCTTAAATGTACCACGGAGATTTCTTTGGAAAAAATAAGGAACAAAAGTCTTTCCTGTGGGTTTTTGATTAAGCGAATGGTTTGAAGAAACGATGACCGTTTAGTTTCTAGTCGACCAACTCCACACATACACTGTGACCACGAATTACGCTGTATTGTGTTCTTATTGTCAACATTAAATATCAGAGATGATGAACCGAGCCTGCGCCAATCCATGTTTTTCGGCTGCCAGCCACATCGACAGAATCAACCTCAGCATAATGACGTCGACAGAGGTCTGAAAGCTCTGTGCCTGGCTGTCGTAGGGCGTGAACAAATTACAGTAACTGACATCGTTGTGGGAAGGATGAAAGCTTCTCGGAGGAGGAGGACAGCCACGACTTCTCTACAGTTTCCCGAAACCTTCGTTGGACAACGACGCATTATTTCGTCGTCCGAAGACACAATCCGGGAATTTTCGATACTTGAGGGAACTTCGTCTTTTGCTTGGAATTCTCTGAGCAACAGAAGCTTAATCCATTAGTCCACACATGCAAAACATCTAGACAACTATGGGGTGTATGGGCATTTAATTGAGATCGTGCCTTTCTTTATATCCGAGATTGTCGAAGTATGTGCAGCCCTCGGGTGGCCCCGACACAGAATAACCATAGCAACTACGGTGCACCACTCTCCACGACTCCACCGAACCGAAGCAACGCATCGTTTCACATCTGTGGTGCCTGCCAGCGTCCGATCTTCGCGAGGGTCGCCCTCGGGTTGTGCCCGCCTGGGGGGTCCCCCTCATGCCTAGAGCGCTTCCACTTGAAGTGTCTACGATGCGACCGGTGCGGGCGGAACTTGGACGAGACAAATAGGCGATGCTGGAACAATTCAACCAACGGAGTCATCTGTCAGCGTTGCCATAGCTCGTGAGCAAACATTTGTCCCCACTAAAATGTCTCCATAATGGATACAACGACAGCGATTCAAATATTTATCAAATTATTGTTATTTTTAGAATTTAAAACTGACAGGGAAATGATATCCAAGGTATAGAATAAGTTAAAATAAATTTAAAATTACCAATTGTCCCCGCTTCTGTCGTTGCCCTCTCTGAAGACCCGTGGTAGACTTTCTGTCCACGTTCGCAGATCCAGGTTCTGGGTTTTTCTGAAGAACCGAATTTTAAATGGAAATCTGAAAAGAATAGGTAACGTATGGCTGCAGGGATAATGATGTCTGTATGAACCAAGCCAAAAATAAACAGATTCAATCTGATTGTTTTCAGGCCTCTTAAGTGCAGTAAAACGTCATGCAAAATTCGAAATGCGAATTTTCGAAGTTGATGAAACTTGGGTGTTTAAATCTGAGATAGAATGTGGGCCTCTTGTTATTGAGTGTGATTAAACAAAAAAAAATTAATAGCCGCTGATTGCTTACCTGTCGGTAACCTGAGCGAAACTTATTGTCATCCAAACAGCAAAGGGAACCTTTCATCGCAAAATGGGAAACTTTAATTGCTCCACGTTCCTTGTGCCAACAAAAAATTTAAATAAATGCGCAAATCCTCTGTGAAGTCTATCGAACAATAGTTTTAGAAATAGGTATTCCCGGCAGACCTGAAAGTGAGAATGAATAAAATACGGGGAAGACGACGAAGACAATCGGTTACGTGGGGGACGTGATTCTCTCTGTTTCAACCGAAAAGGTTGCTTCGTTTCCTTATCTAACGTATTCCGCAATTTCGAATCCACTTAAATTTAAAATGCTTCTGTTTTAAACCGACTGCCGCTCCATCCATCTTCTTTCGCATGTTCCGTAAACGATTAAGCGGACACATAGTTAATACATCGATTAAGAAACAGAAATGTATGCCCAATCACTCGCGGCATCATTCATTATTTCATGTTTTTTAAAGTTTGGGAGAGGAAATAGATCTCCTTAAGTATTTTGGCTGGCACATCAATATCCCAAGGCCACAAACACGCTCTGTAAATTAAAATTATTCGAGATAATAACAATAGAAGGAAAACAAATTTAAATAAAACATCTAAAACATTATTATGGTAGACGCATTATGACGCCATGTCCATATCGAGCTATTGGGGCTTCGGAGATTTTGTGCTTAAATGGCGTCGTTCAGTAGGGTATTATCATCTCACTTTCTCCAAGCGATTCCAAGGTTTTTCTTCTATCAATGTCTAACAAATCAGAACCCCATTCGGGTCCCCTTAATGCAGGACAGCTCCGTTTAGACATAACCAATACAGAGACGCAGCTCATCGCAAACCAGCCACCTGTTATATTTCTGGAAAATCCGTTTACCCTTAAGAACGTACTTGTGCAATGAACTCTCCCATTCTGAGATTCTCGTATTGATGTCGATTATTAAAGCTGGAAGTTTCGGTAGGCATAACTTTGATAAAACAATTACCTGCTAGAAAAGCTACTAAATTCCGCTAATCTGTTTGTTAGTAAATGTGGTCGGTTTGCAATACATTTAACGCGAATCCACCGTTTTCACAGCATTTCCAAAATACGCCATCTTTCCTCCCCCATTCACCCAACGCCCATTTTAAATTTTCGGCGGATATCACAGCCTCACCCACTGCAAACGCTGTCAGCGCTATCTCCCGAGCAGCACCCTGGTGCACCGAACATTCGACGTTCTCTTCCACGTAGAGTGCTTCACCTGTGGCTTGTGTGATCGTCAGCTTCAGAATGGCGACCTGATTGTCTTTGCAGACAGTGCCGTCCACTGTGCCCGCCATCACCCTGCCACCGCTTCACAGATCCCCACTGCTGGTTGTGTCTCGTCTAATTATGCACTCGGAAGAGGTGAAACCCCCCCCTGCTCCAGCATCGCCAGTTGTGAAAGTGAGAGCGCGGAAAGTTCGTTCGCATCCAGTTCCTACCTCGCGAGTTTGCAGAGGCCTTCATCGGGAAGCGATAATTTCGCCGACGAAGGTATGTGAACAGCCATGTTTAATCTGGACATGTATTGTCTGCTTGGTGTGTCAATCTTCTAGTAGAAAATGATCCGACGTCAAGTGTGTCGCTTAGAGCAGCTGCCTGAGAACGGCGATCGGAGATTAAATTGAATTCAAGTTCTGATTCCAACGGCGAACACCGCAGACAAACTCCAGATTCAAGCACGCCTCTTCCGTTCTCTCTGTCGACCCCTTGACACTCAACTTTGCCGTATGATCTGTGTCTCTCAAGCTTGAGTTTATTTTTCAAATTAAAGTTAGACAACCCTGCTGAATGGAAAATCGTGATTTGTTCGCTGATTTAGATTCTTTTGGTGACATTTTCAATGACGTTTCGGCAAAATTGGGCTCCATGACAAATAAAACCACCACACTAAAATTCGCAAAAGGTAAAGGCTTCTGAACATATTGCCGTGTGTCTTCCAATGCCCAAATCCAACAATTTCGTTTGTTTACGGGCCCCCATTCAAACGGAAAGGAGCTTCGTCTGAGAAGATGATGTTTTCGGCAAAACCATCCAGTTGTTCTCAACAAGATAATCTACATATGTAACCTTGGCCGCGGGAGATATTTACAATATGTCCTTCATAATTCAAAATGTTAGACTTTCTGCTATATATTTAAATCAGCAGATGATGATTTGACATTCAAAATATGTGTTTAATTTGAATTTGGAAAAAAACGAACTTGAAAGACCCTGAATGTTGTCCTACATCACAGGCAAATTGAATTACTCAGATTTCTTAAATACAGTCCGAAACCTAAGCCAATTCCCACCAGAATGGTCACTTATCGCCCCAATGTCTGGATTAACATGCCGAACATTTTTAGTTTCAATTTCTACACGTCCTCATCCCGTTCTTCTTCAAACTGGATTTGCCCAATCAAATTAACTTACTCCACTGCTAAGTCATTATCTCCCAATTCCCCACAGAAGAGCAACTTATTGCAACCCAGGAATTCCTTATCATTTCCTAATATTTTACGACACAGAATCGAAACATCCACTCCCAAAGCCGGTTTTGTGTTTTATTTCCATTTTGAACCCAATCGTTTCTCCTAAATAAATATTAATGCTGGAAATCCGGGGCTATTCATAATATATTTCTATTTTTATTATTTATTATATTTTATATTCATTCATAAGACCGGTCATGTTGGTAAAGAGCCTCCGAATTTGATCAGGCAGACTTGCTGCGTTGCATTGATGCGCCATGCTGCCTTTTTGCTAAATTTATGGAAATGTTTTTCATTATCGGTAGTTTATTTGTCGCGTGAACACCCTTACACATTTATTAATTTATTATACGTATTTATTTCAATATTTGTCAAATAAAACGTGTGATTAATTCATAAAATAATCAAAATGGTCGAACCCACCCGAGACATGTAGATGTTCGTTTATTTTTCTCGAAATAGAAATCTCAAAATCTACTGTTTAATAATAACCAGTTACATCAGCGGCGAGACTTCATAATTATAAAGCAAAAACCCTATCGGCAACAGTCAAAAATTTGGAAAA
This sequence comes from Proteocephalus fallax, assembly GCA_028672205.1. NCBI lineage: Eukaryota > Metazoa > Platyhelminthes > Cestoda > Proteocephalidea > Proteocephalidae > Proteocephalus > Proteocephalus fallax. The sequence goes on along the minus strand of JAPUBX010001390.1, from coordinate 156,065 downwards.
TTGAGTTTAAACAAAATTCCGCAAAATTCAGTTTCATGAAATTCTTTCGGATACAAAGAAATCGATAAAGTGATCTGTTGCTTAGAAATTTCTGCGCTAACATGTCTAAAAAAGCGATCGTTTTATATAACTTATATGTTAATTCTAACACTTATACAATCCGTTGTCCAAGTAAAGCAGTAATGTTATTCTTGATTATCACTGTTACGTTCATTCGGTGCGAAACATGTTAAACAATTAGTTGACAAAATCTGTAATGAGTTACGGCGTGCATGACATGCTCCAACAGGGAAAAATCTAAGACAAACGCCCGTCTGCGTAAAAACTGCATTTACACTCATCTAAACTGCGATAACACATATCGATTTAGTCAGTCGACTGACGAAACGAAACGTTCAACTTGGTCATGAAACGTATGTGGTAACGATGGTTTGAGGTTGTTTGTCAATGCTTGTGACGGTAAATAGAACTATATTGTCGACCAACATCTTTTGAATCTAAATATTCGGCCACCCGTTCGCAAAATCATGCTTTAGGCCTCAAATTCCTCTTGTAGTAAATGACGCCAACGCTATCTCAACGGTCTCCCCGGTTTCTATGAGTCGCCGTTCCCCCGAAGTTTGTCGATCCGGGGGTCGTGCTGAGCTACAATTCCTCCAGAAGCATCGTACCAGCCACCAGCATCTCCGCCACTACGGGTGTCCTCAGCGTGCCAAGAGAATTAGGACAATTTTCACGCCCCAACAGATCTCTATTCTACAGACAAGTTTTGAGGCTGAAGCTAATCCCGATGGCCAGGAACTGGAGAGAATTTCCCTCTCGGCACGTCTAAATAAACGGGTAACGCAGGTAACCAAAATAGCAATTTCCGTCCATTTGTAATATTCTTTACTGAAATCGTAAAAGTAACAAGTAGTTTACCTAATTTGGTTTAATGGTGGTCTTATGTTCCACCGGGTTACAATGCTCGGTAAATCTAAAATAAACGATACTTTCGGTCAAATTAAACCATAAATAGTTATGGGATAGTCAGTGGTTTTTTTAACCGGCTCAAGAAATCACGTGTCACGGCAAAATATTGTTCGTTTTATTTGGATGAAACAAATTGTGTTGAGTCGAATTATCACGCATCAGTGGACTTTAGAGTAGCCTTTCGCCGGCAAATAAAATACGGTGTCAGGAGAAGTTCTGCGCTGAATATTTTCCTGTTCACATTTATATTTTATACGGGTTTTATTACCAGGTGTCGAAAATTTTCTTTTTTTATTCAAAACGTTTTTTTCAAAATATTTATTATGGCATGGGGTTTCTTTCAACGTGTTCTGAGATTTCGAAATCCTTTAGTACGAAGAAAAGACTGGTATTCTTTCCCCTATCATTTATATCTACCGAGTTTGCTAATTCAGTAGAAGATGCACAGATTTGGGCGCAGTGCGATATTTGACTCTATTGTCCAACTTTGACGTATTTTGCAATTTAGGAAGTCATTGAAAATAAATTGAAATGACAACTCTTGTTTCCTCGACAAAGGCCATCAATTGCCTTTATTTTACACACTTCTTTGCAGAAAGGAATTCCTCCAAATATTAGTTGTTTGTCTTTGCGGCTGGGCCATGCAATTAATTGAACTCGTTAAGCGGGCATGCCTATTAAATCTGTTTTTAAATTTGGCTTTCATTACATAAAATTGGACAAAATATTTTTTTTTTGTTTTATGAAATCAGTTTCGTTGCTGAACCAATTTCATAGTTCAAAAATTCCTCGCAAGCACCCCCGTAGATTAGAATTGCTCCTGATTGACAGCCGATCCAATCTCGTCAGGAATTTACTGCCATTTTTGGTGAAGATTTCTTAAATAGCCTAACTAAAAAATGTGCGGGCATCACCAATTCGCTACGATCCAATTTCCGCACATATTCGGGTACAGGAAATTACATCCCCCGTGTGAAATAATACTATATTAAATAACTTCTCGTGTATAAAAATCGAGATTAATCAATTTGTTTATTTGACCTTGAAATTAATCAACCAAGTAATTATTATTCGGTAATTAAATTAAACAATAATTTTCCGCATGAACAATATCAAAACACCGAGGATTCGATAAATTTTCTCCAGTATATTATCTAGGCTAATCAGCACCAAGACTGTTGAAATATTATTTCTCAACTCATGTTTACGTAACTCAAAATCATCGAGAGAAAACGGAAGCGAGTGCGAAATCGTCAATTTCAAATGGCGAATGGCCGTCCTTCGTTTAGCCTGCAGGCCATAAACATTGCTAACTTCGAATTTTTCTGATTGGTCGCCTCCCGTGAGCTCAATCAAACGCCCCACCTTTCTTTTGATTCGCTTATGTGAACCCAAGGAGGCTACTCAAGTTTCGGAGCCTGCGCCCTTAGGCGTTGCACGCACCTGCTAGGAGACGGTCTTATCAACATTGAGCTTGGAAATGTTTGCAAAACTGCGATGCATGGTTTAATGTCCAAGAATAGGTGATTTGGCAAAACTATTGACTGTCTTAAAAACACCCATTCGTTTAGTTTTGTAACTTTTATTGGTGTGTTATAATAATGCATAAGTCGGGTGATTATGATTTTGTGTTTCACCAACTATTCACATTAGTAAATCAAACTTGGGGTATTCAATTTCCAGGGATGCATTGCAAAACAATAATAAAATATTAATTTTCTCGCTGCAAAATACTGTCAACTGCAACTCAATCTTCGATAAGGATATAACATTTTTTAAATAAATCCGGTTTTCGCAGCAAAAATAGAACAAACAAATTTAACAGCAATCGAAATTTCGACCGACAAAGAATATCAATTAGAATTAGGTTGTTTTCTGTGGTCTTGAACCTATAATTACTTTTTTGGATCACCGCGAGCGCCAAATGATCGGAATTAAAGAAATATGTACCCTGGAAGTGTCGTTTAATATGAGGCAGCCAACCTTTGCCATTTGAGTGAGGGTAAACTTGGTGCGAGCCTGATTGCGCGTTTATACACTTGCAAGGATGATGGGTTGATTGACAGGGTGTGTGCGGACTACAGATAGACCCTTCGGGGCCGTTTTCAATCCCGGCGACTGATCAATCACATTGCTGGCCACTAAAATGTGGAGCCGTCAAGAGATAAGCAGTTAATTCAAATCATTCGCATTTAATGATAGGTCGGTGGATCAAGTATCAATTTTGTTTGTTGTATAGTTTAAGGCTGTAAGTTTTAGTCCTCGTGAGCATAATAATTCTGCTTTTCTAATCGACTGATTGAGGTGCACATCTCACTGATATCGACTCACAAGACCTGAGAGTTTATGACCGACTGAGAAGCACATTATTATGGACAAACCGACTGCAATTTGGCCCCGCCACCCTTTGAGAAAACATTAAAGACTAGACAATTTTGTTGGTTATTCCTTTTCTTTCTATAACCGTTTTTTTATAAAATAAACCATTACCGAAAGCGTGTCTTTACAAAATGTGGGCTACAATGTGAATCTCGTTAGCACGAAAATCGTGTTTTTTTAATCTAATTAAAAGGGTTATTGTTGCAGGTGTGGTTCCAAAATGCGCGAGCTCGCAAAAAGAAAATCTCACAAAGACCAGAAACACCTCCGGCAACTTCCTCGGCGTCGCGAGACAAGCAGCACATTCTCTCGAAACAACAGCGGACTTCGTTCGGCCTCAACGAAGACAACGGAAATAGCAGCTGTGCTTCGGGGCAGTTTCAAGTTGGCGTCTCCGACGACCCGGAAGGCGTGCTTTTGCCGACATCCCCCGCCCCGTGGCCACCCACATTTGGTCAAGGTGAATCTACTCGAATTGTGATTGGACACATTTCGAGCGTAATGCTCTAGCATCTAGGTACAAAATATTGTTATTTAGGCTGGTCTTATTTATGTCAAATCAGAAGCTTTTTATTGATCATTCGAAGGTCGTTGAAACAATCAAAATGCAGATGATGATGATGATGGACAAGAAAATGGGAAAGTTATAAAACATTGCTTTTTTTCGGGATAAATTCGCGGAAATATGTTCGAAAACAGAAATTTTCAAGAAAAACCTAATTTTCAGTAGTTTTCTTACGAAATGAATAATGTTTTTGCGTTAATTTTTCACGAATCTGTGTTAGGACTATTTGGATATATACATGCCTGCACTAAGAATTCGCGGCGTTATATATTTGCTAGAGGTTTTAGTACAATTTAACATAATCAACAGTTTTTTTATTTTATTTTTTTGTATAGGGTCTTGCAATCCTGGCCCGGCCTTCTCTGCGTTACATTAAAGACTGTTTCGTGAACAAGGTCTCATATTCTCCAACCTCCCTACAAATGTGGCGTATTCTATTCCATTTCAATTGCTTAACCCCCTTCAGTCAAAATAAACAAAAAACACGAGTTTTCAAATTGCTTGGCAATAACCGACAATGTTTACCTCCCAAAGGACCACCGTGACTTTGGGTTAACTTAGTACATTGATGTAATACGACGCTCATTCGCGGACGTAACGGATAAAATCGTATATGTCAATAGCACCACAACGAAGAGTGATGAAGAGTAACGAAGAGTGATTAAAAAAGAATAACCACATCCTCTATATGAAGGGAGAGAGAGGTGGGAGGGCGGGTTCATGGTCGATCATCTATCCGAGGGACCAGATTTCCAGAGTGTGGATTAAGAAGTCTTCACTGGGGGTTAACGGAGGGTTGTCGAATGTTTCACAAAGCTGCGATCTTCCGCGGTTTAGGCTCTCATCTATCCATAGCGAGGAACATGCGCTAAAAATATAATATCGTTTTTTAATGTTTGACTCTATATAATTATTGTTAGTGAGCCTTATATGTTCCGATTTTTCTTTAAAAAAACTTTATTTTTTCATATTTATGTCCGGCTTATAAGTGACAGCAAGTGAATTCCACATGTACATGTTGGCGCGCGTATTGGATGGGGCCTTTCAATGGCCGTCATTTCCCGTTTGACAAATGTTATATACTTCGTGGATTAAATTGGCCTTTCTTGCAAATCTACCTTGATGTTACTTCTTTTATTCTTCTTAACTTATTCTGCATTTTCTACGTATAATCGTCACGTCCTGTAACATTTTTGATTATTGTAAATTTTAATGCTGAAAGGTTTGGTCCTGGTGACCTTAATAAAGCGAATATCATTATTATTATATTATTATTATTGAGTGACTATGGGAAGTATTTCTTTAATAAATATTATTCACGAATATCTGTGTGAATATACCAACACCTATGAAATGCGTCAATGAAAAAGAAGCATTTCAGTGGAAAAAGGTTTTGTTTTTTCTCTACGAATAACTCTTTGTTGATAAAGTTGATTTTATAAGGACATTGTAAAAAAACAATTTATCCTACCAACTGATGTTTTAATCTTTGAAATTAAAGAATTTGACTAGAGACTTCTAAGAAATATTTCGGCAAGTTTATTTTCAAGAATGCCAATTTCCCCACGGAGAGCCATTGATTAATTTAGTCTTACTTTGAACAACCGACGAGAAAAACATCCTGTTCCCCGGAGATGAAAAACGAGTTTTTCCGCGACCACGGATATCTCTGAAACTAACAGCAAACAGCACTTAACGGGGGTGATGGTGAAAAAATCCTAAATCGATTCTTCTAGGAGCAGAACCGTTTAGAAAGACTTAATTAATTATACTAGTAGCAGAGAGAAACGCCGAGGATTTTAAAGCAGTTTTTAATTTTCCTGCGTGCCGTATACAGGATTTGAAGGCTAGCGATGAACGCAGGACGTTCTGAAGTTCAACGCGCGGCAACTCTGTGTTCTTGTTAAAGCGTTGGATGATGCCGCGATCACTTCCACGACTACCTCTTCGGGTGGAACTGGGGATACCACCTTGCCAATGTCCCCAAGAACACTCTTCCAACCATCCATGGACCTGGCTGATCTGCTAGGAAGAGATAGTGACATGAAAAAGGCATCCAAACACGCTGAGCTTCGCCGAAATTCGTGTGACATCAATTTGTATCTAATGCAACAAAAACGCCCTTTTACGGGCGTCCCAACTCGACATCCGGTCGCAGTTCACACATAGGGCATTTATTATTATTGTTATTATTATTATTAAAATTCGCTACTTCGTAACATATTCAATCACCTTGAATGAGGTGTTGTCTTCGCCGGACACCGACTCGACAAGCTCGGTGTCGTAAGACGATGGCAGGCCCTGGGGTGTCCAATGAAAGACGAAGGATTCGCCGTTGCCGTAGAAAACGCCATTGCTCACGCGAGGATGTGAGCTGAGGTATGCCCCCATCACCTAAGGAAAAACTCCATAAGCATGGGAGGAACAACAGTTGTTGCAATATTAATGACCCTGTTTGAACTTTCGAATGGCTGTTGGGTTTATTTTTCTTCCAAAACTTTGTTTTCTTAGGTTAAAATCAATATTGTTGATAACGTTATACATTATAATATAATTGAGTTGTTTTATAATTAAATAATCTTATCCCACTGTTTTTTTGGACAAGACCATTCCATGGCGGCCAAACTTTATATACCTTGGGGGTTTAATTCGTGTTCACTAATTATTTTTGGAAAATTTAATTATGAACTGTCTTCTTGGCCTTAATAAAGTGATTATCATTCTTATAATTATTATTATTTTTTGACTTAAGAGCTCGAATAGAGTAGGTAAACTATCTCAAGGGTACTAAGGGTTGGTGTTAGTGGCAATAGCAACTTCGAATTCATGCCTCTTTGAGGGGGGTCCTGTAAGTTTCAACGAACGGATCCACTACCAGATCATTCTTGAAGGTATAGAAAAGCCATGGTGGTCCATCTGATATGAAAACAATTTATCTCGATCAATTAAGTCCGAGAGAAATTAATTTATTGGACTGGAAAGTTGTTCTGGTAAGTCGGGCATTATTGTTGTTTACAGGCCCCTGATAAATTAAATATTAATGTATTTTGTACAATTATTTTCTAGGCTACCCCTGAACAGCGGGGCTAAGTGACATAGCAGCAACATTTGCAGCATCAATAAAGATGGGCGATTGGCCCTTTTTGGATGGAGTGTCACCATAAATTACTTTTCCTCTCGAGCAGTTGAATGGGTATGGTGCCGCAATAAGTGACGAATATGACTAACATTATCTGCCGTGTCCTTAATTAAAAGGACGCAGGGTTGGATTTGTTGACGAGCCGATAAAGATCGGTGGTGGGTTGGGATAACCTCGTTCTCGAATTGAACCATCGTCAGCGAAGGTCGATGTTGTTGTTCATTTGCGTTATCGAAGGTTAGTTCACCAGCGATGAATTTATCGCATCGCCGGTAAAGAGTCTTCAAGCTGAAACCGTGCTGTTCTGTGCTGAAGGTGAGAAACCAGTCCAGCAATTGAGAACTGGTTGGAACTGCATCGAATAGCTAAAATGGGAGTAAGGGGCTTATTACGACCAGTTTCGTGTAGGAGCATAGCTGACTGATTATTACTACTATTCACACAACGTAGGGATCGACCCAATAAAATCGCTGACGCCTTCTTGGGCAAGTCAAAGTCAGATGCCTCGAACGGGTTGATTCCGCAAAATTACCGCCGTGTTCAAAGTAGTAGAGCAAACTCTAAAGCCGGTCTTAACGGTTTTATAAGATAAAATCATTTGACGTGTCAGTAGTAAACCCAAATTACCAAGCCGGAATGTAGCAGATGTAATGAAGCGGTGAAATGTATCGGCTCACAAAATGAACCCTTAGCCAATTATAGTAGTCGAAAACTGTACCAATACATATTTGTCCACAAGATGCCTAAAACCCCCACGCATTGTCCAAGACGGTTGCACCAAGACTTTGACCAAGACGCATTCTGAGCATTTGTGCCACACGTGTGTCTGAGGCAAGTGAGTATGTAACTGGGGATGGTTGTTGCGCCTTACTTTCGTGTTATCGTGCGTTTACAAGAACCCCATTGGTTGAGCAACTACAACCGTCACTATCGCCACCCCTCCAAACCACCATCCCCCGATCAACGCTAGTCCGCCCATAGACAACTTCACCTTAATTCGCATGACGATGGAGCTATTTCGGGGTAAATATTCTCACGGGGGCTGAGGGAGAAAGGCCTCCACTTGGTCACATCAGTGAAAAATAATCTATAAAGCCCCGCGATATCACCAAGGCTAAATTGGATAAATAATTATTTTTTATCCATGTTGAAATCGTCATTCTCCGCATACCGAACGCGTTCAGATGACGGCCTTCAATCCTCGTAGAAACATGTGAATTATTTTAAAGCCCGATGACAGAATTTTATTATATATTACAAAAAAACGTTTCTAATCACGCTAGAACGAAATCACACATTTCGTTTCTTTATTGGATTAAATTTAACCTTCGAATGGAAGTTATCGTGGTGTAGGTCGAATTTGTACTTTGGATTAATTTACCTAATATAATGATTAATTGGTGCGCGATCTTATCAACTCGTGTACAATTCAGTCCGTCGACAAAAGTTCTGTAGGCGTGAAGTTAAGTGTTTTTTTTCAGTATTTGAATCGCAAGAGAAATTGGTTTGATGGGATTTCACTCAGTTGAGGTTTTTCCTAGATTTTTGCCGCCGTTTTCGAACTAACGACGAGTAGTTCCCTTCGGAAATGATGTCCACTCTCCCCAGTGATTTGACGACATTTCGAGTTGCTTCACGGGTGATTTAAAACGACTAGAGCGAAATGAAATATAATAAAAATGTGAATGACAATCATAAATTTGAAAATTATAGAAATTAAAAGGTGTCGAAATTATCATATGCGCAAGTAAACTGGGTCTTTATTGACACTGAATTCCGTTTTGGTTGCTATGCTGACCAGCCAAAACACTCTACTCAATCCAACTTTTGGTATTGACAGTTTGCTTCTGAAAAGTTGATATTATGGAAAATGGATGGCGCCACAGAGATGAGCTGTGTCCAGGGGAAGAATTTATCGCCAGCGTAGGGCTACCTGGAAGCAGGTGATCCATAAAACAATGGAAATATGGCGCCACGCTGAAGGCCACGCGTGCACGGCGCTTCTCTGTCGACAGAGCGGCTCGATGGGCTATCGCCGTCTCGATGTGGACAGGCCTTTGAGTTACGTGAACGCCGGTTTTCGTTTTCTAAATGGGCGAGGTGTGGATTCTGACATAAAACTCTCCACCAAGGAGAATGGGCGGGCTACTAGGATGTTCCTATGACGAATCGTGGAATACTGAAATGATAGCGTCCCCAGTGCCAATCAAGAGGTTAAAGTAACCAGCTGTGGCAGTCGGGCTGGTTATTAAATTCCGGACGATGACGCAGCATCCAAATCGCTGGAATACGACGCACGCCGTCGATTGCTCCGTGCAGGTGTTGGCGATTGGAGCTGTATTGGATACTCGATCTAAACAGCCTCCTCTCCTCCAATCAAATCGTCGGTCCTGATTTATTTACCATCCTTCAATCTGTTTTTGCTAAAACCATTCACGTTCAGTTAATCAGTGTACAGAGTCGTCTCTTTGGAGTGCTCGATTGGGGCTTCTTCTACCACGGTATCTGCAGTCATGAGGCCCTATTGCTGGATCGGCGGGCTCTATATAGATGGCACCTCTTGGCACCCAACATTAGTGCATTTATTTTTTCGGTTTCGTTTTCTTTTTCTCTCGATTTACACTTCTATCTCAAGCTCTCATTCACGATTCATGGATCTTGGAGGTATCCGCACCGGAAAATCATCGAAATTCCAAATATTTTGTATCCAATTTCTTGACCAATTAATTTCCGAAATATTACCGAGGGGAAAGCGCATATTTCTAACTGTCAACATAGTATGCAACGTGCAATCCTTCCCTTATAATCCGTTTTCTTTTAATTCAACGCATATGGATAATAGCTTTGAAAACGTATTTCTCGAACAAAATTTGGTTGAATGCATCTTTTTTGCGCGATTGCGAAAACTTAAATTCTATTCTCGTTATACGTGAATCGACGTTAAAATGCTCGGTACCTGTGAACTCGATAAATAAATAAAACTATTGTTTCCGATTCCTTAACCTCAACCATGTCAGCGATGATTTACCCAGATCAGTGTGTCAAATTTTAATCGAACTCTTGCTCAGTGGGGTCGACCCAACCCCCCCCAAATTGTTTTCGCATTTTGACCAATGAAGACGCCTGGACTCACTTCGTGAATTTGCATGGGACCACTGAGGACCCGGCTGTGGGAAAGCGAAGGTGGCGGAGGCCAGGCAAGCGACTTCTTCCTCGGGCCAGAATCGGTCTCCAAGTCAACACATCGCTGCTGGAATTCCTCTTGACTCACCAACTGTAAGATACAAAATACACCTGTCTCGATTTGGATGGGCTCAACCCTCCTTGGACAACGCAGACCTACTAACACTGGATTCCCTGAGGATTTAATCGGATCGCCTTCTAAGTGTATAATTATAACCTGACATAGGAGCGCAATAATTAGAGATAGTATCACGTTCATCCCGACAACTGTTAAATATAATTTTAAGGGTGAAACTTGCGTCGGCACTTTGATTGAATATCACAGTTCGTAGCATCATAACACATAAACATAATATTTTCGTTGTCGAACTATTAATCGCTAAATATCCTCAGTGAAAACGGTTCTTCGCATGTCGGCTACTAATTTCACGGCTTCATTCCTCATACCATATCAATCTGTTTTGCAGACAATAGTTTATTGTTGTTGAGCGTGAGAGGGCGTGATGGGTATATCAATTCGGTAGATTAAAATCGGCTGTACTAGCAAGTAAGCAGCTCAATTTATCGTCAAAAGACCAATCAAACGTGAAATTGAAAGATAGGCCCTTGATGGGTGGGAAGAATTTCAGGAAAACGGAGTTTCGATAAGAGATTTGTCAGTTAGGCACGATAGGCAGACATTTGCAATAAATTGGGAACAACTGCAATTTTTCGGAAATCGTGGACTCCATTTTACATTTGTCGATCGGTGTATTCAATCCGGGACACCATCAGCCATCGTCATTCAACTATTTCTGCTCGTCTCACCTCAAAACCCCTCAATGTGGATCATTTCGATCAGAGCGGAGTCCCGCAAAAACGGTTGAACATTCCCGTTCGTCGCGAGGTTTAGCTGCAGCAGATCAGGTAAGCAAAGGAAGTCAAGGATAGTTTTCTAGTGCAATTCTGTAACACCCTAAGTTCTTGTTATGCTTCATTTGTGAAACGGATGGTCATAGCGACCTTAAAAAAAGCAATTATAATTATTATTGAATGCTCCAGATTTCCACCTAATCACTCCCCAGAGAGCTGAGCCCCCTAGATAAGGATTCAGGTTGACGTCAACACGCAACTACGATCAGGAAGAACACGCCTTTCTATGTGGTGGTGAATTAGTTGTGGTGGCAGATATATATTGCTTTACCTCCCACTCCAGCGATGTCAGTCTTAAGGCATCAAAAACCTCCTTCTCGCTGGCAAATGAAGGGGTGCTTGGAGAGGGCAATGATTTGCCCAAATGACAACCGCCAAAATAAGTGCCGTCGACTCGTTCGTAAATTGTCGCGTGATCCGAGAAGTGCTCTTCGGAGCTTCCTATAGACAGAGGACGTCTGTGCTGATCGGTCATCATGGGGGCGACCTTTTTCCGTCGCATCGACGATTTACCCTGCCGTATGAGACGGCCAAAACTGCGTCCCAGAAAGTTTGTGGGGGTGCTTGGGGAGTTGGCTGCTGACGGGCCCGCGTTCGAGTCCTGACCACGGAAGCGCCCAAGGATAAGCGCCTCGAAAGGGTTGCTGTCGGTATTCTCTTCGCCGGAGAACGCTGCGCTTGTGGCTGTGTTGGGTGTGGAGACCGCTGATTTGGCAGCAGCCGCGCCGATGACCATATTCGGTTCAGGCTGGTGAATAAAGTCCTCAAAAACCGATGTAAACCCGACGTCGCAACCTATAAGGAAGTTGTGGAGGTCCTCGATGCTAAAACACGCAAAGAAATGTGGGAGGGGGTGAAGGATTTGAAGTCGACAGGTGTAACGTAAGTCAGAGAAGCCTGTTCTAATCTGGCGGGTGTATTTATTCGCAATAGACGTCCTCCGCATTATTAAACGGCAGCGTCGATTCATGGCTGAAACCATTGCGTGTTAACCAGGCGTCGCAAAGTAGCAGGACAACTCTTGTAACGACCGTCTCTAAGGTTTATCGGGATTCATAAATAAGTTGTATTGCGCATTAAAATGAGAGGCGAGTAGGAGGTTTTTAAAGGCAATGATGCCAGTTTGTTGTCGTAAATCTGACGAAGGTTAAGTCAGCATTTTGGAAAAAGAAACAATTTTGTTCGTGTGCGAAGCTCGTTTTGCAGTGCGCTCAAAAATTCAACTGTTAAGAAAGTTTAACTAAGCATTAAATGGTTTATAAATACGTCAAGAAATGTCTGTAATAGAGCCATAGTTTGCAGCTAAACAGTTGTTTTGTAGATTTGTTGTGGTTTAAAAAGGCCCACTCGCGTTATTTGTGGCTTACTTGTTTGATTTCCAATGCACGCATGATTATAAAAGAATGTGTTTTTTGAAGGCCAAGAAAATACGAATATGAATGCTTTGCAACATGCGTTGAGCAGAGTTTGCAGTATCACGGAAACAAGCGGAAGTAACCCCGAAGCGTGGGAGATTTGTAAAACGTCCGCGCTGGAAAAACGGCGTAGGGAGAAACACAATTGGCTTAGCGACAGGACAGGTTAAGTATGATGAAGTGAATTCTCTGTGCGTCCCAAACAGTATTGCCGCGCGCGCCAAGCGTAAAGCATCACATCGCTGTAGTTCAGCAGCCTAGCAGTGGAATATTTTTATCAGACAATGATGCCTGTAGTGCAAGACCAAGGGGATCTCCGATCGAGCTAACCTTTGCCGCGGAATTATGAACCACTGAGCTCGAGCAGTCTGTCGGGTGGGACTCCCAGTGCCCGCGGAGCTGGCGACATTTCGCCTGATGGAACAGCAGAGAAACACCTCGTCTGTACCCAACGTCGGCTCCAACACCGGGAGGTTGTCTACAGTCAAAATACAAGTGGGCATTTAGAAAGTGTTTCTCTTCAACACCGGAGGAGGAGGAGGAGGAGGAGGAGGAGGAGGAGGAGGAGGAGGAGGAGGAGGAGGAGGAGGAGGAGGAGGAGGAGGAGGAGGAGGAGGAGGAGGAGGAGGAGGAGGAGGAGGAGGAGGAGGAGGAGGAGGAGGAGGAGGAGGAGGAGGAGGAGGAGAGGGGGGAGGATGATAAATTAAAAATTATTAATAAATAGATAAATGTAACGGTATTTCTATTAAACAGACTATAACAAGAGACGCTGTTCAGAGGGGCAAAACGCCTAAGCGGTGTTCATATTGAGTTTGATATTATTACAACATTAAACAGCAATAACATCGAGATACGTTTCCAAAAGACAAAAAACTAAGCCATGTTGTAACGCAAAGCGGAGTTTGGCAAAAGCTGCATCCATGCGTTGCTGTAGAAACAGTTTATTTTGATATTTTTGAAAGATGTTAACCAGGAATGTTATGCAAGAATTTTCGACAACACTACCTCTCAAACATTTGAACTACTAGTTTCAGTCAAATTATGCAAACACTGCCAACTAGTTACAATTACACCGTAAAAGAAAGTAATTGTGGTGGTTATGTAATAAACGTGTTTTGTTATGACAATAATATAGGGGCGCACCATTTTCAAAAGATTCCAATGTTGTTGACTCGTGACTGTCCATTGTCGTCGCAATGCTGTTTGTTTCCTGAAGAATCCTAAAAAAACAGAAGCAGCCAATAGATAAACCAGAGAGTGGGAGTCCGACCCAGGACCCTCCGTGTGCTGGGTCCATAAACGTGCTTCCCCTAATCGGTGCGTAAACTGCATCAATCGAAAGATCCTAGATATATATGTGTGTATTAGATGCTTCGAGAGCACAGTCATGGAAAAAATATCCGTTTCTCCAGAACGTGCGACAATCGCTATCAAATGTGTGATAAACCACGACAATCTCGTGGCGATTACCGTGGTCGTTTGGTGAAGGCAAACACCGATGGGTCCCTGTAGGCTGCGATGGAACGAATGAGGCCGTGGGGCATTTCGACAGAGGCCGACTGAAACAGCGATGACCCCTCGAAGTCCTTGTCCGGGAAAAACAAGAGCGTTTCAAAGGTCGCAAGCAGGATGCCCGTGACACTTTGCTGAAATTAATGAGCGGAGATTGTAAGACCACTTTAACTGCATGGGAAAATACGGTGATATTGAACCATTTATCAGAGGCTCGCAGCCGAACTTGAACCTATCTGATCTCCCCTCCCATTACCTTCGCTGAGCCGAGAATTCGCGCATACCTTCCCCCATTCAACCGTGGCCTTACTAAGAGGTCCCTCGGGAGTTCAAATACTACTTGAAAGGCAACTTAATAAGACTGGTAGAATTCCAAAACCGCAAAACGAGATATAGCGTGTAGTACTTCATGCAATCCAGACTTGACGAAAGAAAAAAGGCAATTTCGGGGCTTCTTTTATCCGCCTAAGAACACTTATGACAATGAGGTTGAATTGATTTCCTTAGCAACGGTAGCTTGGCCTAGGAAAACCTTTTAACAAACGTCTTACGTCCGCGTTTATTCTGGATGGCAAAATGCACGACAATATTTTTCGTGCGATTAATGTGAATACGGACCACGATGAATTGCCTTACTTTGTGCGGTCACGGCTGATTTTGTGGAAAAGTAATGAATAAATGGTAAACTTTCGGTTAACGTTTTGGGGACTTATTTGCCGATGCGCGTGATATTTTCACGAGCACCTGCGACCTCGTCTCTGTTGTCTTAAGGATACGAATTCGTGGGACGCACGTGAAGGTTACAGCAGTAGCGTCCGTCAATCTTCAGACATCCAGCCGCAAATGGATCGTTTGTTTCACGTTCGTCAGCCTAAAACATGAAATTAAATTCGGGACAAACACGCGGACAGTTATTGTTGGATACATTCATCCAAGAAAGCACAATGGTGATCATTTATTTTACTGTTTGTCACAATAGTATTCTACAAAATTTTGCTAAAAAAGTAAAATAAAATGCCAGTTCGCTGTTTACGGTTCGTCATGTGGGCATTATATAAGAAGGCGATTCTAGCGACATTACAACGACTGCTAGTACTACTGCAACGACGACTACTAAAAATATCAGATGAGATACGAAGAACCGTCTTCAAGGGGATTTGCTATGAAGATTCATTGGAATATTTTTATCGGTGATGCCCGCAGTTGCGTCCGAGGTGGCCTGACCGATGATGTGAAATTGGGTCGCAAACTAACAGAGCCATGATGCAGACTGCTATTCCATCGAGCTACGACGTCTATTACCTTTATTGAGTCATTGTATATTCAATAGAGCTGGTTATTTTCGGGGGTATGCAATTTATGGAAAATCTCAAGTGATTTAATTATGAAGTCGCCAGGATCGTTCAACGAATATTTAAATGAATCCCAATATTGTTACTAAACTTTAAAATAAACATTTAATTTACTGTTTCGTGTATCATAACGAGAAGAATCAAAACCTATAAAATGCCATCATGTAAACTAACCTGCATAACTTTGGCCATTCGGTGTTTTTCCAGCATTTCGGCTCCAATAATTCTTCTAAAAATCTGTCTATATCGGATGTCACGGGCAATGTTCGGGACATCGTTTTCTGTAATGTCAAAATATTTAATTTGGAAGAACAAAACCAACTTAACTTGATGTCCTAATATTTATGTGAAAGTGTAAATAAATTTTTATTTTGTCTTTAATTCGTCTTTTTAAACATTTGTTAGATGTTTACATCTCGAATTTGCGGAATTGATTTTAAGTCAATTTAGCCAAACATGGTCGATGTCCTAATCATGTTCAACAACGTATAGCAACAAGTCGCTCACCTGCCGGTATTTCAGTTTCTTCTAATTTCGTGTTATTTTCCACATGGTATTGAAAAGACTCGGGTTCTTTATTTATGACAAGGAGGCGTTGGCCTTCAAATATATGTGAACTTCGAAGCTTGTTCATTTGGCAAAGACGAGATGGTTTGAGATTGAATTTAGCGGCAACACTTGCGAGGGTGTCGCCGTTTTCAACCTAAGGCTTCATCAAATTAGCTATGTCTGAAACCTACGAAATACACTCCCTCATCGTCTATAGATTCCTTTTGAATTAAAGGTATGTCATTTGGTATATCCATTAGGATTGATATGTATCCATCTAGAGATTCTTTTGGGATGAAAATATTTTACACATCGATTTCCCCAATTTGTGAATTTAATAAAGAAATATAATTAATATATAATTAATAGATAAACATATTAACTTCAATTTATCATATAATCAAGGCTGTTTTCAACTATCCTTTTACTTTAGTTAATCGTATCAATAAGACTGACTTATTCCCATTTTTTATAATCGGAGACTAAATAAATGCCAGAGTTCCAAATAAATAAACATATTTATTTTATAAAATATTCTCGTTTCACAGAGGATTGCCTATACTCCACAAGAGATAATCATTCAAACCAATGTCACAAGTTTTTTTCTCCTCACATATTAGGTGACCCCTCTATTCAAATCGTCCTCAATATAATTTTTTTCGACCAATTCGAAGACCATACGATTCAGGCCCAAAAGAATTTTTATCGAACATGTGAAGCGTGAACTCGGAGACGGTTGTCATATATGGCTCGAAACCGTTCATAACTACCTTGTTGTTACCAAAATTTCGGTGCCTGAATAAAATACACTTTGGAGATAAACATAGCATATTGAAATAAAAACCAAAGGCTAATGAAATCAGTTAGTTCGGTAAACAAATTAAATATGAAAAACGTGTTACTCGCTTTTGTTTATGTATTCAGCGCCAAAAAGCAATAAGTGACCTTAAGAGCTCAAGGACATACCATGGATGCAAACAAATAAAATGTTGTACGATGCTGATTACAACTTACTGATTTCAATATTATGTTTTCTGCAAAGTATATAATTGAAAACTTCCAGATTCTATTATGACCATAAAATTGATGCTTTCCAGTATTCTCGTTTTTGTCAGCGATAACAAGATACTGGCGCAATTAATAAAAAAATGAAGGCAGCAATAATACCCAGATGCGCGTCAATTTAAAGTGTCTTGGATGAATGGGGAATTGCAAAGGACGAGTATGACAGCTGTAGCTGAATGGAATTTTTCAGATGGAGCACGTGTTAGTAATTTCCCGTGTTTAAGGAGTAAGTTTCTTTACTCTAGCCAGAACAAGGGGAAATATACGCCATCATAGAGGATAACCATTTCGAGTAAAAAGAGGAAGATAGCGACCATCGTTTTCAGATATTGTGCAAATTAGTTGAGACGCACATGTATAATAACTCTCAAAAATAATTACGTTAAACTCCAAACTCCACTTCGTTCGTGAAAAAACAGTCAACGTGTCAAACCTATGCTTTTTCTAAATGTGATAAGACTCAATTGAAAAACTTGGTTACCACTAGACGAAAAGAGGGATGTTAATTTAAATTACTATTTCTAATGAATCCGCCATGAGGTTTTTATCATTTTTTATTCGCTATTAAGTGAACTGGTTTTAATTTATGGGTGTATACGATCCATAGTATGTCGTTAAAAGGGTATCTTAGTTATCATTAGACTGTACGGATTGTATATCCGGAGTTTTATCCAGATTTTTTATAATTTACTCATTTGTTTAAATATATCGTTTTCCATAATATTGTATTATCTGGCGCTTTTCGAAAACAATCGTGGTTTAAACAACATGAATGAATGTTTTAAAATATTGATTACTTCAACAATAACTGTTACCTATTTTTCTGTATCGCAACTGTAAATGGTACAACTTTTATCGGAAGAAATGCGAAGAGAGACTAAGTTGGAATCGACCCTTTGGGTCCTTGATTTGTCCTTCGAGGCTGTCTTGGTTTGGAGCGGTGCATCGAGTCTTCGCACTTCCATCGAAGTCTCTGTGTTTTTCGGTTTTTCGGTCGGCCACCAACGTTGCCAATACCGCGGACATCTCTCTCATCTGGGCCGAGAGAATCCCGATAGATGTTTTGTCCCCAACATCGTTTCAGGTAGTGGAGATGGGTTGTCGGGCGTCGATACAACGCGATCGGGAACTTGAGAATTCCTATTGCGTGGTCTGGATGATCTTTCGCGTTAATTTTCACGACAAAGTCTAAAATCCAGCGTCCTTCGCTTTTCACACCTCGACCTTCATTTTGGTGGACTAAAATAAACTTGCCATACGATTAACATTTTTATTTCGTGATTTCACAATCATGAACGGAGAGTTTATAATTATTTCACAGCAACCACTGCCAATTTTTATTTGGTGAAATATCCAAAGCATTTCTACAAGCTTAAGTTTATCAAGTAATTTCTATCTCACGCTCCCGCATCCTTTCTCAACTATGTGAAGATGGCGTTGAGGATGGTTGATTAATTCGCTTCAAAACTATTTTTCTAATCGACGTCAACATGTCAGAGTCGGAAATGAAGCCTCATCCTCCTTGCCAAATAACTGCGGTGTACTACAAGGCGCTGTAGACTATACCGCTCAATACCAACAAGAACAGCGGCATATCGCAATTCGGTTATTCCCTATTTGTTCCGATTTTTAGTATCTCCAGAGCAGGTGAAACAGGAACTAAAAGACAATTTTCACATCTGATACTTGACATATTGCCTATTTTTACTGCTGAAAGTTTTGGTCCTCGTGACCTCAATAAAGCCACTACAATTATTATTATTATTAAATTTATGTTTTACACATGCTTTATTCTTTTTAATTAAATACAGCGTCAGGCATTTATATCAATTCTACGTTAAATAAACGGTATTTCTTTTTAAATCTTGCTTATGAAAACAAGGAATCTGTTTTAAGGTTTCTTCGTTAATTGTATGTGTATCTTCTTTTTGGGATCGATATCAAGCTCCATTTTGGATTGAGGATGCTTCTTTTTCATTTGATTAAAATATTAGTGCTTATAAAGCTTTCTGCCCGGAAGATAAATTATTGAACATTAGGCAAGATGCTCGTTTTCCCGTTTTATTAAATTCGATGCAGATTATTGATTGTTTAACTACATGATACCAAGGGTGAGAATTATATAAAATCGGTGCCACGGTTACGTGATCAGCGATGTTGAAATGAACACCCATGGCGTGAACATTTTTCCACGTGACGGCATGAATCGGGTGTTTCCGGTTGATCGCGAGATCCGGTAAACATGCGCACTGCCGAAAAACAAATGCCTCCTTGCATTTGTGTGTTTACAAGCTGCTAAATTGGTGATTTATTCGTGTATTATGTGAGGCTAGCTGTTACCTAAAGCAGCGTAAAATCGACTAGGCGTCTGAAAATTACCCATTTCGGTATTAAAGCAATCACATTTCGTCATGATGGTTTTGTGCTGATATCTGCCTTAAATTGGACTTTAGAATATCTGGTATACGGAGCGTGACAGACTCACTCCAAATTTCGGAACTGGATATATTTTCTAAATTTTATCGACTTTTCTGTCCGTTGTTGAAACCGATAACGTCTGATACTTATGTTAGGCTGGAAAAAGAACCTGTAATCTTTTTCGTATATTTACAAGCACTAACCTGCTGGCGCGATTTTCTTCTGAATCTTGATGAACATTTCGAGCCATCTCGAAATAACAGGGGCATACTACTACTGCCCTAGCCATTACTATTATTATAAGAAGTCGTTTTTTATGAATGTTTAAAGAAGGTAAACTCGTGTGCTTGGATATCGACTTCTCAGGTGAACAAATATGTTCAACTAATCCAGTCGTTGATAATAATAATAATAATAATAATAATAATAATAATAATATTCGTTTTATTAAGCTCACGAGGACCAAAACTTTCAGCTTTAAAATTTACAGGAAGTGACGATTATACGTAGAAAATGGCGGCCATTAAAAGGCCCTATTCAAAATGCCGTCGAAATTTTTGAAGTGGTAGCAACCCACTTTCCATGGTCGCAAGTCGTTGACGGCCGTGGGGTGATGCCGTTAAGGTGGAGAATCCACTTTTGTCATTTTAAAAGGAAAAATCTCCAAATTTCAGATGAATATCTTTGACTTAAGAAGATGTTCCGTGCATAGCCGTCACATCCCGTATCATGTTTGTATTTCGTATATTTTGATGACGACCGTTTTTGTCCTCGTTAAATCAATAAAGTGAATATCATTATTAATATTAGTAAAAACATCAATGAAATCGCGCATATTAGCCGTCGTACCCCCTAACGAGTTACCAGATTGAGAGGCTCTTGAAGTCAGCTAGGCATGACTCGCCAAAAATCGACCCGCGAGATTTCGTAAAGTTAGTAAATTCAACCGATAATAACTTATTTAATTGATTTAATGGCTAATTCTGGAATGGCGCCACGCCAGTAGGTGGATCAGCTGATTTCGGTGCATTCTCTCGACCATATGAGGTGTGCAAATGCATTGCGTGTATTTCGCGTTGTACTGTCAATATGTTTGGGTTTACTAGAACATTTACGAGGTCGGGTTAAACGAGGGTCATACAGGGCAATACAGATGATTTGAGACCTAAAATTCACCCCGCCTCAGTTACAGGAATCCGTGTGTCTATTCCAATTATAAGTAGTTTCGTCATCGGGTAATATCATTATTTAATTCTTCTAATAAGCCACGAATGCAGCAAATGACCATATTTATCCAGATGGGGAATTACACCGGTTAGCCAACCTTGAGCCTGTTTTTACCACTGGTGGGTTAAATAACAGATTCATGATCCAATCACTACATGATGTTTTTCTAATTGGCATTTCGGGAGCACTGTCGTTACACGGGTCTAGGTGAGATTGAGACGTGGACAGTTACACATGAATGGGTGGGCGTGACACAACTAGAATGCGATAATAGGAAGTAGAGGGGGCTGTATAATCTGAAAATCCATGACTCATAGCAAAATAACTGGCGGAAAACCCACGAATGACAATGTGAGGGAGCATTGTGTTAAGCTCTCCCGCTGCTCGTGATGTTGCGAATTAGTGATAGTAACCACCCACAAATGGCATATGTGTCCCATGGCAACAAAAGTATCCACACTTAGATGGACTATGAAGGGGAAGAGCTAAAAGTTCACAAAAAAACTGTTTTTAAGGAGCATCACCATGACCAATGGGTGGACTTCACTTTATTAACATAATGAACAGGGTTCATGTTGAACAAAAATGCATATACACGAGTGGACGCATTGGACTATCTGTGATGTAAATTCCTGTCGCGGTTGTAAATCGTCCCATTAAAGCAAACCTCGAAAAAGTCTGTAGAGGTGATCACGGGGCACATTTAGTGAATGTGTTTGTGCGATGTGGGGGGTCATGCAAACGTGTTTTAGGTCACGTAAACACTAAGACGAAGACGTTGGGGAGCATACGGAATCAAACCATTTCCGAAAAAATTGGTCGATGGCTCAATGACCAGTTTTCCAATTTATATTGAGATAATATTCTAGCTACTCATTTCGAATCATTAAACTTGCTCGAAGTAATACCCTACACTGGGAGCCTTCCGAGATCACCAGTACAATAACTTCTGTGTAAGTGGGATTGGAGGCGTTAATGAAGGAAAAGTAGCATGCACTTAGAGGACAAGATCTAACGCAGGCTAACGCGTCAGGTAAGATGTCCCACGATACGAGGGAACTATGTGGAGAAACATGATTAGTCTTTTGTAGGAGCTGGTCACTGTGATGAATCGAATCCCTCTCTGTGATGGATAGTGGCTTCGATGGGGAGTGTGTGGAAGCTGACGGCATGGCTAAGCATGTTGTCCCGGAGAGCTTTCGCTTATACCAATGGTACAACCAGACTCCTTTCTTGCACCACGTGGGTCGCGACGTGGTCACCCCAAAGTCGCATACACACGCACTCTCGTGGCCGAACAACCCGGTGAGGTCAAATGTAACAGCCGAAAATCTCTCCTGGACATGTGTTGAAACATGTTTGTAAAATCATTTGGAACTATTGATTGGGAGGCGCTAAGATGATGTGGACGCCTTCGTAGCGCCGATGGGCTCCTGTCGACACAATGCATGTAGGCTTAGAGTTTCAGCGAGCCTCGACGTTTGAACAAAACAGCCGCCAAATGTATCCAAATAATGACAACGCATCTGAATGTGCGTAGTTTAGTTATATTTCGCATGTACTCTTGACGTTCACAGCACGAATGTGTGCACAATATGTGTGAAACATTTTCTGCAACTCGGATTTTTAATTTGTGTACCCGCGTAATTTATGAATAATGCGTCAACTCCTTCTATGAATATTCCCACAACAAACTAAAGTATCACCCTATTGATATAACCCACTCGGTTTGTCCAACGATTTGCTTTTACTTCCTCCCGAAACCCGATTTACGCTTCTACTGTCACCGCTTCCCAGTCACAACGAGCGAGACATCGCGTTGCCGGGTCAAAAATGGAAATCGAGGAGGCGATTGTTTTAGATCCTAAAGCCTCAAATATTCTGATTTTTTTACCCTGAATAGGCTTTTTAAAATAATCTCGTTTTCTAGTGGTCTGCCTATTCTCTCTATTCAAGAAATCATCGTTCAACGCCTCTTCAATAATTATTCACTAATCGCTGCTCGTATTTTAAGTGACACCTCTCATCGCCTCTATTCCAGTTTATCTGAATGTAAATCTCTTCCACCAATGCGTAGACAGTACCGTTCAATACCAACAAGAATGGCTGCATATCGCAATTCGGTCATTCCTTATTTGTCCCGATTTTTAGTTTCACCATAGCAGGTGAAACAGGAACTAAAAGACCATTTTCACATCTAATACTTGTTATACTGCCTATTTTAACTGCTGAATGTTTTGGTCCTCGTGACATCAATAAAACCACTACCATTATTATTATTACATAAATAAATTGATTAGCTCTTGAACAATAAATCGAATAGATAAATACAATTTAGGCGAATAACAGGCTTCCCGTAAACCCAAATCTCGGCCGGTTTTTTTATTACGACCTACACCCGTCTGCCTAATACATAATGGCGAAATTAGTATCATCATGGTTGTGTAGCCGTTAAGGACACATGCGTCTACGACTAATTCGTCTCATTAGTCAGACCAGCGTGAATAAGGAATCCGCGCGAAATAAGTGGTGGTTGAAAATAATTCCATTGACATTGCGGAAGCCCGATGTACACAGCTTCAAAGAGTTTGAAGGCTTGTTGTTGAACCGTTGTGATTATAGGAGGCGTTCTAATCGGGATTTGGTGTCGGTTTAGCATCGACGTCTACATACTCACGTTTATTGGACCTCACATTGTACTTTCTTCTAACTGCATACACATGGGCTATAATACTTGATTTCAACTGATAAATCATTGGTTTGGCGGATTTCTGCTTATTTGGCGGGGCGTTAGGTGTTTGAGTGTTGGTAATGTGATCCAGCTAGAGTCTAGGAGACAAATAAACCGATTAGCTCTTGAACAACAAATTGAAAAGCGAACTTAGAAGACGGCATCCATGTGGTCACTTTAGGATAATTGTAGAACCCAGCCCCCAGTAAGTGAGATGCTGAGCTCTCTGGGAAAACTAGGTCGAGATGCATTTTTATGCGTTCAGCAGCTGGCCGTTTTTGGAAGACCACTCAACCACCTCGGTGACAGCCGGATCAAGCTATTGGAAATCCTAGTTCGCAGACATGGTAAATTGTCGGTTAGTCGAGAATTCGATGAGAGTCACGCGATTGGGGGGCTTCTGTCTTAAATTCTCCACACCATATAATAAAAGAATCTGTAATAATAATAATAATAATAATAATTGTAGTGGCTTTATTGAGGTCACGAGGACCAAAACTTTCAGCATTAAAAAAGGCAGGATAACAAATATTAGATGCGAAAATTGTCTTGTAGTTCCTGTTTAACCTGGTCTGGTGAGACTAAAAATCGGGACAAATAGGGAATGACCGAATTGCGATATGCCGCCGTTCTTGTTGGAATTGAACGGTATGGACGGCGCATTGGTCGAAGAGATTCACATTCCGATAAACTGGAATAGAGGGGATGGGAGGGGTCATTTAAAATTCGGACAGCGATTAATGAGCAGTTATTGAAGTGGCGTTCAACGATGATTTATTTGATAGAGAGAATAGGCAGACCGCTAGAAAACGAGATTATTTTAAAAAGTCGATGAAGGGTTAAAAAGTCCGAGCATTTAAGACCAGGGGAATATTACTGGGGAACAATATACAATCAGGGGAATTATACAGGCATGGACGAAGGTTTTTCTATGGCTCGAGCTCAAACCAAGTCTCCTGAATCGGCGAACAAGGAAGCAAAGACGGCGGCTTTTACCAAAGACAACATCGACATGATCACTCCACGATAACCGACTGATGATTCGTTTGAAACAGACATGTAGTACGAACCTGGCGTCGTTTAATCGATTGGTCCTTTCACCGTCCAAGTTGCTTTCAGGGATTGTCCGTCGTTTATGCATTCTGTCTGTTGCTGTCCAGACAAATCAATTTTCAACTTATCATCACCAATCCTCAGCCACCCACAACCGGTTCAGAAAAACGTTTTTCAAAGCCAGCATTTTTAGGGGATATCAATTACGGAGGTAGAAAAGACAGACAACTACACCTAATCCTCAAAAATGCGTTTCGCCACGCTGATTCGACCTGGTCGGGTTATCTGCAATAACGGCCAGGTTACGAAAGGTCGCTGGTCCCCAATCACCCTCAATTTGACCTTGTTTAAACAACTTCTCAGAATTTAGAAATGTAGACAATTCAATTTTGCTAACTACGGCTACCGCACTCACATTGGAAGTTTACTGAACGACTCGTGAAATATCCTTGTTTTTTCGTCACCAGCGCATCATACAATTTGAATTATGGGCCAAGGAGACGAGGATTCAGGCAGTGGGATACTTCCACGATGTGGTATTTTCCCGTGCTTGAAACAGAAAATAAGTTTTCACTAATTGCATGGGTTGCGAAGAAAACAAAACCGCTTTGTTGAAGCGCCTGTTGACGATGAAAATGTGCGAATTTTGCAACAAAGCTGACGGATTTCACGACAAAATCGGAGTTTTTAAGCGGAAAATGACCTCTATACAATGGATGTGAAAGTAGTATATCGATGCTGTGAGTAAAAAGTGCATCTCTCAATTCTACGCCATTATTGGAAAATCGGCAAGCATTGTTACCTCTAATTAAATAATAATAATAATAATTGAAGTGGCTTTATTGAGGTCACGTGGACCAAAACTTGCAGCAGTAAAAATAGGCAATATGACAAGTATTAGATGTGAAAATTGTCTTTTAGTTCCTGTTTCACCTGCTCTGGTGATAATAAAAATCTGGACAAATAGGGAATGACCGAATTGCGATATGCCGCTGTTCTTGTTGGTATTGAACGGTATAGTCTACGCATTGGTCGAAGAGATTTACATTCAGATAAACTGGGATAGAGGGGATGGGAGGTGTCACTTAAAATACGAGCAGCGATTGGTGACAAAATATTGAAGTGGCGTTGAACGATGATTTCTTGAATAGAGAGAATAGGCAGACTACTAGAAAACTAGATTATTTTAAAAAGTCTATGAAGGGTTGAAAAGTCAGAAAATTTAAGGCCGGGGAAAATTATTGGAGAACAATATACAATGAGGGGAATTATACAGGCATGGACAAATGTGTTTATGTGGTTAGAGCTTAAGCCAAGTCTCCTGAACCGACGAACAAGGAAGCAGAGTCGACGGCATTTATCAAAGACGGCATCCACATGAGCACTCCATGATAACCGACTGTTAAAAATAACGCCGAGGAATTTAGATTTTGAGCTCGAAGCGAAATTATGGAGTGAAGGGATTTCGGCAGTGTCAACATTGGCTGTCAGGGAAAATGTAATATAGATGCATTTTGATGCATTCAGCAAAAGACCATTCTCCGAAGACAACTCGAGTACCTCAGTGACTGCCTGCCCGAGCTGTTGAGAATCACCATCCGTCTTGCATGCATGGCATAAGGTCAAGTCATCCGCGTATTTTATAAGTGTCACGTCGTTAGGGGACCGAAGGCTCGACGTGTAATAGTTGAAAAGGAAGGCAGAATTAAATGCCGAACGATCTCTGAAAATGCAACCTAATCCCAACACTTTTAATGAAATAAATCGTTCTATACCTCTCATACATCCGTCGGAATTATTTGGTGTTCAAATCATTTGAACTGCCAAATTCTAGACAATATTTTATTCACTAGTTTCATCTCCCTTTGATCTACTTGTATACCTTAGACCTCGCCCAATTTTCTCTTTTCACTGCATAACAATAGCTCAATAGAAAGGATTTAAATAAGAAGATTGAATCGTGCTGAATCCAACTATAACGGGGGCTGTAAAATATCAGTCGCACGACAACGTCGTCGTCATCCTTCAGGCCGCCCACACAACCCGTTATCGCGCGCACAGGAAGCATTTACGCCTGCTTTCGGGAAAACAACGATCGACAAAAACTTCCATTGCCTCAACGCTTCGCTAAATACTTTGTTTTTAAAAATGGCAGTCGGAAAACAAGGTTGCAAGCTGCAACAATGACATGAATTCCCCGTTACAGGAAGAGTTTTTTTAAACAATAACAGTTTGCTACAAAAAAGGTATCACACATGTACGAAAAATCGATGTGTCACATGCTATTTTGCCAGTGATTAATTTGCTACCAAATCCTTTTAACTTTCGCTTGATTTTTTTTATTTAATCTGATAATGTCCGACCAGTTTCTAAAAACATGTTTCGGCAAAACCAAAATGCCGACGTAGATTTATTAAGGCCCAAAGACCGATAATAAGTGACAAAAAACGGTTACACGAGGTTGTACAATTCTCCACACTACTTTTCATACGGAAGGCATGCGTCAATCCATTTCGCAGGTACTCACACTATGCAAATATCGATTACCTCGCGATGCACACAGCTAGTGCACTCTAATGGTCACACAAACGGTTGCGATTTTTTGATCCCCCGGCGTTAGTATTCACCAGTGCAATCCGAAAATATTTTCTTGGCGAATTCCATTTCTCCCGCTCGCCTAATCCAATTTTCTCGCTCCGATGAAATGTTGGGCCCGTGGTCGTGAAAAACGAAAGTGCATTCTATTGGCAAGACAAGCCACAGAATTGCCATCTAACCCATTAAAGTGCAGATTGAATCAAAACAAAATCTTTTTTTTTGGTATCTTTAAATCCGACAAGCAGTCGCGCAAACAGGAATGTCCACCACCATGGTTTTTATTTCTGGCGAAAGAAGCCGAATAGCCTTTTAGCAGATATTGGAAGGATGATAATCCGGCCGGGAACAGGGACGAATTAATGTTGTATTAGACATAAACCAATTGTGTAGAAAATAAAACAGTTTTACTCAACGCCATTTATGGAAGCCAAATAACCTTTTAATTTTAAAGGCGTAAACCTGCCGTTTTGCTTTCTGGGAAGGGTGCAAAACCAATTGGAACGTTGGTTGGTTATGCCTGTAATGTAATTATAACTTTGATTTGCAAAAAAACATATTTAGCACCACATAACCGAAACAAAGATCACCTGGAGGTCATTGACGCCACGTGGAGCCCTTAACCAGCTGATTTGGTTGATCATTTAAGGTCATCGCTTAAAGATGTGGTGATTAGCGCGATCAAGAAGTAGATAATTCTTTCAGATCTTAATCTAATTGTGCGGGCCACACATCACAATTTGGTCCTTCCCGGTTTATCCCAATTTATAATGAAGCAAGAACATGCGAAACATTTTTTTATTTTCATGCCGAAAGTTTTGGTCCTCGTGACCTGAATAAAGCGATTTCAATTAGTATTACAGATTTTGGTCCGTCCAGGTCATTCCAGTCGTGCAATTCTATTAGACTATGTGACTAAAGCATTAAAATACACAGATGTAAACGGACGCATTTTCATGCAAAATCGGCATAAACAGCCCCTGGTGGGTATGTGGGGGACCGTGGTGCGAAAGTGAGGCGTGGGGCATTCACGAAATGCCTCCGTGTGCATTTCACACACACACACAGCATTTGACCTTCACCTCCTTGAGGTTTTATGCAGGTAAACGAGAACATTCCAGAATACCATGAGTCACGCTGTTAACGACACCTGGGCTGTAGGGCTTTTGTGGGCGTGTTTGGACCCCGCGTTTCACGACGGGTCTCGTATTTAGCGAAGAAGTCCACGCTGAACACAAACCATCGCATTCCCCCCTCAATACATAATGGCGAAATTAATATCATCATGGTTGTGTAGCCGTTAAGGACACATGCGTCTACGACTAATTCGTCTCATTAGTCAGACCAGCGTGAATAAGGAATCCGCGCGAAATAAGTGGTGGTTGAAAATAATTCCATTGACATTGCGGAAGCCCGATGTACACAGCTTCAAAGAGTTTGAAGGCTTGTTGTTGAACCGTTGTGATTATAGGAGGCGTTCTAATCGGGATTTGGTGTCGGTTTAGCATCGACGTCTACATACTCACGTTTATTGGACCTCACATTGTACTTTCTTCTAACTGCATACACATGGGCTATAATACTTGATTTCAACTGATAAATCATTGGTTTGGCGGATTTCTGCTTATTTGGCGGGGCGTTAGGTGTTTGAGTGTTGGTAATGTGATCCAGCTAGACTCTAGCTGCTAGAGTCTAGGAGACAAATAAACCGATTAGCTCTTGAACAATAAATCGAATCGATAAATACACCTACACCCGTCTACCTAATAAATTACCTCTGCTAAATATGGTAACCAAAGGGTTTTGTTGTTGCAAGCCAGTTATGTGAAACGCCCATGATTCGTGCTTTGTCCTTCATCCACCACAACACGACCTTGGATTGAGCGACCTTCACATCAACCATTCATTCTCTAGAAATGTTCACCTTAATTACTTCGTTATACTGAACACTCACATGACATGCGACAGCAAAAATAGGGTAATCTATTTCCGCAAAAACCACCGAGACTTTCGAAACAATCTAGTAAATCTTTTAAGTCCGTTGGAAAGAAGTCAATCGAATATATATGGCATTAGATTAGCGCTACAATAAGGACTCGCTTTGGATCAACAGTCGGTTGATCGAACAGAGTTATAAAAAAACATGTTCGTGTGGGGTTCAATATTAAAAAAAAAACATGTCGATAAACATTGATGAGTTATTTGCAAGAATAGGAGCGTCCTATAATGGGTTGGATTACTGTTTCCAATTAACAAATTGTTTCATATACATTTCTCAAATCGAGTTAATTAACGTCTCGATTTTGTGGTTATTTGATCATCTCCAAATATATAGAAGAAATTTAATTAGTTTGCGTTCTTTTAAATTACCCATTATATTCGCCGATTAACCGAGCAATATGAAAAGTACAAATTCGGCCATAAATCCGTTACACATGGTGTCTTCCAGAACCTTCGTGGCAATTATTGCTCTCTGCACAAAATAAACCGTCATTTTGGAGTTATAAAGTTAGACCAAACTAGGTGGGGCTTTGCCATGACGACGCGTGTTAACTACGCCCTCCACGGGGTAAGCGTTCTTCGGATGTGAATAATAAACCTCGGGGGTGACTTCAAATTTCATCACCCTGTTAAATTTTGCATTCTCAATCATTTCTGGCGGAAACAAAAAAACCTGCCTTTCGGTTTACTAGTCCCAATATTCTCCTGCTTGAGTGATTTAAAATCCTGCAACCGAAGATCAATACTAAATAATCAGCCTCGACGAATAATCGAGCTAGACAAATTAGTTTGTCGTGCTGGATGTTTTGAACGTCGCGGACTTCGCTCTGTGAGTTCGGTCTACAAACTTAGATTTAATTTACACACTGTCAGAACTCATATCCAAGCCTTAAACCCAGAACAACACACGTGTCAGAAAAACGAAATTGTCGGATCTTCATCAAGATGCCTCGTCCGACGCCTTTAAGAAATGATTAATTCCAATATTTATTTCTAGCTGTTGCTCTGTTTTCGGGGATTCCAGGTTTATTCCCATTAAAGCATCGCATCTTCGGTTGTCTCCAGTGTTCATATTTTCCAATAGGTAAGATAATACTTGTCTAAAAATTCGTTCAGTTATTCCCCAAGTCTTTGTTTCTGCAACCAGAAGCAACTTTGGGACGTGTTCAACGGCAAACTATTTGTTATTGGGGTATTTGCGAACGGGAATACGAACGCTTCTTGTCGTAACTTCAAAAAATAAGTTCCCCCAACAATCTAGCACGTAGAAATGTGTTTGCTAACATTTTCATAATAACACGGTTTCGCGCACACCACCCTTACTCAGGATAAAACGTCGTAGAATATATTTTTCATTTTTAATGTTTGTTTGCAAAGTACATGAAAAAAACTGGCGCGTTACTTTCCGACTTTTTATGTCCTACATTGTAAATGTGAATTGTGGAGAATTTTTTCGACAAAATGTGCACGTTTAATGCTGATACGCATGCATGCTTGCAATGCATTGCCATAAACATCGGTGCAGAATTGGTTGGTATGATCTGAGGGCTAACCTTACACAGCGAAAAAAACCAATGCGATTTATTCCACTAGTAACTTACTTGTTTCCAATTCGTAGAGAATTAATGTCGTGGCCAACTGCGCGCGATGAGCGATCAATAGCCCACACAGCTACGCAAACCGCCCAGATTCGAAGTCGTGGGGCATAGCAACGGCATATAACGGACGTTAACCTTGAGGCGCAAATTACGCGATATATTTTGGCTGTAGTCAGGTCGATATTTAAAGTTCATCTAAACATGGGTATTTGTGTTTTCAGCACGACTCTCTCATCTTAAGTGATTGTAATACATTCGTGTTATGGCCTCACGGAATGTTTTGTGCATCATCTGTTTTTATAATTGTAGAAAGGCGAAGAGCATCGTCGCATTACCCTGCGCGACGTATGTGATTTGGCGTATTTTGTGAATCAGCTGGTGGATTCGAATGCTTCAATTTCAACGAGCAATTGTTTTGTGGATGATTCAATAATAATGCTTTGAAAATTCCAAAGTATCCGAGCACTTTAAAAAATTGAGAAACAAAGAATGAAAATCAGACGGAATTGAGTGCCTAGCAAGATTTAGAGTCCAAAATTCAAAAGAGGTACTGGATTTTTAAATTATATAGCAGTCTCGATGGTGAATTACTTTATAGGGATGTAACAAGGAGAAAATAATCGAATCTTTGCGGCATTAATATAATTTTGGACAAGCCCCAAGTATTTCCTCTGAATTTATCCAGAAATATTGTTGGTCAGTAGACTTATCGGTTGAAGATTAAGTTAATCCCTGCGAAATTCAATCTCCATACGTGCCTAATTCACGTGAGGCACTTGAAATAAACACAATGGGTGGACACAGCGACCCTCAAGCGCCATCAGCTGTTCGCATACGCATACAACGAATAATCAACGCAGTGCGCACACCACGCGTGTTAGCAGGCTCCACCGGCGTACGTACGTATGCCAATGGGGTGAGGTGTTCGTGCAATTTGATTGGCGGATTTCACATTGACGCTGCCCATCCAGTCATGTGAATGGTACCCGAATAAACTACTGCATGCTCAGGTATTAGGTGAGTATCGAGTTGGCCAATGGGCGTGGTGTTTAAAGTCCAAATGCCAGAGCCATTATCCACGTTACCGGAAGTGATTGTCGTCATTTTCTGCAAATGAGCCAACGAGGGTTACCGGCAACGATGGACGTGTACTTTTATTTTGTTAAAAATTATTTCACTTATGCATGATGGTTGAATTGATTGGTGCGAGATCTAAATCCGTAATTCCACGAAATATAGTCTGTCAAGTTATGGACAAATAATGTTAAAGATACAAATTCACATAATGATTAAGCTGATAGAAACTTCGATAGCGATGCGGGTAATGACTATAAAGATGTGGGTTGACTAACTGGACCAACATTCGTAATGTATAATGTAATAGCGCATGACTACACACATCAATTAAATAATCCATTGTGTTGTTTGAGTCCTGATAAAATTGTTTATCTTATACGATGCCAAGAAACTACAATTCGAGATAATTTTTTATATATTTTATTGTAAGCAACTATGCATTCAGTTTGTTTTCTGGGGTGTACGAAATAATGATAAAATGTAAAGGTGTAAGTAAACTCATGTTGATGTCGGGCATATGATGTTTCAGAGCTTGGATGAAAATCGATTGATGAGACCATAAATAAACTAAATGAGTGGAAAAATAAAATGGGATAGCCGTGTTTTTGAGAAAACAGCCGCATGATATAACAGCCCCAGCTTCGCTGATGTCAACGCGTGAATACGATCGATATCTGAACACGTTCCCACGATAATGTCTATCAATCCGCAGCGTCAGCTGATTGTAATTACAGAATAAATAACAAAAAAATCGAATATTCTGTGGGAAATATCAAATTGCCACGCGAATAGACAGTAATGTCCTTCAGAATACTTAATGTAGTCAAACAAAGAATGGGTTTGACACAAGAACCAATTTTATTATAGGTCCACCGAAATAAAATCTTCTTTTAAATATTTATATTCGAAGTCTATAAAAAGGTTGATGTTCCTCAAACTAGCTTCAATATGCAGTATACTCTGATTCAGATTATAAATATACCATCGTGTTCGAAAATTAATTTATTACATATTGATTTTTCGTTTGATATATTCTCGATTTGTAATGGGTATTCGAAAAATATACGAGTTTTCATACCTAAATTGAAACGTCATTAACATTTTGACATATCAAAATGAGTTAAACCTCAATAACGACAATGTGTATGAAATACTATAGGTTCAACCATAATTTAATAAGTTTAAGATAATTGCGAATGAAGATAACTGCGATCCAGCTGTTTACTGTATAGCCTAGAATAATCAAGAAACGTATATTCCATTCGGAAATTTATTAAAACTCTTATAATCGAGCATTCTGCCTTGAATAAATAACCACGTTCTGCAACGAATAAATGCTTAAGGGACATTTCCCCTTTCGTTTATTAAATTGTAAATAAAATTGCTCCGGCAAGAAAACGGAATTGCTGCTTCGAGTCGTAAAGCAGGGTGTGGTGTCACGCTCTACACATATACCAGATAACGATTTCCCGACATGTGTGAATGTCAGTAGCGTCTCCATGACTGACACGCAGACTAAAGAGCACTTGTTGAGTGCATTTCCAATTGACCAACATTTGTCAAGTTAAATTATTGTTGTGAAGGCCTTTACAAGGAATTGAAGTACCAATGTCTCATAAAAACATCGATTCCACTCATGACGCATTTAGGCGAATACGATGTCCATAATCTGGAATTCTCTCAGAAACACGGTTTAACGTAATTTTATTACTTCTAGTCCATCCAAATTCACACGCATATTTAACACCACACACCACCGTTCCCACAATGATATAGCTTGCGCCAATCGATGTTTTCCGACTTCAAATTCATTCAGACGGCTTTGAGACGACTCGCTCCCATTTTCGTTTCTGTAACGGAGTAAGGTAACGATTGCATACCTCTTTATTTACATATAAACGGTTTTTTGTGTGTGGATTTCTTAGCATAGGCCTTTCCAAATGGGAACACTACTTCGAATATATTCTTCGTCTCCATCTGAGAAATGGCGACTTTCATTGCACCTCAAATTGCCCGTCCCTTCCCCAATTGATTCGCCATAGACCCCGAGTACACAAACAAATGAAAACAGCACATCACAATCAACGAAGGAACCGCTATTGAATGTAACAACCGAACACACTTCAACAAACACCGACCACGGAAAAGTTTACTCAATCGTTTTATTTCACTACTTCCGTAATATCCACGAACGATTAACCCGCCTAAATGTTATAAAACTAAGTAACCATATTAAAGAATATCACAGGTTTTTAATGCGAGACAATTGAATTTAACTACAAAGTCGTATTAAAACTTTGTGTTCCGTGAAAATAACGCATGTTTCCAGAAATCCATTAAAATCAACGTCGAATTATCTGAAAATTAATTATTCCCGATCATCATGGAAGTTTATGCTGTCGGAGCATCATCGGCTATAAATTTGTTATGCAACCCCTATGGTACGATTAAAGTGCAGGACCCATCAAGGTGGATCCTTGACAAAATATTATCCAAAATGCTTCGAAAACTACATGAACCCAGTTATTTAAGCAGCAATTAACTATCGATTTAATGCTTTTATTTTATTATTCTCCGATGGGTTCTCCACAAACCGCGTCGCTTCAGAATCTTTACGCAATACCTCCTATATGCCAGCGTTCACTAGCGATGATGGGCCAATAGACGACCGTCATTTTCCTTCCTCTCATTCCACGGTACGGATAACTGCACAGGAGGCCCGCAAATTGGGCACCCGTAGCGACCCTTATCAACTGCCGTAGTAACTACACTGCGTTTATTTATGCACGCCTGACAACTCCCTAAATAACGAGACCCCTTATGAACATCGAGAGAGGGGCTCTCTTAACTAAGCCAGGGAGGCTAAACTAATGATAATAACTATTTTATTCGGTCCAATAGGACAAAAAACAGCAGCATTAAAAAGTAACAATACTTTACGTGAAAAGTGTCTTGCTTCACATTTTCTGGACACATCGGGAAAAATAAGGAGCATCCGAGTTAAAATATGTCGCCGTTCTTGTGGGAATTGAAAAGTATATTAAAATGATGGGTAACGAAGCTTTAGAACAAATAGATGGAAATTTTACAGAGACTTTGGAAACAGTATCTAGTGGGTCGATGTGTTAACCCAAACATGTGACTATTAATTGACGCCAAAAAACCATCAAAAACGGGATGCTCGTCAATGTAGGAGAATATATATCGATTGTCGAAAAGCATGACGCAATAATTATACGAAGTCCATCCGAACAGGGGGAACGTGCGTTTCGTAGGGCGATAAAGGATGTTGCTATTTTTCATTAATTTAAACAAAACGGCCAATCAAATAACTCTACAACAGCGATCTGAACCATTTAGAGTGAGATACTTCACTCTCTTCTTGCATTCAGGACTCTCCAAGCCTGCCCAACCTCCAATTGAAAACGGCAACCAACCTAACAGTTGATGACACCCGTGCTCCATCCAATCCATGGATCGGCCGTGGGTTGATACCCGTTATATGGAGCCGCACACCAAGCGTCCCAACAATTACGTAAGTTCCCTTTTAGATGTGGTTACAGCCTCTGATTATTATTCTTCACCAGTAAAGCCCAACTTTCTTTTTACAATACCCAGCATACGTCAATAAGAGGTCGCCATCTTTAGTTGCTCTCTTTCCACAGGACGGTTATCTTCTACGGCGGTAATAATCATCATCTGGTTCATCAAGAGGGAGGCAACTTACTCTGACACTCAGCACAGAATCACTCCCAGTCCCAGCTGCATTCCTCCCCAGTCGAAAAGACTCCAGAGACATCCTTCAAACTCTCGCCTAATGTTTATCGAAATCCATCCTCTCGAGTATCCCCAATTCATTATTACATATTCATGTATTCACCAGTATGGCTATTACCTATCTTCAACGCGTCTTCTACTTATTATGGCTGCCTGAGACGTGCCGTTTTCGCTAGTTTGACATAGGAAACTCCAAGCGTAGGTTTAACACGCCTTAGGTAAGAACCCTCCCATTGGAATGTCGGTGACATTTACGTGAACTCAGCTCACCAATTTATCGCCCCCCTTTCTGGATCACTGATCGTCATTTTCATTGCAAATCTTTATGTCGCGCAACTTTTCGAATTCACGAGGCCGATTACCAAGTGTAGTATAGAGATACATTTTATGTGCAATGGGTTCATTTTATTAGTCATTAAATATTGGATGAGCCGTTAAATCCGGCTACTCTCTCACCATTAACGATTGCCATAAATAAGACGAGCCCATAAACAGGCTGTCAACAACAGGGGAGAGTTCCGGCAAATGCGGATTTATTTTAGGTAACACTCACAGAAATCGAGCTTCATAGCAATTATACCAGTGTTCGCACTGTTGTAAAATCATACAAATATTTCATTTCAGGATATGCGAGAGAAACAAAATCGATGAAAAATCCAATCGTTCTTTTTATTTGTTCCAACCGTCTTTGATATAGCAGCCTTTATTAAAAATACCACAAGGCGCACGACTCCCTTGCACGATTGCGCTCAATTTTGATCGTAACTAAAGGCAAAACCGTGTTCGTTGTACGAATCCGGTACAGAAGACATTTAATTTGTCGATGGACTATAACCAAAGCTAAGACTGTGAAGTAGAGGGTAGTGGGGCGTTAGCGTCCAGAAACGACAGGGAAGCTGACACACTCCCCTCGAGGTGGAGGCTGCACAGATGCCGGCATTTGCAATGCGCGCGCACGAGCCCTCGTTGAGACACCATACGCGCATGCCTACCCACCGTGACTGCTGTTTGGCTTCCTGGCGCGCGACATCGATCGGCAAGGGAAGTCCACCTATGCGCGCACACTTACATATACGGGGATTCGCCTAATTCTTAATGTTGCTCTTGCGAGTGTTTTTCATCAAATGCAACACGACCAATGGACTGTTGATACACACCTTTCGCATATACCAACCCGCCCTGTGTTTGAAAATCACAATTGAACACCTAGCAAGTTAACCATAATAGATAGAATTAAGCGAAAAATGTATTTACGAGCTCCGATAAAGCCGAAGTACAGCGGACAGAGACGAAAGGTGTAAAGAGTAAAAGACGTAACCGTGTCTAATTTGTGCGATAATGAAGGATTAAGAACGGGACAGTGCACTTGAATAGGTTTTTACAGCAAGTGGCACCTACGGGAAATAATGAACCAGCTTAAAAATACACCACATTAAATAGGCGGATACTATTTAGAAGGGGCCACCTAGTGCACGAAAGACTGAATTTCCAAACACATGCTTCGATGTAATCGCAGTTGTAGTGTTTGAGAGCGGCCACCAATACCCAAGCAGAACAAAGCAAATGAGTGCCTTAAGACGGCCTCCACTCATGGCGCAACATAAGGACAACGACAATGACGGTAGGCAATCATTTACGGCGATTTTCACGGAAAGGAGAGCTCATATGACCGAGCGAGTTCGAGGCACAAACCGCCCGAGTAGTTGCTACATAGCGACACGATACCAAGCTGAGTGAAGCGGGATGGACATTGTGTACATTGGAGAGGAAGATCGGGTCAGGCTGGGGACATAGATTGCACATTGTTCTCAGCAATGGTCGAATGTGTTGGTCTTAGCAACAAATCACAAACAGGAGGCTTAAGGTAACTTGCAGATAACCGAACAAGTCGGTTTAAGGGAAGATGCGGGAACGTATACCTAAAGGGTCAAACAAGAGCGGTCGGTCTGAGGTCTATTTTGTCAGTGGTAGTGAATGGTGTTGAGGACAGCGGAATTTCTCACGAGGCAGTTACAAGTCGTGTAATTCGATCCGCTAGTAATCCAATTAAATTTTATTGATTTTAGAGCATATCACTTGTGGATTTGCTTTACGAATATCCTCCTGCCCAGATTCTCGGTAATCGAAGACGCAGTCGTGAGAGTCGGAGTAGCGATGAACCGTACAGAACAGCCTACCGCAACGACACGAGAAACCTTAAGAAATAAAAACAGAGTTAAGACAATTTATCACATTCAGATGCCAGTAAAATTAAAATCGATAATACGAACCAGTGAGTCCGACCCGCTTATTGCACATTGAACATCGGAGGTGTTTTTTAGAATCGGATTCTAAAAGGGACACAGACGAGAACAAAGTTAGTACTCATATTACAGACATGAACAGAGTATGAAAAAAATATACTCTGGGCTGATTCTTTAGCAGAATCTTCGGGAGGAGCCGGGCTTTTTGATCTCTCAGCATCTTTACTGTCATCACACTTTGGGAGTCGCTCTTCTTTGGTTGCTTCCGCTGGAGGAATAGGTGTAGCAGTCTTGGCTAAATTTAACAGATCGTTATTTTGGTGAATAAAAACTAAGGGTGCTTCTAGAAATAACTCACATTCTACACAAGATTCATCGTCTTCGTTTGAACTAGATTCAGCAAACGTTGGAATCCGACTGAGTTGCCTGGCATTTTCGGCAGTTGCCTGCATGTCCCTGTGGCACTTTGAACAAAAACCATCAAATGTTTGGCTGCCGTAAAACCCACAGCCCTTACGACAGAGACGAGACACAGCTTGTGC
Organism: Proteocephalus fallax; assembly: GCA_028672205.1. Classification (NCBI taxonomy): domain Eukaryota; kingdom Metazoa; phylum Platyhelminthes; class Cestoda; order Proteocephalidea; family Proteocephalidae; genus Proteocephalus; species Proteocephalus fallax. The sequence goes on along the minus strand of JAPUBX010001390.1, from coordinate 117,760 downwards.
TTGGTCGTTTTCTTCCATCTATAAAACATGACAAAACGTTCGTCAAGGTGATCAAGGACTCGACGAAGAAGTCAAGTAATCCTGTGCGATTGTATAAAATACGTGGGACCTACAACCCATAACATCTCTCCATTGAATTTGACTGTTAACATTTTAATACAATAAAAATAATTAATGCACGTTGCTATGGTGTAGGATATTACGGGCAATTGTAATCACAAGCTCAAATATTTAACAATAACGGATAAACATCATGATCGACAATTTGACTTTCAAAATTCAAAAGAAAAATAACCAAAAAACTGAATAAATTCGAAGCATGCAAATGTGACTAGAAAACAATCTATTCACCCCACAATCGCTGAGTAAGTAATAACTTGATTAAATGCGTGCCGAGAATATTGGGTAAAACAAATAAAGATACTACTTTCAAGGTCATTCGAATTATGGATGTCAAACAATTAAAGAAGATGTTTATCATTATAAAATGAAATTAAATTGCCAAATGCAATTAATTATTCAACCAGAGCTTCATAAATACAATTAGTGAAATCGCAGCGAGTTAAAAGTCAGAATATTTGTGAGCACGCCAAACGACGAAAAAAACAGTACACCACGGAGGGAATTATACAGGAATGTACAAAAGCCTTGATGCATGTTTAGCTTACTCCAAGACATCTGAAACGCGAACTTAAAAGCAGAAATAGCGCCATATACTGAAAACCGAATGCATGTGGTCAGTCCAAGAAAACCGCATGTTGAACATTACTAACAAAATCACGAGGCGAAATTAATGAGTGAAGCAAATTGCGTTGTGCCAAAATCATTTCTTTGGAAAAAAAGTTATACAAGGACGCATTTTGATGCGTTAATAAAAGATTGCTCTCCGGAAACCACTCGACGGCATCTGTCCGAGATGTTGAGAATCCGCATTCGTCTTGGGGACATAATATAGAGTCAGATCATCGTTATATTTGATCCGGGAAACGCCTTTAATGGATTGAAAACGTCATAAATTAAAATAAATCGTGAAATTACTGTGACTTGTAGCACAACACAAGTAATTACTATAGATAACTGGCGACGAATATCACAAAACGTTTCACACAAGGACTCAGTTAGCGTATTGAATAGCACGAATCCGAGTATTTTTTAATAAAAACAGTATGACATGGTTTTTGAAATGTTCATGCATGAAAACAAACATCCGAAATCAATAGTGTCTACGCAAAATGCATAACTGATTAATCATTTTGATAATAATAATATTGTGACACTCTTTCAGATGTGGGATTAAAACCTAAGACTTTTTAACGGTAATCGTACCAAATGGATTTACGTCTTAGGCAGCCATAATAAGAAAACGCATTGAATAGAGAGATGCATGGATATATGATGACAAATATAATTGCACGATGAGGTTATGTAGACATTGGGTAAAAATTGGATTGGTCTTAATAACTGGAAAACTATGACGCTGGTCCATGAGTTTTGAAATAGGAATGTAGTTCATGTTTCGGCAACAGTGGATATAAGCAAATGTGTTCTTGTGTGAGGTATCCTGTATTGAGGGAGAGAGTGTGTGGCTGAATTCAAGATGAACCAGATAACTGTCTTCGTCATCATAGAAGACAGCCACACCGCGTAAATTTTGTTAATGCAAGATAGCGTCCTATTGGCGCATGGTTGACATCGTGTGTCCATCAAATCCCGTGTGATGTCCTGTAAAACACGGGGCGTTACTTTATCCCCGTATTAAGCTCACGAGAACAAAAAATCATCATTAATAAGTTCGATAAATAAAAAGGAAACAAGAAGGGGCGATTATACATAGAAGATGCAGAATAGGTTTACACGAATAAACGAAATAATAACGAAGGAAATTTGATAAAAACACAAATAAAACCTTCGATGTCTATAAAGTCGGGCAAACGAGCAAAAATGGCCAAACAAAGACAAATGGGTGTGGAAGAAGTGAACTATAACGACTTGGAAGACCACGAAATGAAAGAAATTCGAATGATGTCCCTCGCGGTCTAATAACGTGGAGAAACCGAACCGGTCTGTTGAAGACTGTATCAGGAGTACTATCAACGGGAAATGTTTTCATTTTTAGGATGGTGAGAATACTTTACTAGAAATAATGTCGGAAAACAGAAATCGACCCAACTGCGAATCACTCCGAGAAAAATTTGCTTAACTAAACCCCAGCAAGTTATATTAACGGATTTCAAAATTGTGATTTTTTGCGAAAACGTTCACTTTTCTTAAAGCGTAGCGGTTATCCTACACGATCGTGTTACTATCTATCTGTTCCTTCGACAAAATCTAAGCCTGTATATCAGCATTAAGATATTCCTTTTCGTACTGAATTTTCGTTGCATGAGATAAGGTGTGACGCTTTTCCATGGGGAACATTATGGCCGAATAAATTTTAAAAATTAGCTGGGGTTGTGGAACGATTAGCATAGATGCATGTCCCAGGCATCCACATTGAGAAAAAGACGTATTTAATGGAGTATTGTCCAATGTAGTTGAAGGCAGTGGAGTCTTTGTGTGATCCAGCGTGAGACGTATTGCAGGAGACTTTGAGTTAATTCACCCTAGATAAAATAGACAGAAATCTTCCACGTCATACAAGATGACTATCCCGTGTAAAGGGTAGGTTGACACAAGTTAGTGTACTATTGGTTCATGGTTGGGATTGCATGTCCTTGGAATACCGCGTGATGTCCCGGTAAAACACAGGATGTTTTTAAGGTTGCACGAGAACTCAGAGACCGCTATCATAATTAGTCAGCCGAATTATAAACAATGCTAAGAAATATTACATAAATAATTATTTGCAATTTTAAAATTATATTTGTTTAGTCGAGCGTAAAAACAGTCCCGATTTCCAAAATTAACGAAAATGCGATAACTAGTGTGCAAATGGCCAATTTAACTGCTGTGATTTCATGGGAGTTATTTAAGAACGAGGTAGTTATTTATGGCCGCATTGATGCCTACGCGATATTGGTTTGAATTGCGTGATTTTTCGAGGACTTCTTAATGCTGTCCTTTAGTATTTTTGTACCGCATTCTTCTTAGCCATTACTCTAAATCCCGGAATATTTAAAATCTCCCTAAATACGTTCAGGTCGACCACGTTTTCCTCTAGGACATATGTAATTAAATAAGCAGAACATGTTTTAGCATGATTTTGACATCAGCACTCAACAAGTAATGCTATATATCTGATGCTCTTTATTATATTATGTTTGACACATCGTTTTATCAGTTTTCATGTGTGACGCTCTTTCAGTTGGGGGATTCTGACCTCCTTAATGTTAGACCTTCACTGAGGGCTTTGTAACGGTAATCGTAGAACATGAATGCACGTTCCAGTCAGCCATTGAATGGAGGGAATGCGTATAATAACATACGTATGGTAACGGATAAAAATGCATGGCGAGGTTATATAGACTTTGGGCAGAAATGGGATGGGTTTTTATACCGGGAAAACTACGATGCTGGTCCATGAGTTTGGAAATGGGGGATGTTGCTCATGTTTCGGCGACTCTGGATGAAGGCAGCTGTGTCCTTGTGTGAAGTATCCTTTATTGAGAGAAAGAGTGTGTGGCCAGCCACCCCGCGTAAAAGTTGTTCATACAAGATAGTGTCCTATTGGCGCGTGGTTGACGTCGTGTGTCCTTCAAATCCCGCGCGATGTCCTGGAAAGACACCGGGGCGTTAAATATGCATTCTAGAGATGTGAGGTGCATGTTAATTTTCAATATACATATATATATATATGACAACAAATAATATACGTTTTCATTTGTATTAAGAATTGTTTTGCATCCCTTGATAACTATACTACGAGTCTTCGGGATCAGTTGTGTATACCATGCACATTTATCGAACTACGAGAGTAAGCGCCTTGTAATACGCCAGTTTTTATTCAAAGCAAAGAGATAGTATATCGATCGTAATTTATTTTATTTTGACAGGACCTCATTTGAAGGCGTGTCGGTGCGAGCTTTACCAATTGATTGTCTGGAAACCATCTTTTCCTCTTTGTCAAAGTTGTATGAGACTCCAGTATGGAATCCCGGCTACGAATCCTTATTTACATTTCTTTGTCTGATCGCCAGGTACCTTGATGACTGGATGTCAAACCACTCTGTTTTCCGCAACAAATGTTCTTGCAGCCTTTTTTAAAATCATATATAAATTTAATTTAATAACAATATACCAGGACTTGACGTCTATGTCGCCTACCATTCAACCATTCTTCGATAATCCTCTGACTGTTTTCGCCGTGTTTAGACGACGGGACAATCTATCCAGTCTACTTGTCTATGAACACCTGGAGATTGTCGACACGTGCCTGGGACATTTTTTCCACCAAGTCCGCCATGACGCCGCCCAATCCGACTTGTGGGCAAACGCCTGCCAACTGGGCTCAACCTTCATCGAGTGGCTTTTTGATCCCGATCTCACTTGGCACGCATGGCAACAGAGGTATGTGGCTTCATCTAATTGCAAGCCGTTTTCGTCATTAATTCTGCTGTCTTTTCATATCTGTATGTATCCTGGGCATTATTTTCTTCCAGGATGGCTTCCAATCAGTTGCCCCCAAAACCAGTCCTTCCGTGTAAAGGCAATGGATACTCCTCCACTTGGCTGCGAGGTAAATTCTCACATATTTTATCATGGCAGTTGTATCGCGAGGAATTTAATTTCGGGTCGGTAATCAAGCACATATTTTTTTCTCGTAATCTTACTAGATCTTCTCATCGCCGATTCGGCACGGCTCGCCGAAAAAAACCTGAAAATCGCCCTCGACCTACTGTGTGCCGAGGTTGCAACATCAACGGTTGGTTATTTTGCGGTTCTATGCACGATTTCTCTTGACATCTAAAAACGCTCCTTTTTCCTGCGCCCTTAATTAAACCGGACAAATTTGCGGATGAGGATGCTGGTGATTATTATCATTATTATTATCATTCATTTTTTGACCGCCTTTTCACCACCCAAGCCCACCTCGGTAACGTGACGTCAACGACGGGTTGGATAATCAAAGAAGAGTTTACGTGTGTAATTTCGCTTCTTGACGTCACGATTATCGACTTACGGGCACTATTTGGTGTCGAGGTGATTTGTTAAATTAGTTCAATGTTTTATTTGACCCAAGTTAAATATTGGGGTTTATTTACAATGGTACATGATGAAGTCAACTAAGTGGTATGAACAACGAACGTTTTCTGCAACCCTCCCTCCCTCCTCCACCATCAATCGCCTCTGCTCCTTCTGTCTCTTTCTTTCAATATTTATGTGTATCTTTCACGCATAACGACCTTTGTTATTGACAGTTGCCAGTGTCTCTGATTACCGTCCCAACCCCGTTTAACACATGTCATATTTGCTTTGACGCATCGCGAACTTTGCGATTTTTATATTTTGTTGTCTCCTCCGCGTCCCGAAATGTGAGGCACCACTAGTCGGTGTTAGTTGGCTGGTATCACACAATCGGGAGCGGCATGTCTGTGCGTCGGTTTTATGGTTTTGCAATTATTTTCACAAGCCAGATAAGCATTGCAATGCAGCATTAAATACACCCTCAACTTCTGTTCGTGACCCACTTTGCCGTTATCCTCTTGGAAATCTTTTAAAATCGCCAGTGTCATCGAATGTTCGAAGGCGTGCCCGCTTCCAGTGCGGCTTGATGTTCCTGTAGTCAATCCGACACACTTTTCACAAACTATTGTAGTGCTGCGCCAAGCGAAAGCGAAGAAAAACTAAAGGTAGGCCCTTGGTTTTGATTTTTATTCGTTGGCGCTTCTGTTCCCTATAATTTAGTTTCAACCCATCCTTCAGGGATATAATTTCCATTGATCACATAGGGTGGTTTGATTACTATTGTCGGCATAATTGGTTTAATTCCGCTTTGATGGTTTGCTTCCGATTATATTGATTCAATCCAACTGTCATTAGACTTCTTTCAAGTTTTCTTGTGATTGCAGAACCCGCCCAAACTGGTAAACTGCGTTGTTTAGTTGTTCGAATGCCGTGGAAGTGATTGTAACGCCGGCAATATCCCACTCTATGTCTCACCAGACCAGGTTTCGTCTTTCAAGATTTTTGTTTTCTCGAATGCCTCTGTTTTGGCCAAGATGTGTTGTTATAACACCCTGAAATAATTATTTAGGTTCAGTAGTTATGGCTCCGTGGAAATCACAAACGATCGACGCTACTGCATCCTGGAATTAGATTCCCGAGGTATTATTTGCAATCCCGTTCTTGGCCCCATTTGTGCGCCGGAACATGGGATGTAGGACTGTGTTGTAGCAGCAGTTCAGGTTCAAACTGGAATAGCGTTCCACTTGCATGCCCAGGACCCTATTGAAGCTAAACGACTGTTGATTTCAACACATTGAATTCCTCAACTGCGTAGATTTTGGGGGTCATTTTCTCACGAAAACACGGAACTGTAATACAAATCCCGCAACTCTTCGTTTTCGCATTCCCCGACTCGACAAGCATGTCCTAGCTCTATAGATACTTGTTGGGCATGCCGAGGTGGTTATTATTTTTATTGATCAGTTTTCTTATTGGCCTTAGAATAATAAGTATTGCAGGTCTTTCTAACGAGCCATCGCAACATATCTACGGCAGCTGATATAAAGACAATAGCTGGATCAACGTGAACCACACAGGTTCGAGCGTGTGTGTGTGCGTGCGTGCGTGCACGAACAGAAGGTTGCGCCCTTTCTTTGATCTCAGTTCACCTTACCCAACAGCTTTGAACTATTCCATGCGCGTGCGGTGGGCTTGGTAGGCTGTGATAGGTCGATAGTGAACTGCTTTAAGTGGGTGTCTTCGTATTCAGAAAAACTAAGGCAAATACATTTTGATGTAGCTAATGTGTTAACCTATCATAGCGTTGACACGGTCAGAATTTCGCAATGGATTCTGTTCTAGGAGTAGCAGCAGTAAATACCACTTATCTTTAGAAACAAATTGAAACAGCTAACATTGTCTTAATTACACATTTCATTTCCCAAGTTGTTTTTTATCCCCGTTCTTTAATTATTCAATGGGGCCCTTTTATTCTTATAATACAACTACTCTTGGAAATCGTATTTAGATTAATATTTTGATGCCCCATCGAGAGCCTGTTTGCATTGGCTGCATCTGGTCGACATGGCTATCATGCGTTTCAGGGTTAATTGACAGAAGACAGAATGCGGCGAGTTAGAGAGACAGTAGAAACGGATCTTTTGCTTTGCGTAGATAAGGAATGAAAAATATACGGGCTGCGAAGAGTGTACAACGTGTGAAGGGGCGTTAATAATGATAATCTCTTGAATGGAGAGCATAGGCAAGCCACTAGAAAACGAGATTATTTTAAAAAAAACACACGAAGGGTTAAGAAGTAGGAACATTTGAGGCCAGAGAAAATCACGGGGTAACAATATACAATAAGGGGAATTATACAAGTGTGCACAAAGAAACAGAGGCGAGGAAATTTTCCGAAGACGGTATCCACATGATCACTCCAAGATAACCGACTGTTGACATTAACTCCGAGGAATTTTTAGCTCGAGGCAATATAATGATAATAATTGTAGTGGCTTTATTGAGGTCACGAGGACCAAAACTTTCAGCATAAAACAAGACAGTATAACAAGTACTAGATATGAAAATTGTCTTTTAGTTCCTGCTTCACCTGCTCCGTTAAACTAAAAATCGGGACAAATAAGGAATGACCGAATTGCGATATGCCGCCGTTCTTGTGGGTATTGAGCGGAGTGAATCGATTTCCGGAGTGTCAGCATCTGTTCTCTGGGAAAACACAATGCAGATGCAGTTTGATGCGTTCAGCAAAAAACCATGTTAGTACCTCAGTTATGGCATCGTTTCCGTCTCTTATGTTTTGGTGTGGGTTAGATAATTAATTTTGAAGCCAATTTATCGATCATCTTTCCACGCCATCTTAGAGAGATGAGATAGGATGCAGGAGAGCGAAATAGTCGAGTTGAAGCAGAGGTTAAGTTCAAAATCGTCTCTTAACGGCTTTCGCTACGGTATCAAGTGAAGAGTGTGCGAGGATGGTGTGACGGCGTCCAGAGTGCTTCTATTTGGTTCATAAGCAAACTGGAGCGTGTCATCGGCAGTTTTTATCGTGTCCTCCAATTTAAAGAGGATGTTCTTCTCAATCACGTTCAACCACACAGCTGAGTTTGTAATATGTCTGTGCTTAAAAGGTCCCGCGGAACTATTGACCGTTTTCGGAGTAGCTGTTATAGCGATCTCTCTCAATTCCAAAGGAAAAGAGCATTCTCCTAGTGATTAATTGACGAGTTGGGTGACAATCGAAGAAATCTCGCTGTTACAGATTTTCCGAACCGCGGGTGGGAGCCTGTCCAGACCAGACTCCGTTGGAGGTCTTGATGTCAGCCAAATGTTGGAGACATAGGATTCGTGGGCGGGTAGGAAAGCACTGAGATTGTTGTTCTGCACACTAATTGGTCTCTATTCCACATTCATTGTCCAGAGTTTTACACTTTAGTAGAAATGTTCTCACCGGTTCAAACCGAGCCCCCAGCTACTCCATAGCAATTTAGAGCCTTCGCGCGTCGTCAGAACACCTATCTCATAGTCAAATCGTAAACCCGGACTCGAACCCCGCATCTCGAGGCCTCTACCAAGGCAGGGCGTTTTCGTTCCGATTATATATCTAACAACCTCGAATGCACGTCCACCTCCTGCTGGTTGAAAAACTGCCATTTATATGAGTCAGTCACAGTTCATCACACCCTGTAGCAATTTTAAGGCATCGATTGGATTAATCATCACTGGGATTATTTTATCAATAGTTTCGGTTGCTAAGTAGGCGTGGCCACGTCGACAGTCGACTAATAACCCATTGTCCTCAATGCCTACCTGTGCCCTGGCAGCCAGTAATCCTGTGGCGAATTACCGAACCCTGCCCACTCCGTTCCTCTTTCTCTACCCCCCACAGACGGCTGCGTGGACCTCACTGACCTCGGAGCTTCTGGATTCCCTCGTCGATGCGGCGGCCGCGGCGGCAGATGACGAAAACGGAGCCGATGGGCGCGCCCAACTCTTGATCGAATCACTCACCTTCTTTATCCAACGCCTCATCGTCATGGATGAGAATCACGTGGGTGCTTTGGATTCGTTTATGACGTTGAGGCCTGACAAGTCGGGCGTGTTTGTGTGTGTGCACCTGTAATCCAGCGATTGTGGAGCGGCTGGTGATTTGCGGAAATCGGCATCACCAGGGATTTAACCAGCCGGACTTCCGCGTTTATTGCTTAAGCGTTGGATGATACACTGGCGGCCACTTTCACCTCCCCTTGGGGTGGGATTGGGGAGGCCAATTGTAGAAGTATTTCCAAAAAGGGGATCTTCTCATCTTCAAGCAGGACTTAGCTGGACGAAAAAACGTGCCGGTATAATGCCTTGTGATGCCGCCATTGTGCGTTTGGTCGAAGTAGGTTTGTTTGCGCGTGGTATTTACCTTTTACCGACCCCTTTGAATGAACGCGAGACGAAGCCATGATGTGCTTAAAGCAATATATGTCCATACTCCGATGTATAGTCTCCGGTGGCCCGATGCGTATCTGTGAGTATCTTCTGTCTCTCTGTTGGTGAAAGACCTGGGTTAGACTCCCAGGTGAGGCCACCTCAGGCCTTACTATGGACGCCGGGACCAGTAAAAGTATTCTCCAGAATCGCCATTCAAATACCCATAAACCGTTTTTTCCTCTGGCAGAATAGAGACCGCACAAATATTGTTTATTTAAATGAGTAGTTGATAGGTGGCCTTTCCAGAGCACCAACCGGCTTTTATCGAGAGGGAATCCCTCATGTATCTGTGTCGCCCTGCAAGGCATCAGCATGACGTCTCATTTGTCCACACAGTCGCGTAGATGTGTCCAACAGATGTGTCCCTCAGCAGTATCTCATATTCCATCACGGACAGCGATGCTTACGGAACTGCAAAAACAAGATTTTATGGGAGAATGTTTCCAGGGTAACAAAGCGGCACTAAAATGTCCCACGCTTTATCAATCACGCGAGACTGCAGCTGTTTGGGGCAACTCGCCCAGGACATTAATCGCTGCTAACGGCCTGTTGTTTCGATTAGTAGTTGGCCGTTTATAATAATAATAATAAAGTACATGTCTGCCATCTAATCGGTACTTATTTTGGCGTAGTGTCTCGGTTCTTTGTTTCTGTCTCCAATGGCGGACCGGTTTTTGGAGCAGGTTAGGCGTTGGGTGTGTTCGGCGTTGGGTGTGTTCGGCGTTGAATCAGATTAGTTGTCAACGCAATCGACACGACTCATCGAAATGTTTTGGTACTTTAATGCAGCGCGCCGCAAACCCCAAGGAGGCAATGCAGTCCTTTTGCCGCGTTTTCCTCAACCGGAAGATCCTTCCACCGTCTGACCTCCGTAAGTTGCTGCCACTCATCAAACTCTTTCCAGTGCATTGCTTCTTTGTCCCGACTTGATCAGCCTACCGTTCATATTGTTATGACCTCTTATCCCCACCAAACGGAAGACAATAAGAAGACGAAGATGCTCTAGAGAAATTAGTTGGACTGTCTAATTCATTAACGGGTTAGGGCCTATTAGGGACAGTCAGTTAATTAGGAGAATGCGTGGACGTCAGTGTCGGCCAATGAATGATGGCGGACGTAAGTAACCTGGAGTGACCTCCTGACACGCATGGTTCTGTTTGTACATTAAGGATAACCACGCAAGGAATCAATGAAGAGAATTAATGCAAATACCAGATTTTTAATTGACGAATCCAAGGGTTCCCCAACACAATCCAGTCAATTAACTCTGGATCAACACGATGACCCCAAGCATCTTAGTGGATATGCCATCTATGAAGTTCGCTAATCATCTGGTAGAGTAGGTTGTATCCGCACAAAGACTAAGTAAGCGGAAGCCAAGCCGCGTCAAATTGCCGATAATTAAAGCATACACGTCCGAATTTAAAAGTCAAATTGCCCGAGAGAAGTATTTTTGTTCGAATGGTGCGTGTGTGTGTGTGATTTCATGCGGTATTTCTCAGGCGTTACTGGAGAGTTTGAATGACCTACTTCAAAACAAATTCATTTGGGGGGTGTAGGCGATACCCGCAGTTTCTAGAAGTCTATTCTTGATTGCCGACAAAATTAGTAAATATTTGTTCTGTCTTTGTTCTTGTAGTCTGTATCGCCACCTTGGAGCAAACCTCGGCGGCCTTCAAAGTGATCCTTAGTTCCAATTTTCGTCTCCTTCTCCCCGTCGTTAAACGCAGCCTTGAATACTCCCTAACGTCCAAGTGCAGTCTTGCACACCTCTTCGGCGTGCTCGCACTGGCTACTACGAACCACCGATTGGACCTTAAACTCACCAATGGCGAGGAACCTCCCTGGGAGGTGGGATTCACGAATGATGGTGGACGGTGTCACCGGGAGGCGCTTCAATGTGGCCTCTACTCGGAGCTGTTTGAGGTGTTGAAAAGCCATGCCGCAAATGATTCTGTCTCCGTGGGTGAAAAACTAGAAATTATGGAGGCTCTGTCCTCCTGGGTAAGTTGTGATAAATCACTCCTTCCTAGCCTAACAATTACTTTAACTTTTGCTTGGATCTACAGTCTTCTGTCTTACCTATACCACTTTAAACAGCACGAAAGTTAAACGCTCACTCTGGAATTTCGAATCCAAGTCGACATCTGAATTCTTGGGCGTTCTTTTTAACATAAAGTTATCCTGTAGTCAAATCCTCCAGGATCCTCGGTCGAATCGCATCAAATCCTTCATGGACGCCTTTATAATTCCCCTTATAATATGATGTTGCCCGATCGTGTTTACTGGCACCCGGTGTTCTTACCGTTTGAACATCCGTGGTTTTTTAAAATAGTATCGTGTTCTAGTGCGTTATCTATGCACCCGCCAACGTCCTCAATTCTAGCACGCCAATTCGACCAATTCTTCGACCAATGCATGAAGACTAAACCGTTAAATTTCCAGAAGAACGGCTTCATATCGCAACACGTTCCTTACCTGTCACTATTTTAGTTTCTCCAAAAGAGATGAGGCAAGAACTGAATAATGACGGTTTTGAACCTCGTGACCTTAGTACACCGAATACCAGTTTTATTAAAATTATAAACAAAACATTTGCGAAACCCGCATGAGAATCGTTCGCGCGGGTGTGACTATGTGGGTTTTTTTCTCAATAGTAGTAGTAGAAGTGGTGGTGTGTTGTCTTAGTATAATCCTCGTAGCATTCGTTGTTCTTGCTGGGACTCGGATTTGCTAATTTCGGTGTCTGGTCCCTTGAAGGATGAGCCAATGGTCCCAGTACCCATATCGGACTGTTGGAGTTGTTATCGGTGTCTCCGAGAATCGCATCTTTCCAAATCTTTCGCTGATAGTTTTGCACATATCTGCGGCACCGCAGTCTCTTAAACCGGTTATTTGGACGAATTTTGCGTAGAATACCGGCGTTTCTGCTTTGCACAGACTATCTCTACTAGAGGATAAACTGGCTTCCGATCACGAAGAGTCCCATCGCTGCTGGCTTAAATACGTTACAGTTGATTTATTTAAACATGTTGTCGCTCAATTTCTAGGTCGATGGCTCAGCGATCAGCCATTGGCTATCCCAGACCCCCCCTTCTTCCTCCACCCCTCCCAACGACAACTATCCCGGCTCCGCTACCAGCACAACCGCTACCGCTTCACAAACTCTTCTCCGATCACATACCGTAAACGATGGGGACGCCTTCAACCTGCTGCTTTCACTCGCTGCCGAGTTTATTCTTGAATCCAAAGAGGAGGATGACTGCGGTGTTGGCGGCGGCGGCGGCGACGACGACGACGACTTGAAGTCCGCGTCTTTCGGCTACCTCGAGGCAGCCCAAGGTCTCCTCTCGACGGACACCAGCAGGGGCAGAAAGAATCTCTATGAATGTAGCCTGGCGGGACTCATTCGACACGTTGTGGTGCCCTTTCTGCTTCGTGCTTTTGACCGATGGGATAACATTGACGCCCAGGTAACACACTACTTACTATCTATATCAGTAGTTATGTGTGTGGTGGTCCGGGCGTAGCGGCGTTTGGCTGTTATATAGTTTAGGTTCCCCGTGTACTCCTGTGCTGATTAAGCTTTTAATGATGCAGCGGACACTCCCACCTGGGACTCCAATTTTACAGTACGTCTTAATGAAAATACTAATGAATCGGGCGGAAAAGGTTTATCTTGTCTTCATAAACTAGAATGCGCCAGGGTGTATTCCGTGTGTTGCTAGGGTGGGTTGGTGTCTCGAAGACTGGACGTAGAAGGTCGAGAACATTTCCGGGAAGTACGATTATGGATTTCACCCTTGGCATTTCGGTAGTGCTGACATTCATTTCGTCTACACAGACCAGAGGGCCGTGACTCAGGAGAGGGTTCATTTGAACTATTCTGTGCATTTAGAAAACATTAGTAGGTGCAGCGTAATCATCCTTGTTTACGGAAATTCTCTGCTCTTCGCTATGTCATGTTTTTTAGTAGTTGGGCAATTATGATAGACGTATGGGAACCAAATTTGGAAATCACCGGATCATTGTGATTTGCAACCGTTCTTGCGGGAATACAGTTGTTATTACCTTTGCTTAGGCCCTGGCTTCTCAAGGACCAATGAATAATTAATTGATGAGATTAACCGGAGAGCGCCGAAATGACTTTCTCTTGTTCGCGGATAATGAAAAATGACAGGGGAACAGGGAGCATAATTTAACCATAAAATATTTCCTATTATGGGATGGATTAACTGTAAGGTTCACCTCGATTAGCCTAGTAAACTGTTACCCTGGTATTTTGCCGAAAAAACAGAATTTTGCCCCGATGCTAGTCGATAAACGGGAGTTTGCATCACGACCCTTTATGTGGTAGTTGTTGGTATAACCGAGACCCACTCTGTAATTTCACTTGATCGAAGAATCAAGGACTTTTCATAAGACGAATACTCGGGCCATAACTCCCACCTCTTTGGGGTTCTGGGGATGCACCTGTGGTGAACCATCGCGGGAAAGGAGACTCCCATACGACCTCCTCAACCTCCCACAAGATCGGCCCCGGTTGTTGTTTTGTCCCTTGGACCACTTTTAGATAAAGTGCACCAGTGATGAGTCGCGCCCACGCCATGAGGAAGCCAAACACACACTCGGACGCCTGACGGACAGCCTCTTCATTCTTCTCAAGGTCGTCGGCGTCCACTCGGCATCTCTGGAGGACGTATCGTCAATTTTATCGCTTTTCCGGCACGATTGTATCAAAAAGAACCGAGTCACCACCCTCCTCAGGGTAGGTTCATGACCTTTTCTCTAGATCTTGTTTTCGTGAGCCTATCCTCTACTACCAGAACATGAGTCGGCTTCATGGATGTCATTTCCACGAAGAGACTTGAGAATATTGTACAGGTGGTGGCGTCCCAGGTTCCATGGGCGGCCCAATGGTGTAAATGGCAGCATCCTCGCTCTGGCAGTGAGAGACCTGGGTTCGACTCCCATGTCAGACCACCTCGGATGGCCCTGGGGACGCTGCCTGTAAGCATATTCCCGAGAAACGGCATGGAAATCCCCACGAAGACGGTTTATCCTCTGGTAGGAGATGGCCGGACAATGTTAAGTATTTTTGTCCCCGGTGCCACCCGATCTCGAATCCAGGAAACACGGAACATGTCGACAGTAAATTCTATATAAATTCCATGCATTATTTGGTTGGCATTTCTCCTAATTGCACAACGTAGCATTCATATTAAAATCAGAATGACCCAAAAGGCTTTGCCTAACTCGGTGTAACCATTTATTGCTAACTTCTTATGGGCGAGCCGAGTCACCAGTAATTTTGTGTCTCCTCCGAAGTTTAATGGTATCGTCATCGTGTCAATTATGGCCGAAATTTGAACCGCGTGTCATTTTACTGGAACGGGTGGCCGAACGATTAATCGTTGAATACATATGTAACAATTCCAACAAAATCATTTAGAATGGTTGCACACGAAACGAATAACCGGAAAGTCCCATTTGATGGTCATTTGTATTTTTAAGTTTTTCCAATCTTTCTCCAACGATTCTAAAGGTTCTACCGATTACCTACAGACTGTTAGTTGTTCGCACAACCATTTCAGGCATATACTGACCCCATTAGCATCGACACAGCGTGGAAATTTACTGTCGGTGATGCCATTAAAAGACGTTTCGTGTAACACGCATTTGCTTTCCTCTAGTAATCACATCGGCGTGTGCTGCTTTTCGTTGCCATAGCACTTCAGTTGTTGTTGTCATTTTTTGATTGATCGCAGCTGCAAGACTTCCAGACCGCACAATGCTGTCACACCTATCGCAAATACCTAGTCTTTGTTCTTGGTGAATCAGGTTCGATTATCCAAGGAGTTTATCAATGCTCGCTCGGATTTCATGTTTTTCAGTTGTCTGGTGTGGTGCGACAGACAGACAGCCCACCCATCCACCGTCCTAGAATATTGAATTGTGCTCCAGAGAGCGCGTCGTGAGTGTTTGCGACGGCTGTTATTGGCTAAATGTTGTGGTGGCGAACACAAGCTGAGCTTACTGTACTCAGTATAAGGTATTATAAATATCGACCTGAATGCTTCCATCGCAATCGATAATGGCGCGAATGTGTTCCCTTTGGTTTCCTTCAAACATACCTTATATTAACTCTTTGATTTCTCTCGACCAATAGGAGCCAGTGGCTACCTTCATACGAAATTAATATTGGCACGCATCAATTGCGCATGAGGTGTTCTGATTATTTTGGCGGATGTTTGTTTCTTGCAGACTCTCGCTAGTATAATTCGACCGACGCAATCGCCAGTGCTTGGCCAGCCAAATGGAAAGTTCTCCTGGTTCGAATTCGAGCACCCATACAGCAGTCTCCTCATTCTGCCTTCAGAGGAAGTCGACGAATCCTCGACTTCGTACGTTACCTCCTCCTCCCAAATTTCTTCTTCTTCTACTACTACTACTACTGCTACTACTACTACTACTACTACTACTACAAATACTACTACTCCTAACTATAGGTTCTATGGTGTCGTTCTCTTCCCAGTTGTCTTACAGTGTTTGTATAACCTTCTGTTGACACGATGGTTGCCCGTGTTCTCTTCCTATGAGGTGTTCGCAACGGATATATTGTTAACTTCTTATAATCTCTCCAATTATTCAACCAATTGGCTTTGTGTTCGTTTCGTTTAAAATCCACGGTTTCCCGATGGTGCAGCGGTCAGAATCCTCGCACTGTTGGTGACAGACCTAGGTTCGACTCCCGAGTCAAGCCACCACCATGGGTGGCACTGGGGAAGCCGGCATCTGTAAAAATAATCCCGAGAATCTTCATGGCAACACTCATGAAGCCAGTTTATCCTCTAGCGTGAGATTTGAATAGAGTGTTAAATCTACAGTGATAGTTGATTTTTATATTTTCCTATAAAAAATAGTCCAAATAACTAAGTGAACTTCTAGTGGATCGCAGAAATACATCTAATTGGACCCTAATTTTTGCGTCATCGATAAAAACACCAATTTCAATAAGGCTATATCCACCGAGAATGTCGGTGCACAGCATTAAAAAAGGTATGAAGCCAGATTATATAGTTACCATGATTGTCTTTCAGTAAATCGACCCGAAGTTGACATCGGGTTCACGAATTCTTTGTTTTTGTCTCTGGTATTCTGCCAAACCACACGGAGCACTTCCATATTTGTCTCGTGGAGTCGATGGTCACGTAGAGTCCACGAAACGAACAACAGAGAGTCGTTGACGACCACGACCACCAACGTTCACCTCCTGCTACTTTGCGCTTCTTTAATCCTCATAACCACAAACACAATAAGCATTCTTTAATGTCACCATCTACAGCCGATTTTAATTGTTCTCTTTCATTCGGTTCAGAAAACGCCTCAGTCGTTTTGTTTCCGCATCGTCCACCTCCGTGCCGGAGAATAGCAACACCGACTCTCTTGAGAACTGCCCTCCCAGTTACCCCGGGGACCAGGGCATCAGTTTCTTCCAGTGGATCTATCTCGATGCCCTGCCTCTTACCGCACCGCCTGGTGGCAACACCAATCCCCAGCGGCGCTACTGTCTCTTTCGAATGCTTTCCGTAACGGGAAACGGTCTTGAAGTGTTCCTATCTGAACGAGGTTGTCTAGTTATCGCGGTTGCCCAAAAGGGCGTGTTTTCATATGCGCCGGTGAGTGGTTTACGTGCGGCAATCACAGCAATACCCGTTTCATTGGTATTATGTGTACTTGCATCATTGGAGGTTACACTGACCTACTGTTTTCCAGCATCAGTAATAGTTTTGGTGGTACCACCATTAAGAGGCAAGCACGCACCAGCGTCCAAGAAGATGTCGTTGTCGCGAATGATCCGGAAACCCGCATCCACCCAGAGTCACACACACACACTCTGGAACACCAACAAAACCACAGCCACCAGACCCCATTCTACCCAATCACCACCGTGTTTTTTTACACAAAGCACCGAGAATACCCAATTACGTTTTCTTGCAAAGCATTTTCCGATGCTGCCAGTCGTTTTCAAGGTCGTTTTGGGGTCTGCCTGTCGAATAAGAATTTGTTTTTCAAGTCTAATTAGAGGGCGTTTAACCACAAACCGGTCGAGCGGCTTAAACAATTAGCAGTAAGGCTATTAACCTCTAATTGGTATATTGTGTTGTCGTTCTTTTACTTCTTTTTCTTGTTCTTCATTCTGTAGATTTGCAGTCCTGCGCGCATTCCCTTCGGCAAGTGGGCGGCCCTCTGCATGGTCTTTTCAAACGCCAAAGGCTTCTTCTCCAAATCCACACTGACAGTTTACATGAATACCGACAAAGTGTTTGACGGCGACTTCAAGTACCCGCTGTTCAAAGAGGTGAGTTGTAGTCGTGGTTAGCAGCTGATCGGTGTGGGTGGCTTGCTCTCCGGAGGCCTACCTACTGCGCCCCCTAGTGAACTGTGGAATTTAAACCATGCGTTGGCATGGCGACGCCTTTGTTTGTGCACCACGTCACCGTGTGCTCGTTTTCTCGTGGAAATGTTGACTGTGTGTCCCATGTATACTTTGTCCTGCTTGTCAACCGTTGGCCTCACCGTTTTAGCTTTCTTGGGATTTGTCGCATGTTGCAGTTGGGGCTGCAGAATCACGCGGTAATCTAGGAGAGACTCCATTTGGGTGAATCAACGACGCGCTGTTCACAATTGGTGTCAACGATGTTAGCCTCTAAACCGCAGTCTAAAACAAACAATTGTCGACATGCTTCTGATTAATAGCTGCTGATACATGGACGCATTCGGGTTTGTAACAGATAGCAGTTAAGAGCCGAAAAAAGAACATAATGGGGGAATTTAATGGATATTAACAGGATATTAACGAATATATTATTCATGTCATAAACAATCAACAAGAGGGTCGTCTTATGCTTCCATGATTACCACCCGTTTTCATCACCACTGCTGAAGATGTCAGCATCCCATATCTTGCACGGTGAGTACTCCAGGATGTCAGGCCAAGCGTTTGCCTCTCGTAACCCTCTACAAAGCAGAATTTATTTTTATCCCACACAATAGTGATTACATTATGGTCTTAATAAAGCAACTATGGCCGTTGTATACACAGAGCCTTTTTTAGAATTTAGGATATGGCATTAGACGTGTGTTATGCGATGGGATTTCTTTATTTAGGGCAGCAGTAGCAGATAATTTTCATCATTAGCGTGAGTATAAAAATGAAAGGTTTAATGGTAGCAGTTATTATGATAAATGTGGTAGTAGGAGACAGTTTTGTCGACATGGTGCGTCAAAAAAGTGATGAGAATGGGAGATGAGCTTTGTCGGTATACCGTTGCCTTAATAGTGGTAAGGTGTATGGTTAGTTGAACGACAACTCCCGTGATTATAAGACGCTTAGTGGCGGCCTGCAATGCTTCTTCTGTACCTCTGATACACGCCAACACCATTACACCGTCCATCCGCTCCTCTCGAGAAATATTTTAGACAAAACAGCAAATTGGCCCCACCAATCACACGACGGGGCTTCAATTAGAGGCAATTTCGTGTTTTGCCATGGATGCGCCGTCGTTTCACATTTATTTTGTTTTCACTTTCATCCCTCGTTGCATAATTGCGTTCTGGTCATGTTTTACGTGCCATCGTTTTGGCCCTGTCGACCAATTAAAAGTCTAAAAACCCTTATACATGTCTTTCAAGTTTGATTTTTGTTTGCAAATTCTTATTAAATACCAATTCAGGATGTAATGTCACCGTCTATTTATTGGTATATATTAAAGAGGGTCTACAATTAATAAATGATGTTTTACAATTGTCCCCCGCGCGCACGCTTGCAGATTTCGATTCTTCTGGTGAGAACAGCTGGATGGTTTAACGGGAAAAAATAACCTTCTCGGACGAAGCTCATTTGGACATTTTAAAACCCGCTGCAATATGCTGAGAATCCTTTACACTCCTTTCGTGCTACTTTTCAGTGCACATTCTGGTCTGGCTGTGTCATTGGCGGTGTCCTTGAGCCCCACTTAAGCAGAAATGACATCGAAGCTTTCACAAAAGGAATCGACATCTCTTAGTGTGCAGGCGGGGGACAGTTGCAATTTCTAATTTATCATTCTGTTATACGTAACAAAAAACAGAGGAGGAATTTGCATTTGAAATATGTGTAGTATTAGATTTGAAAAGAAGAAACTGTAACTTGAAAGACATGTATATAACAAAACGGAACCACAGCTTGGGTCTTTATTACACCTTTTAACCAAGCCGGATCTCTCATTGGAACACAAAGAGACGACTAGGAGAGAAGTGGAGTTAGTCCGTTGGGATGCTGACTTAAGCCATTCATTGTGTGTGACCGACCGATGGCAACCCCATTACTGCGCCCAGGCGAGTATGTGTCTGAAAAAAATGTGTTTTCACGATGGAAGGGACAAGAATAGTACATTCCACTCGAAGGGTCGGTAAGTAAATCTGGTATTTGGTCTCTTATTCAATGAATATTTGTGGTGGCGACACTGAAAGGTTCCTTCACGCCAGAAAAAAAACAGAGTGAATAAAACCCGTTTCCATCACTATTGGTGGCCTGATTGGTTGCCTTCACCTCTTGCCTTAGGACATTCTCCTGTTTCACTATGGCGGCTGCCCACCCTGGGTCGAAGAAACCTGCTACTCAGGCCTTGCACTCCAACTCCACTCCAAGAAGACCGGTACTTCGCCTACACCGTCGACGTCTCAGTATATTTGGTCGGCCCTCGGCCTCACAGGCGGTGCCTCCAGCGGTTCCAGAAAAGGGGGCGAGTTCGACAAGGGGGGTCCCCGACAGGTTTCCATGGGCGAGGAGCGACACGCCTGGGGTCGTCTGGAATCCTTCAGGGGCCGGCTCTCCTATGTGGTTGTCTTAAACGAGACGATATCAGAGGCCTTTGTCCAGTGGCTTGTCCAAGGCGGTGAGTCATGCTTTCCCATCTCCCACTTACTGCTATTTTGGTTTCATTCGCTTTAAATTTAAAGGACTGCCCAAAATTCACACCCACCGCTGCCAGTCTTTGGTAATCGTGAATTTTTGAATCATTTACAGAGAACGTCGAGGTTGTGCGATTTATGGACCACCCGAACCGTGGGAAAGATATGTTTTTTATGGGCAGATGATCATTAATTATATTCGTCAAACGCGAAGGCACTGTGTGTGGGGGCAGTATAAGTATCAGGAAAAAAGCGCGAATAGCTTGTAAGATGATCACTCGCCCATCTTAAAGTGCGCGGAAACCCACAACGATGTTAATGTCGCCTATTCTGTTTCATCTCGTTTGCGCAGTCGAAATGCGTTCACGTGATGCGCCGAATTTCAACAATTCAACCGATGCCCGCTTCTTTATTTCCCTTACAGGCGAAAACACGTGCACTCTAATCACTGACCTCATTCTGCAGAATCCACAACAACGAGTCCTTTTCTACTATCACGCCAAAGCAGTCAATGCGACAGAAACTGTTTGTCTAGACTTGGCTCTCAGTGGAGTTGGACAGTCTTGCCGATGTGAACTGGTCTTCGACGCCCTGAGTCTACCGGCTTACCTGCATGGAGCCCAGTGGCTGACGTCTACTTCGCTTGTCGTAAGTGACGGGCTGTGATAAACCACCCTACTTATTTGGATTAAGTAGGCGTTCGTTTTTATTTTAGAATGTAGCATTGTCTCGCTCTCGTCCATAGAGATTTGTTAGATGAGACTGTGCCCAGCGACAAACCCCGAGGACGCATCAATGTTATAGTGGCTAGCGAATGCGTCAGCGGTTGTGCAGGCAATTTTTGGAACGAGAACACATTGTATTGCTCCAAATTCTTTCTGTCTTCCCGGAACGTTTCCTGAATTGATCAAAATATATAATCTTCAACTATAAGCTGGTAGAGCGAAATGAGTATCTCGGGCGTAATTTTAAAATCGTATTATCGCAAATCGATCTCCCAATAGTATTATTTAAATGTTATTTTGTTTATTGCCGTGATTTAGGATGGCTTTTGTGAAATTTACAGTGCACATTAACACACCATCTCTTCTTGAAGCCATTAATTTCCGCTATTTATGCTGTCCGCGTTTGCCCTGCGGCTTTTCAACTGCGCTATGTCAGGTGCTCCAACAGGAAATCGTGCATTTTCGAAAAAAATGTTGCCCGTCCTTTAAGGAAATGACTGAAGAACCCAAACGGTTCCCCAAAAAAGACAAGAGCAATTAATTTCATTTTATTGTTTGGTTAAATGTCTCACTCCGATGCAGACAGAGACAGAGAACACGCCAGACATTGCATGCTGCTTTTCTTTGATCAGACGTTGGTCGTCAACACCATCAGGGTCACTAAAGCCATTACTGAAATTTATGTTCATTTAAATCCCGCAAAAATGCCTGGTTGAATCCGATTCTCGGTTAAATATTGATGAATCATCGCCGAAAATCGCATGGAAATGGTCCGCTGTGCAATTACCCTTGGAGTGCATATGTAAATTGAATAGAAAGGGAATTTGGTTGCGCATAAAAGCCCCAATGATAACAAAGACACAGAATTCTTCCTTTTTTGAAACGTGACCGAAGTCGAATACCATTTGAACTAGTTTTTTTCTCACAAAGTGGATCGAAACGTTACAAGAGCAATGAGAAAGTGTTGCAAAGTATGACAGAACTTGTACGATACCGTATCATATACCTAATTGAAAAATAAATACATTTTAATGTTGTTTTTATAATTAGCGATTTCTTATCAGTTTCCCTAATATCAATTCAAGCACGCAATATAGTCATTTTGATCGTTGTTGTTGTCGTTTATGTCCAATAGGATTCAATTCATCGACTGGGTGGCCTCCAATTTCTCATGCCGCTCTTCGAAATCGTTGGTCAATATCCGGACGGCGACCAGAGTCCGTGTGATGCCGGACTGTTTGCCGACCTAACCACTGCAGTATCGGAATTCCGTGACGCAATGGGAAGGCAGGTATCGGAATCCCCTGACGGCGGCGAAGAATCCTCTTCGCAGGTTCTGCAGCCTCCTTCCGCGTCTTCTTCCCTCACGGCCGCTACCGATCTGAAACCAAGATACTCCGATTCCGCAACACCCATGGACGGGTCTGCCAAACAAACCGTCCTCAACGCCTCCATAGAGCTGCTTCAATTAGCTGCAACGTTGGAGACCACCACAACACCCAGATTGACGTCCAATCTTCCAGGTTCGTTGTTTTTCTGAAGAAGCTATTCAAACTATCGAAAACCCGGAATCGCTCACACATTTTCCGTGCCTTCTTGGATCTGCCTTCGCCGAACAAACAATCGAAATAGGCAACTAAATTATTGCAAACACTGTCATAACACCGATCCGCTAACAATGTCAGAACTCTGCACACACAAAATGCACTTTGTTCTACATCTTAATTTTAGTAACTGCACGTCTCACCAGCCGTGTATCGACGCTGTTCAACTTTGTCCAGGCCTTCTTGCAAGCTGACACGCGAGTTCGACATAACTTCATGCATCCCAACATCGTGATGGCCTTCGCACATCTTATCAACTCAGTATGTTCATTTTGGAGAGAATCGATCCATCACGTCACTTGTTTGACTGTCGATGGTGATGATGATGATAATGCTGATTCTGATGCTGTTGAAATACGCAATGTATCTCTCCAAGATTGACCCACTGCAACTGAGCGTGCCTGCTGTGCTGAGTTTCCACTCCATGGTTGCCATCTGCACCTCCTCGTTCCTCTCCGACCTCGACAGTCGCATCCAGGCGCTGGGTGACCTTGACCCCGCCGCGGTGCGCCTGGCCGAGCGACGGACCGCCCACGAGGGCTTCCGGTTGCGGTTCACCTTCATCCTGCAACAGCTCTTCCTGGATTGGAACCTCTGGTCCAAGTTGTCTCCCGTGGCCGCGCTCCAGCATGTCCGGTCGCTGCTCAAGAGCGTCAAGGACCACCGGATGGTCTACCGAGCCCAGATGACCGTGGCACGCCTTCTAACGGCTGTCGGATTCTATTTCGCGTGCGTAACGTCTGCTACCGGTGGTGAAACACCCGTCTAGGTCTTCCGGGTTCTAAACTGCGTCAAATTTCCTCATAATTTTAAGAGCGGGCTGGGCATTGCGGCGTGTGCTCCGTCAATACAGCGACTTGAATGCCGTGTGCCGGAATTTAACAAGCCTGATTTCCACGTGTTGTCCCTGCGTTGCCTGATATAGCATCCTTGTTTCACCTCTTTAGGCGGCACTGGGGACGCCACTTGTAAAGTATTTCCAAGAACCTTCACGTAAATGTCACCAGGAAGCCGGCTCTTCCTCTGGTAAAAGACGAAGGCCGCACGAAATCATTATTTGAAGAGGGGCGAGTTATTGTGCCCCATCCTTCACCTGTCATTTTATGTGTTTGTAGAGAAGCTGTGTTACTCTGAGTTTTCCATTCTGTTCGTACGATCCGTGAGCGTTAGGTCCAGGATTCGCAGGACCAAGGAGGCAGTAGCAATAGTCATGGTTACTGCTAAGTGGCTGCCTTCTTACGTCCTTTTAGAATAAGGAGTCTGATATTCCCAGCTGTTGAATATCAACGTTTTTCGTGATAGCCTCCAAGTCCCTGGATTCCCGGCACACGCCACCTTCTTACATCCTATATTGACATGAAGTGCTCTAGGTGCACCAGTCTGGCGCGAAACCATCTTGTTTTCTGACGTAGACCCTTAAAGCGGTTTCCACAAAACACTTATACACTTCTGGAACGGACGCGCATTTCATTTCGCCTAGGCCTGTCTTCCCCATACCCCATCCGATCTTTAAATTTCAGTGATTGGTTCATTACGCGCGCATCTCGGGGGCCCATTCAGTTCAAGGTCACTTCAGACCTAACTTTTCTATTAAGAATCCGCGGACAACCGAAATGTAGGCCAGGTCACCCTGGGTGGCATTGGGAGCGACACTTGTAAAGTATTTCCAAGAACCTTTACCATGAAGCCGAGTTATCCTCTAGAAGGAGATAGCCGCTTAAAAATAATCGATTGGATCAGCCTATGTGTTTTGATGAGGTTGTGTTTTCGGTTTTAGTCCTAAAAAGGCAATCTGCCAGGTCATAAAGCCAGTCCTCCAGTTGCTGCCGCCTGAAATGTATGACCGAACCGAGGTTTCTCTTATTGAGGCAGTTAATGTCCTCCTGAAGAACATTCGTCAGGCTTTCTACTCCATCCTTCGTCAACTTCTTTCAAAGGACGCCACAATAGCCGACATGCGAGCTCTATTCTGTTTTCTTGAATCGCCCACACACCCCGACGTGGTTTGTTATTTCATTTCTACTCGCGCTTTTATAAGTAGCAACTATATATTTATGAAATACTTTGCATTCCAATTATATCGGCTTTTAGGTTTCAGAGGTACTCGTACTGATTTCAAGGATGTTCGATAAGGCTGCACCGGGCGACCAGTTTGTCCTTCTAACTTACGAGAACGAAATCTGCGTGAAGATCTTTTCTGTTATCCTTTCACCAAATGACCGGATGCCAAAAATGGCCAAGCAGAAAGCCCTCAAGGTAAAAATGCGCCCACTCAATCCCAACAATAGATCAGAGACCCTCGTTTATGCTTTCCTTTGAATTATATCGTCATGTTAAGGGCATGAACGACCACAGTGAGCCAATTCTATCAGTATAGGGTCAAATGTGCAGTTAAACTAAACAGTGGTTCGGTGTGCCAGAAGCACTGGCAGGCGTCAGCACTTTACTACGAAAACATTTCCTTAATAACCCACAATTAGTGACAAAATACATTAACAACCGTTTTTTAAACTGCGAAGCCCTACAGCCGATTATTTCAACACACTGACGACCAGTCGACAAATCTTTCTTTTGTAATCAGCGCCCCCTCTTCCTTTATTTTTCTCTGTTAGCTTATCTTCAAATTAGCCATGACACAAAAAGTCCAAGACAAGTACAAGAACTCTCTCTTCTACAGTCAATGTGGTGGTCTTCGTATAGTTTTTTCTCAACCAGAACTCTTCCGAGAGTTGACATTCGAATCCGAAACTGTCGTATTACTAAACAGCCTAGTATCCCGAGGTAAGCCTGCCCAATTGGTTCAATCAGATCTGGAGAACGGGTGGAGGCGATGACTGGTGGTAGTAGTTGTTGTTTTTTTATTTCAGTCTTTCGGAAGGATATCCCCGGGTTGTTGCAGTATTTCTCTGTGTTACGAATGGCCAGTCTGCGTCAGCGTATCTCAGCCGTGACTCTGCTCTTGGATCTATTAGAAGATACCAGCGAAAAAGCGGTCTCAAATCTCATCGAAATTCGAGCTCAACCGGCCTTCCACGAGTACCTCATAGAGTTGTTGATCAAGGAGAGAAAAGAGTGAGCGGTTTTGCAGTTTTTGTTTGTTTATGGAAGCGTTTGAGGGATAACGCCACTGTCCTAAGAGCTCTTGCGATAAGGGGGTGAGGCAGTCGACAAGTATGTGTTAAATGCGAATTCGCGAGCAATGGTTCAGATTAGAGGTACTAGCTTGATTAACTTGAAAAATAAATGATGTGGGAAGCTGCACCCATCCATAGAGGTTCTATAAGGCTCAAATGGGGCAGGAGTTTTACAGAAGTCGATATTGAATCCACACCGAATTTCTCTTTCATTCCAAACCATGTTACCATAAAATGGCTTATTTTTTCAGAGAAGTTCGTTTCAACGAGTTGGAAGGTATCGACGAGGACGATGATGAGGCCAACCTTATCACATTTCCGGCTGATCGTCTTGGAGCCGTTGGACGGCGACGCTCTTCCCTGAAGATTCCCATCTCGCGACGGCGAACAAGAAACGCCCTCTCCTCCAGTTCGTTTATTGTAAGTTGCTGCAATCCCAATCCTCCACGTTACTTCGACCTTTTCTTGATCTTTTTATCGATAAGAATAACTAGGTTCTTGGATCGGGGACTGGGTAGTGAAGTTTGAGTTGTTCTTCCTACTTTATTTATGGATCCCAAAGTCCACCCAGTTAGGTTCGCGTCTCTTTCACGTTTCCCGAATCCGCATTCGCGATTATGAGATAACGAACCTCAGATTGCGCCAATGCCTGAATATTTCTTAAAAAAACGTGAATCGTGAATTTTCTCAGACCTTGCAACGCCTACTGCCCCTCCCCGAACAGTTTATTCTTAGGGGTGTTTTTGATAAGGTTTCTAGAAGTTGATGATTCTACGAGCGATTCCCAACAGTATTAAAGTTGCTCTCGTAAACATTGACACATCGAGTCCAAGATGCGAATCGCCGCCGCTACAAGCCCCCTCCCACGCACTCCTAAGAGACTCCTTATTGTCTATTGTCTATTGTTTACCTCGTGTACGCGTGTCGCCGGCCTAACAGCAACCTGTTCCCACTCCTTCCCCCCCCCAGGCTTCCCCCTCGGCCGAAATGACGCTCACAGACAACGAAGAACTCTCCCCACAGGGCCTCATGATGAAGCGTCTCTCGTTCGGCAGCACAAACGTCTTCTACCCCAGTGATGCCGATCAAAATCGTTCGCCCCAGGAGGACGAGAATGAACAGGAAGCTCTTGAGATCACCTTGGCTGAGTTGGTGGTCAAGTGTTTCCATTACTTGTTGTGGCCTGAACCGAGTCTCGTCCTCAGCGAGGTTTCCAACCCCGAAGGGGCCAAGAGCGTCCTCCTGGTGGGTGTTTTCATTGCTTCAAATGTCGTGGTGGTTCTTTGTTTGGCGAGGGTCTCGCTGGCCAAGTTAATACATTTTCTGTTGCAGATTCTGGTTGGCGCCACTACTGGGATTTTTTTTGGAATGCCGAAAAATAATGGGAAAAAATGTGGAATTTGATGTGTGTTGCTTTTATTGCTGCTCAAGGTCTCCCACGCCATTCGGAGTAATTTAAACGCGTGCGGCGAAACGATGCTCACCTTGTTTTTGGTAGACACAGTTACGAACAGATAATCGTTAAAATGCGGATAATTGGAAAGAAGGCAATGCTCATTTGGACACTGATTCATATTTTACCGCAAATACATAAGCAACTGCCATTATGTGAAGTGCGCGCCTATTAGAGGATAAGCCGGCTTCGTGGGGGTTGTCGTGAAGTTTCTCGGAAATAATTTAGAAGGTGGCGTTCCCAGTGCTACCCGAGGTTGCCCGAGGCGAGAGTCGAACCCAGGTCCCTCGCCAACGGAATGGCGAGGTTGACCGCTTCAACACCAGGCCACAAATCCCCAAACCAGATCCTTTCCATCGATGTTAAAATGACAGCCCCACCTCTTAGTTGAAGCCTACCCGGGGAGCCGGGAAGACTTGCCTATTCATTATATGAGCTTTTGGGTATATTTCAGAATTTTATTTTCTATTAGAGGTACTATCAGGTGTTTGGTGGTCTAGTGGATGCCTCGTCTGCTGTTGTCCTGGTGAGACCGACTTTCTGGATCACCCAGCGCATTCTGGAGGAATTCATCAGACAGACGAATCACGAAATACGCCAGGCTGGTAATAAATCTGGCCTTATTTTTATAATAATAATAATAATAATAATCGTCATGCGCATAGTGTTTTTATGAACGAAAATCCCAAAACGGCGACCATTTTTTTAGTGACACCCTGGAGGCGTTCCCTTGCCTGTAAGACTGGTTAATGCATTTCGATTTGCACCCGGATACCCGAGAAATCAAACGCACCGCTTTTTTCATTCAATATAACCCCTTCCTTGCTCACAAATTATTGGGCGTTTGGGGAATGAACACAACTGATTTGTTGTGTAAACGATAGCCAATCAGTGAAGGTCCTTCTATAATTCCACTCACTTCTGGGGATCTGATCTTTGCTTAGACAGCAACAAACACCCCCTCTCCCCACCACCTCTTCTAATTACTGTGAATTCTGGACTCAACCTTGCTGGTACGAGAAAGCACGTAATTAATTGCTTGGCGCTGGATTATGAACCCGCTTAATGAATGTCACGAATCGTAGCTGCCCGCGAAACTCCCAATCGCCGTTTGTCGTCTAAGCGCCATGTGCAGGTTTCTACATAATCGCACACCTTGTCTTAGCTCCTACAACAAAGGGAACCCGTTCCGATATTTTAGAGTTACTGCAAATCATGGGGTGAACCTCCCATAGAGACGTCCACAAAACGAGCAACCCAGAGACTTCAACCACACCCTGTTCAACCCCTCCATGCCATGACCCGATTTGAGCACCATGAAAACCCTTAATTTATCCGATCCACGATCCATTTATTTTGCATATTCTCTTCCACTATTGTAGCTCGAATGCACGCTAAACACAACCATTAAAGGCACCTCCCGCGCATGTGTCAGAACGTAAAAGAGTCTAATAATGTCGAAGCGGCGTTCGGTGAAGAAGGTCGTTTTAGGTCAGACATATCTTAGGGCATCCTCTAGGCAAGTGTTCCCAGAAACCGTCGCTAGTCGTTTGCGCCAATGAAGGAGACATTGATGATCTCGTGTCGATAAAGGATTTTTCATCCACACCAGCCCCGGCTTAGCTTATGTTCAGTCTCTATTCTGTTAGGTGTTTGGCCTTTTGGCACGAGCCCTCTCTAATTCTCCATTATTCTTTCGAGCATTGACCGGCCAAGCGCATCGTACATTCCCTGGTATCGCGCCGTTCATTGGAATGATCGTCGACGAGACCTGTAACCGACGAGTCCCTGATGATGCCGAATTCCGTACAGAGGTGAGGCAGCACTGTTATGCAGCTTTCTGTCGATGAAAAACCGAAATGTCCAGCGTTTTGGCGTGGAAAAACTCAATATGCGGGCGAATAGGCAAGAGGGGTGGGGGTAACATTCTGAAGATTATATTTAAATGCACAGTAGGTGGCATTCACTGCTTCATGATCATCGCATCACGTCGAGGGTTATTTCGAGGAGACCATTGTTGCTCTCAGTGATTGCGTGGCTGAATCACAGGTCAAGCCACCGAAAAATAAGTCGGGCGTAGCGGCGTGCGGCTGTAATCGAGTTAATTGGAGGCTGGGGGCCGGAACCCGGCAGCATAATCCGCAATTGACCCAGATCGAGTTCAACGTTTGACCCCTATGTTTGTTGATGATACAGAGGCCACTTATGCCCCCTCTTCTGCTGTTTATGGGGACACGGCCACCTGTAAAGCAGTACCAATAAAAGTATCAACGGAGCCGAGTCATCATCTAGCAGGGGAATACCGTAGGAAAATTAAAAAATCTCGCTAGCCCGATTAGCTAGGTTGGGCAGGCCGATTGATATACTCCCTGGTTTACGGTGTTTCGACTTTCAGCTTCTCGAGCACATGAACGAGTTGCTGATGGACCGCCTAATTTCGCGGGCCTTCGAAAAACGCCACGAGGAGTATCTGGCGCTGACGCTGCACTTTCTCTTTACGTGGGCCGGTCGGGGAACCTTTACGAAGAATGGATCGGCAGCCCAGGCCTGTGCCCGACTCCACGACGCCATCTGTGCCTTCAAGCAGAACACCAGCTTCGAACGAGTAATGCTTGATAGTCTCTATTATGGCATCAGCGCGTTTGGTTGAAACTAGACTAATTACCTATTTATAAGGCCAGTGGGATCCGATTGGCAGGTTCCTATTAGAATCCACTCGTCTTCAATCTTCATTTATTTGTATTGTTGCATAAAATCTGTAGAATAGTGGGTCGGTGTTCCAGAGCCACTCCATTATCATCCAAGACGACTTTGTCGATGGCACTTCACAGACCTGAAGGCAGAATCGATATGCGGCGTGTATGTTTGTTGTTTCTGGTGTTGGTGGTGGTGGTTTTCCGCGTTTTTGGGTAGTTCCTTTGGTGGGAATTGGTGAGTTGATGTGTGCGCAGACGGTCTACTGATGTTGTTTGTTTAGGTCGCCTTTGTGACCTTCCGTCTCGATGGCCTCATCCAGGACTCCTTGCGACGTGAGCCCAGATTCCTCTCGGGTACACGAACCCCCCCTTCCTCGAGCCCAAACCTCGACAGCTCCGATCTCACCTTCGAGGTGGATCCCGAGGAGTTTGGCGGTCAGCCAGAGAAACGCAACCCCGAAGCCTTCTACTTCCTGGCGCCCCTCATGAAGGCGGTGCTGGAGAAGTACAACGAAATCCTCAATCTGGAGACCCTGACGCCAAACCTGCCTCGCCAGTCACCCAATTTCATTGTAGAGTTCCTTGAATACTTGCAGGAGCGCCCACAGGAGTGGAACGGAGAATTTCGCCAACGGGTACATCTTTTTCCCCACCACAACCATCCCAAGTATTGCTTCAAACCTCTTCGAGGTACAGACAATCGCGGAGTCAAAATTCATCTGTTATGCCCGAGAATACTTGTTTCTTTCAGATCCAACGTGCCTCTGACGCCTACATGAATGATTCCATCCTCAGATCCTTGAAGGAGCAGAATCTTTTCCGCATTAAGGCCAACGAAAATCTGTCCAAAACCCACGATGACCGCACTCGAATCCTCTACCTCGCTATGCAGCAGCTGGCCCAGGCCCACCCGACCTTCGTCTCGTCTGTGACACTCCCTCGCGGGCGCGTCATCGGCGGAACGGCGAATAACTCGACGAATAGCGTCACCGAGTCCCTCCGGAGACCCAACACAGCCAGCCTGACGCCTCGACCGGGAGGCTCTGGGTCTGATCTGCGACGTGGATCAATACACACTATAGGCGTTCGACAAACACTAGAGCCCTGGAAACCCATTTTGCTGTACAATCCACAACGAATGGAGAAGGAGGTCAAGGTTCTGGCAACCATTCGCAGGAAACGCTGGCTCAACCTTCGATTTGAGTTCGTTCGGTCGGTTTCACCAACTGCCCTCTGGGCCTCACCGTAAGTTACGCCATGCGGCGGTGTTTGGTCTCTTGTAGTACGACCTATGACGACCATTTTTTAATTTACAGTTTCCCCATGGACGTTTATTGGCGTATCTCAACGCACGAGACGGTTCTCCGAATGCGCGGCAAACTAGAGCCCAATCCATGGTTCTCTCGCTACCTCACAGCCAGCGTGAACCGCGATGGCTTCGTCCGTCGAATCCCCTGTCTCCAGATTACCAATGAGGTTGTGGACGACGCTTCGTTGGCACTCGTGTGTCCCGGAATTGGGGAAGATGACCTTGATCGGATCCTGCAAGAAGGGTGCGATGGCAACCAATTGACGCCCCAGGGCGCCTCAAATGCCACAACCGATCTACTGTCGGTTCTGGGGAGACAAAAGCGAATCAGCCGCGTTTCTCGTGCTTATCCGCTCGGCGATCATGCCGACTTTGGCGATGTGGATGAAGATGTGGTTGCAGATGAGGACTGGAGCATGATTAACCGGCAGCGTACTGCAACGGGGCCAGACGAATTGCTTGCCGACGAGGAGTAAGTCGCTCTAGAGACTGGTAATTAAGGTAATTAAGGACGTTTACGCTTACTGCCTGTTGTTATTTGTAGCCCTGATGACAATTCGTCCCTAAACTCTTCGAAACGCAATCCACAAATTGATGGTACCCCCACGTTGCTACTGCCACCAGAAACCGCCACACTCAAAGACAAGGCCTCCACTTCAGCTATGGAACCGTTGACGAATGCATCAACAGATTTTGGTAGTGAGGTAGGGGACGATGGCGAGCTTCTGAATTATAATCAGGAAGAGGAGGAGGAGGCTGAGATCCAGTACTTCAAGGAGCCCTCGCAACTCAAGGGCGAGTTGCTGCGAGTAACCTGCGAGTTGATTTCAATGGTGAGAATTGTCCGCGGGTGGATGGTTATTACCCAATCGGCGATACACTTTCTACAGAATCACGCTGAACCCGTCATCAGTGAAATTGCTTCTCCGGCTTCAGGTTAGTTCATTGTTGCTGTTTTTCGGTTTTTATTTTGCCATCGTCACTTCAAAGGAGTCAACGAGAAATCTATCACATTTAAACAGAGCAATAGCCGTAAAGTGCATATGTTGTATTCAATGGAAACCAGTTTGGAATATTGAATTTCTATACAAAATGTTAATCGTGTCTTTTAATTCTCGAAATGTTTGAAAGGCGCTCTTTTTACAACAGCAGGACCACTTTGCGACACCGGGGATCCTTGCGTGGACTTTCTGGGGCCGAGCAACAGCATTGCCTCCCCGAGCTAGTCAAGATCCCGCAGTCAACGTGCTCGGGTTGACCACAAAAGGAATGTCGCCGACACCATTAGATAACACAGCCATAGTAACCGTCGAACCGTAAACCCCAACATAGCCAATTAAAGTGTTGCGGACTTTTCCACAGTTGGTTTCTTTCACTGTGGCCCCTCGCCGCATCATTGGGTACTTCTCCATGTCATAATTCGTCTTCTCCGCCCGTCCGTCTCTGTGAAAAACCTTGCCGTGGAAACTTTAAAATACACGAAAAACCTGGGTGGCAACCTCCCTCCACCATCTGCGCACATACCACGCCGCTCCGCCCCACCTGGTGAACAGCAGCAACTGTCTCACCAGCTGCCCCCAACTCCCTCCCTCCCTCCACCACGGCCACTTTTCCCCCATTGTAGGCGAGGCCAATGCGAGTGAGGCCGCGCGCGACTTCTCCCTCGTCCTCGGCATGGCCGACCTGCGGGAGGTACATCTTTGCCGGTACAACCTGCGCCGATCGGCCATCGAGGTCTTCCTCGTTGACCACCAGAACTATCTCTTTAATTTCCCACAGACCGTGAGTTTTTCCTCCCACAACCCACCCACCGGCCCCATTCGTTGCGTCAGGGGTTTCATGAGAGTGAAAGCTAACAATTTAGCTAATTAAAGTTTCCTGAATAAGTAGGATTCGGTAAGGCGCGACTCGGGGCATTCTATTGATTATTGTTTTCTTATTGTTTTAGCTTCGGAACAAGGTGTTCACTTGCATAATGAGCAACAAGACACCCCAGTTGATCTACCGCAAGGGCAGGAGCCCCGCTGAAGTTTTCAAGTTTTCTGGACTTATGCAGGTGTGTATATTTGGGGTTTTGTATTCGGTGGCCAGCTTGGGTCCTGGGATGGCTGTTCGATTCCGTCCAAGTTGGGAAGTTTGTGCGTGTGTGTGTGTGTTTATTGTGTATTTAGTAGTGAACCGTAATATAGGTGTTTGCGTGCGTGTTTCATAACTAATTTTGAAAAAACGGAGGGTTCGGAAAGGCCTTTGAAATATTTGAGATTACCTATTCAGAGCAGGGTCGGGTTGATAGAGTAACATTAACCGCGAGGGCCGTTTCTCACATACCGCACAAACATTAGAACCTTTGTAGAATTTGGTTCTCCCTGCTGAACCGGGATTGCTGGTAATATTTACCAAGGTGCACCCAGAAAGTTTTTCGACAAACAAGATCGTCAACTTAGGATTTTTTACGCAGAATCCATAAAAATCAGCTTTTTCAGGGGTGATAAAACGCGCACCTGTATTCCCGAAGTTGGTTTTGCCGAAGAGTCTTGTGAATAAGGTGTACCGGTTACGTCCCGAACCCCACCCAGCTTCTGATCGAGGGGTTTGGGATGGGGAACCTCTAGCCCCTTTGTTCAATCAAGTGCCCTCTTTCAAGGCAGCACGGAGAGCCAGGTCGGAGAAAAGAACCGCGATGTGTATACTCATTGTTGAAATATCGATCGTTTGGGGTTATCGCCCGACCATGCATTGATTCGTTCACGCATCGCAATACGGCCATGTGAGTACAATCGCCGAAACCCTGATTCATTGGCGACATGTGAAGCCGTTTTTGCACTACACGTGTTGTTCTCGGGCGGCAGTGAGATATTTAGTGGCTGAGATGGATAGTTCATTATGGTATATAAAGGTAACTTAACTGTTTTTAATTGCTATCAACCTGTGAAACTGGTGAAACCATCAATTACTGCAGTAAGACAATACCCCCCACCCCCAACCTAGGGTTTTCCCAAGGAAACGAATCTTGCGATTCTTTGTTTCTAAAACAACAGGTCTCTAAATCTCAATAATAACCGGCCTCCTCCACTACCAGCTACCAGGAATATTCAAACGCGACAGACTACGAATTCATCACGATGCGAGGGAAAGAAAGAGCACAGGCTGTGGCCTTCTCGGTCACATTATTTATCCCGTAAATTTAGGTCGTCTATGCATTCCGAGGAACCTGGCCATATTTCTCTACCATTAATCTCACCAATTAATTATCCGCCAACGGTGCATTGTTGGCTGGCCATGAGAATATTGAAACCAGTTCGTAACCTTTTTTAGGGAGTCCCTAGATGCATGAAAAATGGCCATTTCACGCATTTTCTCCTATTAACATATATCCTCCGTTTTCACATGCTTATTGCACGATGTAGAACTCGTGGGTGGAAAAACTCTCTTTGTTCTTTAACCGTTTTGTATAAATTGGCAAAAATTGGCATTATTTTTGCAACCATCCAAAATGAATAATTACCAGCCATTTGACCTTACTGTCTGGGATGTTACGGCAAGCACTGCGACCAACCGTCACGTTCGTTCATTATACTTTTAGCGATGGGCTAATCGTGAAATCTCCAACTTTGAATATCTCATGCGAATAAACACAATTGCGGGTCGCACCTACAATGACCTCAGTCAATATCCCGTGGTAAGCCCTCCACCCTTGACAACATTTGGTGTGCGTTGTTCCCGTCTGGCGTTCACAGAATTGCCAAAATTCTTCATCTAATTTCGTAAAATATGTTGGATGTCTGTTGTTGACTGCCACCCATTGACACGCCGCTTACCTATCAAAAACCCACGAAGATTTCAGTGACAAGAGTCCCTGATTTGGTGCTTTCAGTGTGCTGAACTGCTTTCAGTTCCGTGGAAAATGGGAGAACGCTGTTCAGACCATCGCGAGAGGCTTCTTTTAAAATATGTTGTCCCCGTGGACTTAAAAGAGCAGTTACAATCAAAGGACTGGATGCGCCCTTTACCTGTCTCAAAGGTGCCCTGACTTGTTGATTCCGACGCCCGTTTTCCAAATCCAACCTTGCGTTTCTTGATTGCTAGATTTTCTAGCTGTTTTTGGATTATTTAAAGCTGGCATACCGCCGCGAGGCTGGAATCTGTCAGCATCCCAAATATTCTTCACGTACATGGCATCGACGCGACCGCCCCCTCCTCTAAGACGAGGTGGTCGCTCACGAAATAGGTTAAAATATCTCTTGTTCGATAACAGCTCCCAATTCATGTTTTCGCCAGCGACACACAGACGTCTCCAGACCCATTTCAAGTCCATTATTAAACATGACCTTTGCAGGAGGCCCTTTTCGTTGGAGGAATTTGTGTACAGGATTGTTTGGCGAATATAGAGGCGCAAATGCCGCACTTTCTGGTCCAATCCACCCGTCCGTCCGTCCGCCCGCCCGCTCTCTCTCTTGGCCACTTGCCGCCGGCCAGCCTCTCCTCCTTCGAAGGCGGGAGGAGGCTGGCCGAGCGCTGGCATTTGCGCTTCCCTCTGGGCCCTGGTTTGCCCTGGTGTGTTTGTCCTCCGTTGGATTGCAAAATAAAATTGCTTTCCGCCTTTGAATTTCCGAGCATACGCCGTGCGGTGCTTTCAAAGCGTTTTGTGATAAACACCGATCCTACCTCTTGTAACCGACGTATTGGGGTTAATTATTTGGTAGAAATGTGATGGAATCAAATCACCCCACCTGGGAGGAAGTCTATTTCTTTGTCGTCTTCTTTGTCGCGGCTTCCTGAATGTCGCGAATTCTGTCAGCCAATGTGCGGCAATCGGAGACCAGATCGCAGCTAATTGCTGTCCAGTTTTGGCTCCAGCGGCACCCTCTGTAGACGGACTACAAGTGCTTGTGTTCTAAATCGGCGTCGACGAGAGACGCCTGTGTGTAAGGCCCTTGTCTGACCGATGTAGAACGTGGTCGAACCACTGCAGCCACCGACGGCGTTTAAAAAGGGTTGAAAGATTCTCCATATTTGAAGAGCGGCGTCTCATTTAATCTTTTGAGAGCCGGTCATGACATTCCGCTTTAGAGATAAGTCGTAGATACGATTGATAGAATACTTCCTGTATCCTTCTGTCTTCGGCGGTCTTTGACGAGGTTTCGCAGTCGCGTTTTGTGGAACGCCTTCCTGGACCTGCCGATACGCAGCCTTCCGATACTGCCTCCTTCACTTGGGCGTTCGGCGGGATAGTGCAACCTAGATAGTTTAAGGATGTGACATGCTCGACTGGCGCTTCGCTAAGGTAGATATGCAGAGAGTGGTGTTTGGAGAACGCCAAGAAGACTTTGGTTCTCGAGTTGTTGATCTCCAGCGCGTCTGCCTTTGCTTGGTTATTTATTCGGCTGAGAGCCGGTCGCAGGTTTGCTTTGGTGTCTCCGAGGACCACGATGTTGTCTGCGAAGGACGGGTCGCCTGACACGTTTTAGTCAGCCGGGGACTGGTGCCTTACCCATTCCACCAAGTAGTTGAACAGCACCGGAGACAGGGGGGCCGCCTTGCCGGACGCCAGCGTTTAGGGGAAATTCTACCGGTTTTTCGCAGTAAACGCAAACTCGCGCTCGGTTGAGGAGGATGAAGATATGGTCCACGCATTCTCGGACACACCCGAAACCTAATTAGTTGAGACGAGTGTAGGCGTCTCGCGAAGCGGTTAAGGTGGAGTACTGAGAAGGCATTTGAACTTATATTGAAATCGGAGGAGACTTTCAATCGAGCTGCGGCCTGTTGCGCGCTCTGAAGTCGCTTTCCCCATTCGAATCAACATTGAGCGACTTCTCCTACCAGAGGATAAACTGGCATCGTCGGTGTTGCCATGGAGGAATATTCTCGGGAATATTTTTACAGGTGACTGCGTTCACAGTGCCACCCGAGGTGACCTGACCTGGAAGTCGAACCCAGGGTCTCTCACGAACAGAGCGAGGATACTGACGTCTCTACCATCGGGTCACCCGACATCACTGGAACACTGGCTAAGGTCAAACAATAACCTTCTAAAGTCTATCCTCCGGGTTTTTGCCATTTATATGTATTAAAACCAGCGAACAAACACCCGATCTAATAATTCAAAAAGCAAACGCAATCGTACTTCTGTCAGGCATCGCTTTAGAGGATCATTTCTTGGCGAAATCAGGTTTCTAGAACTGAAGAAATTCGACGTGCGTGTGTGTGTGATATTTATCCACCGAAGTAGAAGGTCTATCTTGTGTGGTTTCTATCTTGTGTGAATCACCGGGGTTTTGCAACTGTGAGATATTCTGCTAGGTGTGGAACCAATACGTCCTGTATTTGCGGTGTACGGATTTCAACGGGAACACTAACGTCAGCAGTTACGGCGATACCATTCCACCCAGGTCACCTATGAAGACATGATGCGGGATGTCAGGCATTCCGGCTTTCGCCATTTTATCAGCATTCATTTCTGTAAAGATTGAAGCACTGCAGCCTGTCTTACTTAATCGGTGAACTGTTAATTAAGGATACATTTTGTATCCTAATAATTGATGGTTAGTTTGCCATTTTATCGGAACTCTTCTTGATTGATCGTCCCTGTGGCACTGGTTTGGCTTTCTGTCTTCCTTCCTGGTGGTGGTGGTGGTCTTCGTCGGTTATGAATGACCTCCATCCACCCACCTTCCAGTGGTCACTGTAAATCAGCCCTTCTCTTGACAGCAACGCTGCAGTTCGATAGAATTGTCAATTTTCATCATATTGGTGGACCTGCATAAACTGGGGAAATATTGATTTGATGTCATTTAATTGCTTTTTGTGTGGAGTGAGCAGCTCACCCTCCATAAATCGCTACATCAATTTATTCTCTCCTCTGTATCCTTTAATACTTTATCGTTTTCTACTTAGTTGGTGAAATTGAGACAACCTTGCAGAGGAATTTTGGTTGTGTAGTCTTGTCTGTCGGGCTATCTAAACAGCATTTAAACGAGCATGTTATTTAGGGCTACTTACCCCTGGTCGCTAACGAAACTACTCCGTCTATTTTTTGTTTAGCTCCCCTGGATCCTCGCAGACTACTCATCGAATCAGCTTAACCTGGACGAACCTTCGACCTTTCGCGATCTCTCACGTCCCATCGGTATCGCGAACCCCGAGAACATTGCTTCTGTCCGCGAAAAGTGAGCAATCTTTTCGTGGTCGTGTCTGATCAACCGGTTCACTCATCTATAGAGAGAGAGAGGAGGGGTGATACCTTGACGTGTTACATGGGCGGGTGTTGACTTAGGTGCCCACGGAAATATGATTGCCTTACGAAAAATTGCCGTGTCAGTCTGCTAGTTGGTGGGATTGATTATATACACGCGTTAGATCACCGCGATTATGATTGGGTGTATGGACCTAGACTAAGACGCGAAATAATGTGTATTTTCTGTCGGGGTGTAGTATAATAGCCTAATCGTGACCACGGTTTCCATAATTATGCGTTCATGTAGACGTGAAAAGAAACTAAATTGGAATAGCCACTGTCCTCTTATTTTAATGTTTTCAAAAATTATCAGCTTCTCAGTTGCGAAATGCTTGTCGTCAAAAGGGGTTCCACTTTCGAGAGAGGATGTGTAATAAAATACTTGTTATACTGATGGTAGATAAAACAATGAATTTGTGACGCAAAATATTCCGTTTTTTGTTGACTGAAACCACTATTGTACGCGTCAGTGGTCAGGGTATCAGGTGTCTATGAACTGGGTTTCACACGATGTTTCCCGCGGTGCTGTTCACTGGTTTTGGTAACCCTCTCGCTCGCATAAGACCCCGAGAAGCACAGTCATTCCCAGTGCCGTGGATCGTTGGCTCGAGTCCCAAGATACAAGTCCTCGGGAGAAGCCACCCAGAGGCTCCAGTAGACCGATTCAACAACAGCAACCCCATATTTAAAAATGCCCAGCATATTTTGTCTCTTAATACAGATACGATTCATTCGAGGATCCAGGCGGCGATATCTCGAAGTTTCACTACGGCACGCATTACTCCAGTGGAGCCGGTGTGATGCACTACCTCGTGCGCACAGAACCCTTTACCAGTCTCCACATCCAACTTCAGGACAATCGGTAAGAAAAAAAGGCAGCTGGCACTTGCCGTTTATAAGAACATTATCAGTGCCGTACCAATAATTACAAACCTTCCAATCGCCAACAGATTATCTGTTCCGCGGCGAGTTTAACGTCACCCGTAGTGTCGTAGAAGCTGCTTACAGCCGTACACTTACGGCATGTCGTCACTTGTTATACAAATAATAGTTGATGATTCCAGCCTCAATGGAACTCTTGGGGTTGCGGTTGCAGAAGTGTGGGGGGGGTGGTTCTGGGCTGTTGTTTGCGTTAACTCATCACATGTGCTTTGAGCCCATGACTCCGAGTAGCC
This sequence comes from Proteocephalus fallax, assembly GCA_028672205.1. NCBI lineage: Eukaryota > Metazoa > Platyhelminthes > Cestoda > Proteocephalidea > Proteocephalidae > Proteocephalus > Proteocephalus fallax. The sequence goes on along the minus strand of JAPUBX010001390.1, from coordinate 77,871 downwards.
GGTGTGGTGATGAGTCGTGATTCCGAAAAAAGTGCAATTCCACGCTCGCTAAATTCCCCATATTCCGCATTGCAGGTTTGACGTGGCCGACCGGCAGTTCAACTCGATTCCAGCTGCGTGGAAACTGATCATGTCGAATTCCTTCGACAACCGCGAGCTCATTCCCGAGTTCTTTTTTTTCCCAGACTTTCTACGTAATGATAACGGTAAGTAAGCAATTGTTGTTCTCTCGAGCGCTGTTGTGCCGTTGGTGGGTTGATTTACCGTGACCAATTATTTCACCGCAAATCGGTACAAATTCTTATCGATTCAATTACCTGTAAGTCTTGCAGTAGCAGCGTCTGTTAAAGCCTATTCGATATAATCGTTTACGCAAACAATGCTTCGGTTATTTTACGCCCGAATATCTTTGCAATCTACTTTTCGATGGTCTTGTTAAAAGGTGATAAACGGTGCTCATGGCAGGGTTTTTGAATTTGAGACACCACTAACAATTGTTGGTGTTGGAGTCTGGAATCCCCAGGTATCTGGAAGAGGTGGTAACCATGCCGGGTTGCTAATGCAGACCAATCTTGCGTTGTCGAGGTCATATAAACATATATTCAACGAGTCTTTCTATGCCTATAGCGGATCATGTTAGTTTCATAGTTTGTATCTTGAATGCACCTACAATTGCACCTGTATCGCAAATCCTCTAAATGCTGGCTTTACAGGTCCAAGAAATATAAATTATATTTTAAAAAATTAATCAAATGAATACTAATTTTCTGTGGAATGGGATAGGGAGTATTTCTTCGTTCTGTGCACATTCGTTAAAGCCTTAAGGGGCCTTGTGCTTCGTTCCATGTAATGACGCAACTTGAACATTTGAAATGCTGGTCACCAATTAACGGTAGACTTCCTCCAATTATTGGGAAGACAATTAACACACAGCATCGCGCCGCACCGATTGTCACCTCTCGTATTTGTTATCTTTGGGATCGAGTCGCTAATTTTGTTCTTAAGCACCATTAACGCGGAGGAAGCATGACATCGCTCTTGTCAATAGATCATTGATGTTACTACCTCATCTTGGTTCGACCTCATCCGCAAAATGTCGAAAGGCACATTACCGAGCAGTAGCTTCCGGATGAGTATCAGATAACCAGAAACACCAGACTCGTTTAAATAACGTGTAAATAAATTGGTGTCTTGAAGCTCTTATTACCAACCAGTGGCGGTATTGACTCCGTGGGATTGGACACATCGTGTATAACCTGGATCCGGCATACGTTTGCCTCGGCGGGGAGGATAGAACCTTCTTGTAGCCGACGGGAGTTTCTGCGAACACGCCAATTTCTGCTTCTGATGTCCCTCCCCCTCCTCCTCCTCCTCCTCCTCCTCCCACCCCTTCCAGCCTTCGACCTTGGGAAACTCCAGTTTGGCGGGAGCCGAGTGGCTGATGTGGAGCTGCCGCCCTGGGCGTCGTCGAGTGCCGAGGAGTTTATTCGGATTCACCGCGGTGCTCTGGAATCCGACTACGTATCGGCAAAACTGCACAATTGGATCAATCTCATCTTTGGGTGAGTCTCTTGTCGTCTGGGCCACAACAACTCTCCGCACTTGAAGCATGAGTATTGTGGCTGATGAAATCATCTCTTATGCCAAAGACGCTTTTCCATTGTTGAGTGGGGATGTTCGCCTTTAGTTTTTTTGGTTGAGGTTACGAAGTTCTTCTGCCATTGGCTCTTAGGGGCTCTGGGGCTCAAGCTTCCCGAGACGATCGGACGAATGAAGCAACCCAAGGTCATTCAGTAACGCGGCGTCACGAATCCTAGCAACCGGTAATAGTCAATGTATCACTTAAGCAATAAAACGACCAACGGCCGCGTGATGCAGAGGCACTGTTATGGAGAAAAGCCAATACAGTTAAAAGTGCTTATCTTTATCGGTGTACAAAGCAGGACCAAACGATCAAACCGTTCCACAAAAAGGGGTGTCAAACCAAACTAAGTTCAACATGGTTTCTTATCGCCCATTGGTATTCCATTTCACCAATGCTGTGGGGTTCCAGGCCACAAAGTGTGTATGTTCACACCCGAGACCTTTTATGTGTTGCATTGGAGGGGAGAAGGGACTGTCGTGTCTACTCATCGTCGTTATGACCCCGACCTTCTCTTCGAAGTACACGGGATGCTGGGTTCAACTTTCGCTGGACAAGTCACTGAATGTAGCTGTGTACAGCGTTTTCCAACTGACCTTGGATTTATCAATCGGCGACTTGGGATTCGCAGAGGTAATCTTTACCTTTCAACATTTACTCTGTCGACTAAATGAATTAGGCAAGAATGGAGATAAACACATCGAAAAAACCAAACTCTCCTCGACGTGCGATACACTATTTGGGTCTGAAGTGAGATCTGTGTCCAGACAACGGGTCGCATCTTTTGGGCTGCAATCCGGTCTGTAGTTACATTGGGTCGCGAACAGTGGTCTCTACGCATCGAAGATGCTAGAGAGTTGGGAGTATTCGGCGTGACCAACGCTCCAATGGCACAATAAGTCGGCTGCAGAGGTTGGGCCATGTTTTACACCGACCAGACACGTAGATTCCAAACCTCAGTGTTTCGCCGGCTGACGCTGTCGTAGCTAGCTCTCAATGCGCGCCGACCTGATCTCCGATCGCCGTGCATGGCCAACTGCAATCCGGAATATCCACGACGCCGGCTTATCTCTTAGCCGTACCGCACAAGCAAGGCATGTGTGGGTTAACTAGACGTCTACTATCGTCGTGCAAGAAATGTGGATCAGCAACAACAACAACAGCAACCCAGGGTTGTTCTCATTCACTAACGCAAATGGGAACATCCTCTCTTAGTGGTGACCCGTAGTGATCAAGGCTACAATTCTCCTCACGCAACCGCTCGGTTAGCCAATTGCAGGGGGACTGTCGCCACAGTAGCTGCAGCAGCGGCAGGATACGCGCACTTTGAACATTATTCATTTTGCCGGAGACGGGAGCATGACTTATGATTTCACGCCCCCCTCACCTATAGTCCGTGCATGACCTTTAATGAAGGTTGCAATTTTTGCAGGGGCACATCTAGCCATGGTTTCGTTCATTTTGTCATAAATTTCGACCGATGGACCCTTTTGGATTGCATGCATTTTATGAAGTCGTGGGATTGCACAAATACCTCACAGGAGTACAAGCCAAATGTGCTTCCTGGTAGTGATTGGTAACATTTCACTGGTGCGGGCTCATGCTGACGAGTTAGTTGGTGCACTTGTGAAATTAGATTGTTGTCTAGGCATGGTCGTCAAACGGCAATTTATCACAATCTACAATAAAACTGCATGGTGTACCATAACCTTCGCAGCGGCTTTCGAAGTTTATGGTTATTAACTGCTTTGTTCTGGACTCGGAGGGCTACAACGTTCAGCAATGATATATTACGGAAACAGAACCACCGCAATTAATTCATCCCTTATTTGTCCCGATTTTAGTTTCACCGGTGGAGTAAATCAGTAACTCGGAGCGCTTTTCATCTACAGTATATATATGCCTGTTACCTTTTACTGCTGAACCTGTTGGTTCTCCTCACCTTAACAAATCGCTTACCATAATTATTATTAGCGTGTGACGGTATTACAGAAGTTGGATATCCTATGCACTCAAAAATGAGCCTGGGGGGTCTGGTGGTGTGGTTGGTCCGCTCTGACAATGAATGCAGCAGCTGCAGTATCTCGAAAAGGCGATGGGAGAAATCCCGTGGTGATGTCACCCCCAACGGTGGATTCTGGAGGGTTAGGCTCTGGAATAAGTCGGCGTGTCGACAACCTAGTCACCCTGAATGCGGTGTATCATCGGGAGGGGGTATGCTTACTTCTTAAAACACACTTCAATTTCCGTTTACACTTCTCACTACACAAAATAATGACAATGTACCTATTTTTTGAGTTCTATTGGTTTCTCCTACGGCTAGTGTCTCCGTTAATCAGCATCACAATATGAGCATTGCTGCACTTGATGTCGTCAGTCTCGAGGAAACAGTCGTTTTGAGTAATATTTGGTATACTGACGACGGTGCTGTGTCCCTCCTAGTTACAAACAGCGCGGTAAAGCCGCCGAGGACGCACTAAATGTCTACTACTACCTCACTTACGAAGGCGCCGTCGATTTAGACAATATATCTGACCCAACCGACAGAGTCTCCTTCGAAGGAATGATCAAAAACTTTGGACAGACACCTTGCCAGCTTCTTAAGGTGAGTTCTTCCATCCAGTTTTGCCGTTGTTGCGCCTTTCGTTAATGCACGGGCGTAACAGACCCTGTATAGACTATTTTTGAGTGACAATTTCGCAGGTATGTTAAATGTCTGCTATCCGACTGCCAAAATGTGCATGCGCACATTCATTGGTAGCTTCAAAGGGTGGCCTAAAAATGTACTAGTTTCGCAGTTTTTGTGGTCAGATTCAGTGAGTCGAAAGCGGCCTCCAGTCGACCTATTTCGCCCTCAACACAAATAGTGTGGATTGGAATTCTGCTGTTTCTACAGTTCTCGCTTGCTTTTACATCGAGAGGGCTGTCTGCCGCCAGCCAGTGAGTGGTTATGGCCCCGAAGAGCACCAACTGTGGCCTAGGCATCTCAAATGGTTGTCCTTCCCTGCAAAATAGTTAAGTTGTGTCGGGGTTCCGCGTAGTTTATTGCCAGGGCATCCCACCGACTGGAGCCAATCGCGCCGGCATCCCAATCTGGACAATGACAGGCTCGCCCACAGTGCTCTGCTTCTCTAATAGTGTTCCTAGGTAAATGCAATTTATATGATTCAATAACCAGTCTTGTTTTGGATCAGCTCCTTGAAATTCACATTTTCTTCGGGAATAATTTCAACCAGACACCGTGAAGCTGACTAACTCACCACGAGCGTATCCCGTGAAATCGTTGAAAGATGCAAATATTTTCTTCAAATAGGCTTTCGTTTAATGCATCAATTGGACGATAAATGTATTGATGTGGCCCTGTTTCCGTCCTAGAGGTTCCTGTAAGATAGATTCTTACTGTTTTCGAAGAAACGCGGCCTTATTAATGTATGCATTATTTTTTGGGGGATATTGAAGAGTTGACACAATAAGCGACACCGGAAGAGGTTGAAGTGGCCGCCGCATCACCTTCCAATACTTAGCCAACACCATAGCGGGCACACGTTGAACTGATGCTGGTTTATCCTGGATGATGCAGCCGGTTTCCCGCCACCCAGCTTCCAAGTAGCTAGAGGCTTATTCGTGTCGTGGCTGGCAACAATTAATTTCAAGAAACGTTTGTCTACGTTTCCTGCAAACCAGTATCGATTATCGATTGGTCCGTTTATCATTCCAGACTTACTGATGGGGATGTGCTAATTCTCCCAATGTTCCTCCCGCAGTTAAAACAGCCTCTTCATAAACGATGCCGCACTCGTTAGTGGTGTTGTTATTATTATTCTAACCGGACCACCTCGTCATCTTTAGAATCCTAATCGAGGGTCATCACAGTGCGCGCGCGAACGCGATCATGCGAGATGCAAAAAGTCCGGGTTGGGTCAATTTCCCGAGTGGAAAGAAGAGTTTTCAGTTGGGTCAATTAAATGCCACGGGAGACTTAATTAGATGATTTCGACAAGTCTGCTTATTTGCGAATTTCCGCACTACCGGTAAAATCATCGTCGTAGTTCAGGAAGACCGACAAAGTTTATTTCAGATGGAAAAACACGATGGTGTTGGGAAAGCGGAATCCAGTTTAACAGATATTTCCTCAATCGTGTGCTTTATTAATAATAATAATAATGATAATAATATTCGCTTTATTAAGGCCACGAGGGCCAACACTTTCAGCATTAAACTTTAAAATAAACAACAATGTTACAAGTGACGATTATACATATAAAATGCAGAGAAATAAAAGAAGTAGCATCGAAGTAATTTTGCAAGAAAGGCCAATTTAACCCACGAAGTATATAAAGTTTGGCAAACGGGAAATTGCGGTCATTAAAAGGCCCTATCCAAAACGCGGCTGGCTTGCCATACACCTCTCTTAATTGATTCAATGGCTATAACAAGACAGATTGTTGTTATTGTTGAGTAGAACATTTTTTCCTTTACAATTTGCACCTATGAGCGGAAATACAGGTTCGTGCATTCGCAACCTCTCTCATTGTAACACATTCGCCATCCACAATTGCGCCACGTGCCCAGAAGGTTCATACTTACTATTGATATCAGTAGTCTGCCAGGTAAATCTTGCCGCCCCAACAGAAGGCAAAGCTGAAGTAAACCTTTTTTACCTGACCCCTCCACCCGCCACCCACCACCGAGTTCTCTGCCAAGCCTCCTGTAAACGGAGGCATTTTCGAAACAAAACCAATTCGTGAGCGAGGAAGACACCAGCGAAGCAATCTGGTGCGTCTAATACCATCTCCATCAATTTCGTTTCTGTGAACTTTCCCAACTGAACAAACAAGCCAAATGGCCGACTACATAACCTCCCCAATCCCCCCCCCCCACAACCCCTATATCGAACACCCCTGTCAAGTCGCCGACATCAGAAGTCCTCAGGTGAAGGGAGAACAGGCGCGCAACTTTCTTCTCTTCCTGAATGTTCGTAGATATGGCCGTAGTTGCTAGGTGTAATTTTCTTTGGGTTAAAAATAAATTTCGTGAAAGCAACGCAAAAATCAAAAATCTCACGCGGATAGCATGAACGAAATCACTGTCAGACGTTTTTTGTTATATTAATGTGTTGCTGTGTTATTGCGCAAGGAAATGCGCTTTCATGGAATACATTTTTATTCTAATTGCTGGGCACGTCGTAGAAAAGACCAAATGCACTGCATCTATTTCATTGTGAAGTGATGGAACATTAATTTATCACATTCTGGTCCTGGGGAATCTTTCACACGTGTTTGCTAAACCATCCATGTACCGCCTATCATTACTTCCAGGTGCAGTGTATTTCGGTACAGTTTCCATTTACCATCGTCTTTCGTGTATCGAAATTTACAACTATTCGTACTTTTGGTATCCAATTTTCATGACCTCGAGATACCCTTCGCGCGTTCTAGCTTATTACAGGACAGGAATTGCAGGTTATGCCGAGGCATTGAGCTTGGTTGTGTCTGTGGACCGATTGTATTTCCGTATCAGATGGACCACGAAATCTTGCAGAGGACAACAGCTGATTGAACGCAGCAGCAGCATCAGCTGTGGTGGAGCATAGTCCCGGACCACCGCTTATCGAGTCACCCCAACGCAATTTATCATGCCTGTCCTTTTGTTCACTCGCTTGCCGTCTGTGCGCCAGGCATGGTTTCGGGCTGGCAGGGCCTGCAGAAATAAAGGGCACTTGCGTTAGCGGAAACATTGCGATGTCGTCTGGACAAAAATGGGTAACACGTGCCTATCGCATTCTCCGGCCCGAAACGGCTAATCCAAATCCGAATTCCCCAGAGACTGATCAACAATAGAGAGAGAGAAAGAACAGCGAAAACAGCAAACACACTCTCAATACGAAGCACGTGCTTGCGATTTTTGAATCGGTTCCGGTTTAATTTTGCCCAATGCGGTTTCGGGGACTCGTGAAAGTCCTAATTTTTACTGTTGCCCCGTGGTCTCTATTCAGAGGTTGGAATTTAATCTTTTAACGACATCTAACTGCACAAACATGACGCAACTCCATGGAATGGTTCTTCAGGTAGCCACAATAATACTGTTTACCATAAAACTCCGCTCCTCTTTTTACCCGATCTAATAGTCCACCACAGTGCGTGTTGTTTGGATTGCAGATTCTTTTCAAAAATCATCGTCTTTGTCCGAGGTAGTGCGTTTTTAGCTGCTTGAAAGCCGACATTTGGACGCTATTCATGATTGATTGAGGGTTGGTCTTCCACCCCCACACCCCCTCACACCTATTTTCTTGATGGACAGCTGTCTGCTCTGCATGCCAATTACAGGTGGCATGCCAGGCCACCTGGGCGGTCTGGGTGCTAATTGACAGCCCTCATTCACACCTTAAGGTCACCTCATCGCACACTTTGTAAATTTTCACAACGAAACTCGGGCTTCTGGGCATCTTTTATTCGTTGTTTTGTGTCCAAACGATCCTTAAGCAACAATATTCTGGGAAGCCATTATCGTATCTGTATAGTGTTCCCTAGGATTTCGAACGCGTCTTGGAAGATCCACCTTCGTTGTCCTTGGTGGGCATTTTTGGGGTAAATGTATTGAATGCTTGGGGCTCCCAATCGTCTCTTTACTTCCAACTGGCGCACTCAACTTGCACCTGTGGATCCAAGTAACGACATTTGGAAGCGGGCACACCCCGACACTGGAATGCCAGAAAACTTATTGACGTCGCAAGCCAATGTATCCTGAGCCGAACAAAACACGACTACCCCAACGGCATTGGCGGACTCTGATGTCAGACACCTAAAGGTGGTCAATATTTAAGGTGGACAGCAGGAAGTATTCAACGGAGTCCCTAAAGGAGACACTTTACTCATAGCGGGGGACTGGATTTGGGAAATTCTGCCGCCTATAACGATTCAAGAACCGCTCTGACTATACATATCTGTTTGGCTGCATTTTATCAAATGACGAAGCGTCAGTTACTCTCTGACACCCCAGCGTCACGTCTTCCTGCGAACTTCAGAGACCCAATCTAGGTAGAAACCGCGAGCCTGGTTCCGGGAAATCCTGAGATGCCCGTCTACAAGACCCCATCGCTTCCGACTTGTTACTCGTTCGGCTAAGAGAGATTGAAGAAAAATCAATCAAACAGATTGCTTTACCTCGACAAGAAACACCAGCAGTTGCCCCGATAAATCACGGGCAGCTGCAGTCTGTGACATCCCAAAAGCCGGTTCATCCTCTTTATTTTCTTGGGCTTCTCAGCATCCCTCCCACCCACCAATTCGTGTATTTTGATGGGTGACGTGGCTTTCTGTCTGTGCCCAGTGGTGTTTTGATTTTTGTCGAAGTATTTAACGACGTGTTATGTTGCAGTCTCGGTCCCGACTGGGTTGCACACGACCATCTTTGATCTGCGGTCGACATCTGGAGCACTCACGTACACACAAAACAAGCACCCTTGGTACAGCGGACTTCGAATACGCTGTGCTCGTGTTACACTCGACGGTGCTTTCAATATTCTGCACTTTCCATCTCGGCATGCACGTCGCCAGAGCAGATGGGGTTTGGGCCTTTCTGTCACCTCTAACGAATTAGTGATTGGTTTCTACATGTTTTCACTCTACCATTGCCACTTCAAGCAAAATATTTGGACTCTCTTACCCTGCCTTCGAAATTTCTTTGAAATTTGTTCCGGTGGCGTCTTAATGCTGCAGACTATCGACCTTTACATACGCCTCAATTTCTACCAGCTGAATACTAGAGGCATATATTTCGGTTCCTCATTCCGTTCTGAATGTAAAAAGCCCTCTGCCGAGGTGACTATAACAATAATAATGGTAAGCGATTTATAGAGCTCACGAGGACCGAGACAGTCAGCGTGAAGATAATATAATTAACAATGATATATATGAAAACTGTCTTTTAGTTTCTATTTCACTTGTTGTGGTGAAACTGAAAATCGGGAAAAATAAAAAAAACTGAAAATCGGGAAAACCTACAAAACTTATGAAAATCGGGAAAATAAGACATGATCGTCGTTCTTGTACATTGACCGGTATTATTCGCATTGGTCAAAGAGTTTTGAATTTAGATGGGGGATGGGAGGGGTCATTCAATATACGAGCAGTGTGGAGTGTATAACTAGTGAATTTGCGTCGAATGATTGTCTCTTGGATGAAAAGGATAGGTACGCCACTATAAAACGAGATTATTTCAAAAAAAACCATCAAATGGTTAGACAATAACGTGAATTGCCCAGGCGAGGACGAGGGTCTTTATGCGCCTTGAGTTCACTCCGAGTCTCATGAACCGACGAACTAAGAAAGAGAGGCAACGGCATTTACCGAAGACGGCAACCACATGACGGCTCCAAGATAACCGACTGTTGAAAATAACGCCGACTTGGAGATCGGGTGACTGAAGTCTGTTGTATCATCCGGCATTTTACCAACCTTAGTTCTACATGAGTGACCCCACCTGTGCAATATTCCAAGGAGTCTTCATGAAAACACAGATGAAGCCGATTCATCCTCTAAAATGAGATAGTAGCACGAACAAACCTCAGCAGTTGTTTTCACGTGGCGTTTGAAGGCCGAAATACGCGTTTCGTTGACGATCGGCATAAATTGAATGTCGTTCGTCCTCTTTTCTCAAGATCCCACACGCCGAGCGATTAAGCTACACGGACTGGGTGTACAGGATGCTGGTGCAACGCAGTTTACCCATCCTCAACTCCGCCATAATCTACATGAAGACCAACGTCGAGATGCCCTCCCGAGAAGCCTCTCCCGATCTCACTTTCAACGACCGGAAGCTCTCGGTTCGGCTGACACGTCGTCGACGCACCCAATCCTCCACCATGCACATGAAGGCACATCCACCCATCGAGCTGAGTCAAGTAAGCGATTTTGCATTTCATTTAGTCGTGCGACAATCGGCCCAAGAGACCCCCGCGGTCCGGACATCCGCCCCTATTTTTAATCTGGAGAAATTAACCGCATTTGTTTTGATTTATAGGACGATGACCAGGTAAGCCAAATAGAACCCACATCTTGTTGCTATCACCCTGGTTCCCACACCTTCCTCATATTGCACACCGGTTTTCTCCTTTTACCCACTGATGCAGTGGTTTCGGGCCGTATTTTATTTTGAAAAAATCCTCGACCCCTGTTATTGTCACACCGGTAATGACGAATTTATTGAGGGGTCAAATGTCTCCTTCCAGTTTCCTCTTTCTTGCATGCCTTGGTGTTGCGAATCATTAGTCCTTCTCCTGACGAAAGTGTCGGTGTAGTCTCGTAACCTGACATTATGCCTGTCTATGTGTTGAATAGCTTTGTCATTCGTCCACCCGCTCACCCGAGCCGGCAGCGAAATCGAAATTCCCCATCCACCAGCCTCCCTCTCAAAGCCCTCTCGAACCCCGTTTTAGCACACCATCGAGATCTACTTCTCCTACCACCCGCCTTCTCCACAGACCTCCCTGCCCCACACCCCCGTCTACACGACCCTCCTGCCCTACCAAGTGGCGGAGCTGCCGAACCTCCACATCGCTACTCCCTCCACTCCGCCGCTTCACCCGAACCCGAAGAAGAGGGGCTCCCTCTACGGAGATGTCAACCTGGAGGTTTCGGCTCGCGCGCGGTTCGTCAGCGGCCTCAAGTCGATGATCCCCAGTGTCGGCGGGAGCGGTGGGAGCAGCGCCACAAATGGGTCGGATTCCGCGGCAAAAGGTATATATTCGCTGGTTAACCCTCCGAATTGGAATTACCAATAGCAAATGTCCAACCGAAGATGTTCGGGTTCTGTGCGGCCATCTGCGGCTTGAGGATGAACTGATCTCCATGGCATTTGCATGAAGTGTCTAGGCGGCGTCCTCAGTACCACTCCCCTTTTGATTGAGAGGATATCTCCAGCCTCGGCATAATTTAGGGCGTCCTGCGAGGGAACAGCAGGGACCTAGGTGGCGGTGAAACAAACTGCTTTCCTGGCTGTTTCAGTTTGTTATACTTCAATAGAAATTCCTCATCTATTTATTGAAATACATAGTAAAGGGTCTATAATTTATGAAGCACGAATGATATATTGCACATATCTCCTCCGTGAACGCGTGCAGATTCTGTATTTGTAGTAGTAGTAGTAGTAGTAGTAGTAGTAGTCGATTTTCTCAGTCCAGTCTGCCAGTATCTACTCATGTCTTTTAAAATCCGTTGGAACTAACCAGTCGGTAGCCATTGGCAGATCCTGGCCAATACCAATTGCACGACAATGACATTGCCCACCTGACAAGCTGGCGACGACCGACGAATGTTAGGAAGGCAAAGAGGCGTGGCCAACGGCGTTGGATACGTCGGCGTCGATGCTTGTGGCAGGTTGGCAGCGCTGAGGCGTTGGGAGGGCATTCCCGGAGGATTCTTTGATGATTTTGATTTCTGTAATTTTCCCACAGGCTTCTGGTCAGAGTGGGGAGATTGCAACCGGCGTCTCTGAAACGATGTCGGCTTGTGTTACTACGCGGGGCTAAAGCGATGTCCGCTGCGTCTATAGACGCAACCAACGTGTTTGGATTTTATTGGGGGGAGTTGTCCTATGCAATATAGTCGATCAAACAGGTGAATGATTCGCGGTCACAATTTTCGGAATACCTTGCGTCTCCGACTGATATGTAAACGGAGAGCTGCAACTCATCCAGATAATGACTTTATCATGGGGGTGTAGTCGATTGTGTCGGGGTTAACATTCTCGCTCTGTTAGTGAAGGACCTTTGTTCGATTCCCGGGTCAGGCCACCATTGATGGCACTGGGGACGCTGCAACCTGTAAAAAATATTCCCGGGGATCTTCATGAAAATCTCGTGGCAATCTTCATGGCACACATTTAGATTAGGGTGCATCTAATTTCGATAAAGAGCATTGAAAGACTTACGAAAGACTCCTCTCACAACATCTCCTCCCTCCACCAGGAAACACTAGTTCAGGCGGCTCAGCTGGCACCAGCAAACACTTTGTCCATCAGCTGGTTGTGGTGGACGCAGCCGGCTGGATCCGTCACCACCAGCTGACCCCGGTGGCCAAAAGCGACCCCGGTGCTCTCAGCGAAAGCGACCTCCATCGACGCATCAAGGGCGGCGACGGAGGTCGTGAAGTCGCTGGAGCCTTCAACCACGACGTCGGCGAGACAGAACACTTCCCACCGACTGCCCCCGAGGCGATTAGTCCGTCGCAAATCACCTTTGAGAACCTACGGCTATCGGTCGCCAGGTTAGAGAATAATCCAGTTGCTTTATAACCACCAGGCGAACTGGAAGTTAGTTGACGTCAACACTTGGAAACCATGGTACTTATTTCGAAATAGGGGATTATATTTCGAAGGGTAGAAGGCCTGTTTAGATAAATGTGGGTTTCCTGGATAGTTGAAGGTGTTAACCCAGTCGTAATGTAATTGTTTAATTATGGTAACGAAGGCCAAATTGTTTAGAATAAAACTGTTGAGTAAATAAAAATACATGGAAAATGAGTCATACTTCCATAAGCACCATGTCGTTTCATCTGTTTATTTTCCTTCCTTTTTACTGATGATTTTTTCTACGAGTTCGAAAAGTTATAAAAGCTGCGGAGTTATTTTTTGTGGCTATGCAATTGTTTGACACTCCCTTTGAGATGTTGGAACAGCTGTGGAATATCTTGGTAAAATCACCAGAAGGCAAATAAAACGACCCAAAAATGTGGACTTGTGCAAAAGCATCGAGACGACCACCAAGAGCCCATGCACATATCGCACCAAACCCGTTACGGCAGTCTTACGGGCCATATTGGCCCGATGGTGTAGCGATTAGTGGGTTACTGCCACATGAGGCGACTACAAATAAACCGGGTGGTGTAATTCAGCGACCAAGAGGCTGGGCGACCGAAACCTGTAACCAGCCTGAGTTCACAGTATGGCTCCTGGGTTGGCTAAGTGTTGGATGATGCAATTGCAACGTCTTCTTCCTCTTCGGGAGACGCTGGGGAAGCCACCTGTAAATAATATGTCCGACAATCTTTATGGCAACGCCCATGAAGCTGGTTTATCCTAAAGTAGGAGAAAAATCTGTCTATTCTTAACGCGGATGAATCTGGAAATGCCACAAGAATAGGAAATAAAGCAATCCCATTCACTCAAACCTGCGTAACCAGACTAGCGGTAACAGCCACAATGAACAGTCTTTTCTCAAATGGCATTTGTGTAGCGTATTGCAGTAATTAATAATAGCGCGTTCGTTTATACCTTGACCGAGTGAGGATATAAATGCACATGCAACGGTTATTCAAGAAAGATAAAATTCGTGAGGTTGGAGATGGACAAAGCGGATTTGGTTGGACTCGCTACGTGTTTCTGTTTTACTGTAGCCTGCGGCAGCGATTCCTCGGTCCGATTCTACTAACCACCACTCCGCGAACATTTCAACCCGTCGCCGAGCCCACCGGCACCTCGGCGAAAAACAGCGCCACCAACTCTTCTGTGTTCCCCGGTCTCTACGCCATTTCCACCAATGGGCGTCATTTGTACGCTGCCGGGCGCTGGGATAATCGAATAACCGTCTACAACACCCAAACGAATCGCATCGCAACCCTCGTAACGACTCCGCACACGGACGTCATCACCGCGCTGGCCGTGGACCCGGGCTGTGTGCGCAAGGCGCAGCAGCACGGCTCCGTCTCTCAGTACCTCATCACAGGTAGTCGTGACGGAACCGCGTGTGTCTGGAACTTCACTACATTCACTGGTCGGATGGCCAAACAGGTGCGCTCCGACAGGTCATACATAGAGGCCTTCGAGTCGACGAAAAACGTTGATTTGGAGGGAGCGAAAACAACGGCAGCAGCAGCAGCGGCGGCGGCGGCATCGGGATCGTTCGCGGCGCCTAACTCTGGAGGTCGCCCCCAATCAGAAGGCTATCCGGACGCGATGCGGGAGGAACTCGAGGCATGTGTTCGCCCCGGCATGGGCTTCGATGATATTATGCTCAATTTCGGCTGTGGCTGTCGTGTCACGGATGCCGGCTTATCCGGTGGCCGTCGCTCGACGGCGTCAAATTCCAACTTCACCCTGGCCCCTCCCACGGAGTTCGCGAAGGTGGTACGCCTCTTCCCGGCCAATGAGAGCGGTCTCCCTATAGACCTCGTCGCGCTCTATCTCGCCTTGGACATGGCTTTGTGCTCTTCTCGTAACTCCAATTCAGTTTTCATATATGCAGTCAAGCACGGCGTCTGGTCGAGACGGGTGGTAATCCCCGACGCCGTCTGCATAGACCACCTACTGATCCACTCGGTGTCTGTTGCCTTCCTTGTCCAGTGGTCAGCGTCCTCGAAGACCAGGGATCACCCCGGCAAGCTGCATGTCTCCCGGTTCGACGCCAACGGAAGGCTCATTTCCGAGGACTCAGTGTTCCCCGAAAGCACCCACAACTCCCAAGTTGGCACTCGCGTTACCCGAATGCTCACCTCCACCTTATCTCCCTCCGCGAATGCGCGCACCGTGGTGCATCACGTTCTTCTCTTGTCCACCACCTCGGGTCATCTTATTATGCGAGATGCCGAATCCCTGGAGCAGCTGAGAATTTTCTCGATCGGTGTGCCCATTTTAAACATGAGCATGAACATCGCGGCGCACGTTGGTGGGGTCAATGTAGCCATGGTGCTGGAGAACGGCGGCTTTGTGGTCGCCTATCCAGGTCTCACGGCCCCCCTGACGACTTTGACGGAGTTATATGCAAGGCTGTGATCTGAGGCAATTTATTTTTCCTCTCATTTTTTTACATATGATGACGATGGGGAATTTTGACAGATTTCAGTTTTAACTCGCGCTTCTCCCCGGTTTTTGTTTTATCGAAATTCCAACAAAGCCTGTGGGATCTAATTTTTTAATACACTTCTAATCTCGATGACTCAGTCTTCTCTGGAAATTCTTGAGGCTATGGCAATAGACACCTGGTAGGATTCGACTGTTTCATTGGTAGGTGGGAGGGAAAGTGATGAGGCAGAAATTAAATGTTTTTAGAGGGCGTACTAACGGCGCGCACATGCCAAAGATGGTTTACAAAATCTACTTTGGAGTACGTGACTTGAAAATATATATCCAGACAATGAAGACAATCAGATGCAAAAGAATAAGTGCTCCAAATTATGACCAGGGCTCATGCCACAATAGCGCCCTTACATTTAGGCCTCAGGTTTGTAATGTATCATCAACTGTCTTGGATATCACTTAACGACTGGGCTTCGTGTGTCCAAACGCTGCTTGGATGCTCCGCGAATTAGGCGTTAAAAAAGAAGGGAACACATTTCCATATCTTCTCCGATTGTTGCTTGTCACAAGGGATTTCTTTTGTATTGTTTGGTAGCTGGAGAGTGAATGGATACGTTGCAAAAAGGGCAAAAGTGCGCCGTCTATGTCAAAACGAATTGTGCTTCAAAATAAGTTGATATTTGGCTGTTAGGGGGACTACAAGCATTTGCTTCACTACGGGTTGCTGTAAGAAATGACAGCGTTAATGCTGATAGTTATTGCAGGTGTTTTTAAGAGCGTTCATCTTTAACCACTGCAAATGTTGTGCTGTTTAACAAAGACAAAGCTAGAACGATAATGAAAGCTGTAAAAAGGCTTGCAGAGCTTAACTCAATCCTTCACATACTTATGGTGACATCTGCCACCGCAACAAAAACGCCCTTGATAGAATTGGGTACGCAAATGTTTAGGACACCCGAATGTCCGTTGAAGACGATCTCGCCTCCGAATCTTTTAAATTGGACCTTAATTTAAATTTTAAATAAAATGGTAAAAAAGAAAGAATTAACTTTTAAAACGGAAAACGCCATAGAACCTTCGCTACATACAATAATTCGAGGGTCAATGCTTCAGTACTGTTACTTGGAGGGTTTGCTAAGTCGTGACGAGACAGGGCAGCTGATGTTGTACCGAAAGTACGACTTCACACACCCACTCTGTGGTCGTTGTTTGTCAATATGTGCGGTAGCCCACAAAAAAATTCACGATTACTGAGAATTTAACGTCATCGTCCGTTTATGAAATTTTGTTCAACAAAACGCACCCTTTCTTTAAATTGCTTGCATTTACGCACATTGATAATTTCTCCATATGAATAACATGTTTAGAATGCGTCTCAACGGATACAATTTAGAGTTATGACTACAATACAGTAGTATGATGTTTCGCTTCATCTCACAAGGATACGAAAATTGAAAGGTTTCGGTGTCAACAAGTCGAAATATGACGGAAAGATATAAATAAATATATGGTATATATTCGGCAAGAGAACATCGTAACGCTTTTTCTGATTGACTAACGCGAAGATGGTCAAATTGGATCTCCGACTTACGTCGCACAGCGCGTTCCCGTTCTTGATTTACATTAATACTCGACACCTCATTAAAGCAATCATTTGTACTATTAGAATATCCAAAAATTACGATGTTAAGCAAAACTCCTTGGGGAAATTTATCACTTACTCAGGAAATATAAATTTCTTAATGTTTGTGGATAATATACAAAAATTGAGTTTTTTGATAATAGCGGGCATATTTTTACAATTTAGAGCGATTCATAACTTGTCTCCAAAAAATAGCCGCAATAGTCTTAGTGTCCCCAAACCCATCGATTGATAAAATATAAATGTCTTGGCAAACACGTGCAATTATTATTTTTTCATCGACGTCAATAGCTTCACAAGGCAAACCTACAGGACAACATTATTTGTTAATACAAAGGGAAAATTATTCGAGGATGCTCGACAATAGAGCTGATCTGAATTGTTTTAAATTACGATTGTACTCTTTTTAGATTTTCTTGCTGTACGATTTTACCATTTACGGCCTGGGGCTGGCGACTTGTGCCGTCAAGAATTCGGGATCCACGATTTTAAGTGCTCATGTGGCTCCTGCCAATACGTTATCTACGACGCCTAAACCCCACAGTCATAACGGCCCACCAGAACTACTTTCCGCGTCTAGACTGCCTTTATGCGTTGTTTATGATGATGATAATTATTATGGGAAAGTTTGTACACCTAAACCGTCGTAAACGTCTATCCAGTTGGGGCCTAGGGAGAAACCCCAATTACGTATTTGATACTCCTAGCACTACGGGAAAACGATTGTGCAGCCTGTTTGAAAGAAAGGTTATATGCAGCATTTATGAATATGTTTATAAATTTAATCGTTTTGGAAACAATTTGTTGTCGTAGAAATTAAGTGTTGAATTCACCTTATTTGTCCTGATTTTTAGATTCACCCTAACAGATGAAGCAGAAAATAAAAGACGGACTTCCAATGTTGCAGTGTTAATTATAGCAATTATTTTTAACTGAAACGTTTGGTCGCCGTGACCTAAATAAAGCGCTTACCATCATTATTATTTATAAAATGAGCAAAAAGTATAGACATTCAGTTGGTCATTATTTAAATAATTTACAGCGATTCAGATTGAAACCTATTTAGGCCGAACAAGAAATTGTACAACCTTATTTAAACCATTTTAGCTTTTAAAATCAACAAGCTATTCGAAGTTAATTTGTCATAAAAATGCAAGGTAATTTTTTCACGTCCATAATATTAATCAATGTTATGACAGGCTTCGTTACTTATTACTATCTTTTCTTAGTCCACGTTCAAATTTTGCTTGTGATTATGTAAACTGGGAGAAGGAAGGTACTCAACGCTGTTGTGTGTTTCGCCCGTGATGCTTCTCGACTTGCTGTATCAATGCACTTTTTAGTAATTGACAAACTTTTGGCCTATTCGTATCCACCAACACATTCGTTTTTTTTTAAATTCCGCGGGACGTAAATTTTCACATAATGCGCCTAACGCGCATCTGCAACCGGCTGCCCCCATTGGCCAGCACTCCGACCAACTGCAGTCTAATTGGCTAGCGCCTTTGGAGGCAAATTACACACTTGTGTTTATAAACCTCATTTGCTGTATATCGACGAAGCGCAAGCTCTCTAACACAATGGAGTATAGCCCAATACTGAAATCATGAAGACCATTTTATTATTATTCCTTTTTTTCACACTCCTTGTGGGTTGTTCGAATGCGGCAGCCTTTCTCTCCAAATGGCTCCTCAGCTCGACGGGACGACGTCAAACCCCAGGGTCACTCTGGCAATGCCCTGAACTCCCCCCCGACATCACCTACTGCTCCCAGCCCCAACTCAGCTTCCAGTCCTCCGTACAGGAGGCCAATGTGTGGATTGCCCTGCTGAGCTCCCGCTGTCACCCAAACCTGATGAAATTCGTCTGCACCGTCCACAACCCGGCCTGCCTGCATTCGCACCAGGTGATGCCGATTCTTCCGTGTCGTGAGTTCTGCACTGAGGTGCACTCAGCCTGTGTCTCCAGAATGTCTCTATTCGGATTTAAGTGGCCCGAACAGGTGGAATGCAGTCGATTTCCGAGTGAATCGGAAAGCATGTGTGTCACCTCGCGACTGGAATCTGGTGAGTTCTGTGAGCAGGGCATCAAATAGAACTAGCTATGGGTGCAATTCAGCTTCTTAATGTTATGGATTTATCAAGGTCACGAGGTCCAAACGTGTGGCGTTACAGTGTACAACAAATGTGCAAAGGGTAATGGAAGTGGGAATTATAAGCAGCGACACAAGAGGAATGTGCTTGTATGCGATTTAATGATTCATCTGTTCTGTTGCCTTCTTTACAATTTTCCTATTTTAATTTGATTAATTGAAAACGGATAATACATAATCAAGAGACATTTTGTGGGCACCATGAATGCCGGATGATTTTTCAGAATGCAAAACATCAAGGCAAACGTGTAGGTTTGCAATCTAGATCTGTTAGCAATGCATCGCAATGCACACAATCGTTGTTCAATATGAAAATATAATCAGAAATTGAAAACATTTCAACTCGGAGTATAATGGGATGGAAGGATTATGCACCAGCAAAATGCAACGGACATCCACGTAGAACTTTTCCATTATTTTTTTGCGATCCACGTGAATGCTTGACCAAGACCCCACACAGACTTGTATAGACTTAACCGAAGATATTATAATCTTTATATTGTCTGCGGATGGAATGATAATCGAGTCTACTCGATAATCCTGCAGAAATGATTCCATGAACCCAAGTCAATACTTCCATAAAATCTAAGACTAGAATTCTTTATCTTGTTTTTTACAATTTTGGTAAATATCAAATTTGAATTTTTAATTTATTTCTTCCAATTGCTTATAAGACCATTTTTTCACATATCACATTTCCATCTTAACCCCCTGCCTCGTCCAACACCCCACTCAAAAATAAAATAACCGTTTTTGTTAGTTTTTCATGTCCTACTGCCAAAACCCCTTCTCTGGTTCATGACATTTAGTGAGGAAAAATAACTCCGCAGTCAGCCAACCTCAAAAAATCATGTTATCTCTCGGATAGCTTATTTTACACAAGCAACGAATCTTTCACATCGTCATGCTTCATAAAAGACGAAAAACGGCAACATACAACAAAAAATAAATTTGCAAACTGGATTATATTCCCCACTGCCTTGGTGTATTAGCCCAATATGGCAAATATTTTGGAGTTAGGTCCGCTGGTCGCATTACCGCCCATCGCCGCTGCAGTGGGCCTCGCGATATACGCATTCTGGATGTGTTACAGCACGTCAGCCTCTTGCTGCACTGACCTACCTCTCGACCCCGTTGAGTTAAAATACCACCTCTTTGTTTTTAAGTAGCTTCAGTGCATCTTTAAGAATAGTCATGCCCACCTCCTTAAGCATTGGCTCGGATATATTGAGTGTCAAGAACACTCTCATTGGTTATAATCGATCGCTGTCGATCCACCCACGAGGATGTTGATGGTGTCTGTTGTGGAAGTCGTTGTCTTGCCAAGGACTGAACCAGAATGTTTCCAGGTGGATTTTTAAAAGTTTTCCTCTTCATGGCATGGTTACAGTGGAAAGTAGTGCTACTGTAATATGGGATTTTGTAATATCATGAATCAACTCACAAACCCCCAATTCTTAGAGGGACAATACGTGAAAGGCGCAGTGGTTGCATTATGTTGAACAGTTTCTTTTGAGCCAGACATAGAGAAAATCACATTTATCAATGAGTTCATTACTTCGCAGGAGCAGAAGAGTACCACCCAGAAAATCGTTTCTTTTATTAAATTTTCGAATTATTATTGCCTGCACTTTTTCTTATTCCTAATATGCCATCTCATGACGAATGATGCGTCGATGGGTCTCTGTGATGCTCATGACAGCTTGTCCCACGAATTGCGCGTTTGCTGTCAGTTCTTCGGTAGCGTTTTGCACTTTTTTAAGCCTACCCGATAATTCGATACGGGCAGCAAATTTCCGAACGTTCGATTCGATAATGAGATTCCCATGCCATGGCTCTCTAAAAAAATAATTTTAGCACACTGCACAGTTACCATATTTATAACAAATTGTTAATTTGATTATAAATGATAAAAAAACAAAGGGATTTATGCATCTCTTGGTTGCTATGATTCGACATTAACTTCAAGTTGCCTTCGTGAAATCGCATGCAGGTATCAATAACCTTTTATTTTTATATAGACTCGCCCAGACCATCATTTCTCGCAAGTCAATAGTCATTGAATCCACCAATATCCAGTTGCTCCAAATCGCTTTATATGCCCTTGAAATTGCGCAACATACGACATAAACCGACCATTCACGTTCACAGAATTTCGTTAAGTAGCCGCGATTTCGCTAAGAGATCGGCCCAGGCAGTGACCCAGTTGTGCCCAATCACACGACGGGTCGGGAGATTGCGAAAACGACACAAACATACCCACCCTCACATACGCATCCAGACGCGGAATTTGCGGTTCATGGAGTCAAACTTTCACTTCCTTATTTTTTCAAAACTGGCGGGTGTGTGTCCAGTGGGGCCGACCCACAGGCACTAAAGGTGTTACACCGCGGATGGCTGCCCTTTTCCCCATAGGTGTGGCAACTTCTGCGTTTTAGAATGCTTGAAATTATAATCGGTTTATGCAGTTCACGGTAACCAAGATTTTCAAAATTTAACACTTGCAATACAGCAGACAACAATTTATTGGAGTGTCGATTTCGCCTGCCGCGGTACAAGTAAATATTGGGACAAATGTGGAATGATTAACGTTCTATATATGCAGTGCCGTCGTTGCGGGAATGTAATGGCGGTACAGCCATCACAAAGGTCGAAGTGGCCGACAGTAAGAGGAGGAAATGTGGAATTCTCATTATCGCAGTAACTGTGGGAGGTAGTAATTGTGGAATTCCGTTTCAGGGAAGTGTGGCTCGTTCTCTGTGCATTTGTCTCTAACGCCTGTCTGTTTTCCCTATGTTGTAGTGACCTGTGCGCCCTGCAGTCAAGAAGTCTCGCGCGATAATATTGTCAAGAAATACTGTGAAGCAGATGTGGGTGAGTTGGGAAAAATATGACTCATTGCAGATGACCTGTGGTAGCGGATAGCATAATACACTCACTTGATTTAATAACAGAATAGCCATCGTTATTAAGTGCGTTGAACTGTTATTATTGGCACATCCAGGTAGGCTCAACTATTTTTCTGAAGGTCTCATAAAGAAAACGACTTCCAATTTGATTCAATACACTATTCCGTGTTTGGATGATCTCGATGTGCCGAATTCGTATTTCAACTAAAAACATCCTTGAAACCCCATCAACAGCTGACGCCAAAACCACGACGTTTTCGGCTGTTCAAAATATGTCTTCATTGAGATTTGAACAACTGTCTAAGTTGCAAGATACCCTCAGCGCTTCCATGTTCAACAGCGTGGCGATGTCCTATCATATACGTCGATTATAACATGAAGGTTTTCTTCATTTCGTCTCGAGCGGCTTCAGTTTCTGCATCAAATTCATATTCTGTGTAATTTTTTTATTTCTGACTGCATACAAGAAAGAAATGTGTAGCCACTGCTCAACCGGCATTGATGCAATGTTCCGGAGGCCTTCCTTGTATAGTGCGGCTTAAAAGCAGTGCATACAGTGGGCCAATCACATTCGAATGAGGTCACGTGATCGACATTAGTCTGGATTCAAGGAAAGAATTCGTTTGAAAATACAAAGGACAGTTTCATTGTCTCATTTTTCTGAACAGGTTCTGCTTCTTGCACAGTTCCGATTGGGCATTTGGGACTTTGAAATATTCGGCTGGCTTCTACAGAAGCGCACAAGACCCCACGAACTTATTCGCAGTCTATTTTTAATTATTTATTTTCTAGTCGTGAAAAGTCAAATATCAGGGGTTAACGCGTTCGGGAACACCTCAAGCCTTCTGGTCAAACTTAATCGCATCGCCGAACGCCTCCACCCACTTAATCAGCCTCCGCCACCGCCCCAGCCATCACTATCATCTTCAAGTCACCGTGATCACTCAAGAGGCTTGCAGGCTGCAAACTTGCACGGTTTCATGGACACAAGCGATGACGAAGTCCGCCCGACAGTGGATAGAAGCCGTCAGCTGGCAACCCGAGACCCGAGGCAAACGAATGTCCAGATGATGGCAGCTGATGACCCGACAACAACGTCGCCGATATCTACGACGCCGAGTCTGAATACGAACAGGCGCAAGAGGTTGGAAATTTTAGTTAAGCATACGTTTTGTGAACATCCAAGCTCCGTTTACCCCTTTTTCTTAAGGCCGCATAACAATTGTAATTAGCATATTCATGGAATCATTTAAACCTGGGCATTTAAGTGGCGATTAGTAAACTCAAGCACCAGCGCTATCAGGGATCGCCATTTTGGATCAATGTGGAAGTATATTGGGCGAAACGTAGTTTGTGGGGCTGGCGTGTACGCCCATGTGCGTGTCTCCTTTGTAGAAAGCGTCGATTGGGTGAAAAACGCCGCAGGCAAATGACAAATCAAGGCGGTGCCAGAATTCGTCGCTCCCCCGGGGGCTCCTTCCTCCAGTTCACTCGACCGGGCGACGACGACGAAATAAGCAAGAGGATGCTACTTGAATGCGCCGGGTGTTCCCTCGAGCTGCCAACATCTCCAATGGCGCCGAACTCGGCCACTCGGTGGCTGATCATGGCTCGGAAAACGAAAAGCTTGCATCTCAACAGTACCACCTCTTCGCCACTTAATTATAAGGCAAGAATAGCGTATCCCCACTGTTTCTATCTGATTGCAGGCTCTGGGCGGTTAATTCCTTTTTGTAGAGGATTTAGCGGTTTCAACGAGGTCAGTGACATTTCCACAAAGATGCTTTGTAAGACGGTAGAAGAGACGTCTTCAGCGCCACCTTGCTTTTACTTGAGGGAGCATGTCTAGCCTTCGCACCCTGGAAGTTAGCTGGGATCGGGTTGTGATGGTGGTGGTATAGAAACGTCTTTCTGCTCATAGAAACTAGGAGTTTATCCCTTCTTCCACTGTCTTCTTCGTCTGTCGGGATCTGCCTACACATGATCGAAACACTCATCGAACGTTTGTGTTCCCAGCTACCCACACCTGGTATAGCCCGGCAGTGGAGCGATTTTTCACATACAGTCAGGTACTAGGAGAAACCATTAGGTGGAGCCATTATATAGCCGATCGTATACCTCAGTAGTACCTAATGCACTCTTGATAGCAGACCCTCGAAGAGGAATCACAAATTCCATTCTGTCTTGTAGATCACAGCCATAATACCCTGGAAAAAGGAATCAGAGGCGTTTCGTAATGCGTTACACGACATACGCACAATTCCGCGCGCCATCCTGTGCAATCCAAACACAAAAGTTGAAATTGCCCTGGGGTCTTTTGGCGGTCCACACCAGCCGCCACGAAAGCCTTCCACATCTCCTAAGGTCCCGATTGGAGCCAATAGTCCGCACGCAAGTTGGAGACGCTACGGGTCCCCGCCGAGTCTAGTCAATCGACAACCATCGCCGCCCTGGAACCTTCCGCCCCAATTCGAAGGTCTCTTCCAGAATGACGCCTCGGCAACTGGGCCCAAGGCCATGACGAAGAAGGAACGCCGACAACTGCGGAAACAGCTACGTCAGAAGCAGATGAAGAAGGTCCAACAGCAACAGCCACCACCACCACAACAAAAACAACAGCGACCATCAGAACAGCCTCGCGGAGTGACTGGGAATCAACTTGAGCGCCGAAAAATGAGACGGGATATGCTCGCGAAGATGTCACCTCAGGATCGCGCGGCGTGGAAGGCACGTAGACGACAGCGCAGGGAGATGAGACAACAACCGCGGTTGATGCAGCCACAGAACCGTAATAGTACGGTGCATTTCTAAACCCCGAACTCTCTCATCACCTCAACTCATACCTCACCTTCCCCTGCCTCTTGTGTGTTGTTTGTTTTCCTCCGGAACCCTAATTACTCAGTTGTAATCACACAGAGATGTTTTACAGTAACCACAGCCACAACTCCCTAGTCATTGTACAAGTCGAGACAAAGACATCAAAAATATTTTATCCTTTGCGTGAAGCTTTGAAGAAGCTCTCATTTTGGTAACTTACTGAAGGTGATTAATTGCTTTTTTGATTAATACTATGACGGCTATTGGAATCAAAGCGTTATTACCCATGAAAACATTTACCTCGCAACACTTATGTTGCCTATAATTAATAATAGGCTGGTTAAATAAACAATAACATGGTTAAATTAAATTCTAGTAAAATACACTACGGCGTCACCAGTGTTTATATCGTCACAAAAATCTAAGAATGGAGCCAAGGCATATATGGGACCTAAACAATGCGTTAAGGGTTTGACTGAGTTTTGATCTATGGCCAAAAGCGGATTAATAAATACCACAATAAAGTGTTGCTCCGAAATTTATTATCTGAATACGCACAATAGATTTGGCTGGGAGAAAATAATAATAATAATGGTATTTGCTTTATTAAGGTAACGAGGTCCTAAGGTTTCAGCATTAATATGTAACAGCAAACACAATGGATACAACAAGATGCATTGAAGATGCAGAATCAGTCAGCAGGAATAAACTAAATAACAACGAGGTAAATTTGACAGAAAGGCAAATTAAAATTTGGTAAACGCGTTAATGGCAACGTCAATAGACATAAAGCCAAATAGAGAACGAGGCTTGGCCAAGTGGGGTGATAGACAAGGTAGGTGCATGGCCCAAGTTTGGTTCCGGCTCTGGCAGCTGAGGTTGTCCATTAATTGTTCCAGTGGGTCTAGACACGCCCGTATGAACCGGTTTACCCCTGTCTAGGCGGCTTGAGCGCCAGCAATAATCCGACGACTTGGAGACTGACGGATGGTGGCGGAAACCTCTGGCGCCATCTCCTGTTCACCATGTGGTCTCACCGGGGGTGTTAATTTCACAGTATTCTAAAAGAAATGCAGTCTTGGTTTTTTTAAATATGGAGTCACGGAGTCTCATAAATATTCATTACATTAAAGCAATCGCTAAAAAATTAGCCATTAAAGTTTGAAATGATAAGTCGGGATCAGTTTTCCGTAATTGGTAGAGTACTTCTTTTGTATTGGCGCACAATTTACTCAATATTATCTCGAAGATTGCGCTAGTGTCATGACAGACTGTGTTCGTTTTTATTTCAATAACATCATTCTGTTTCGTTGTAAACGACCTTGCCGAACTTATAGCATCTGCCTGCGCGACAGCGATTTGCACTTTAGAATTGTTCCAGATCGACTTGAGGCAAATAGCAGACTTTCCGGTATTGGGTGATCTATTAAGTTAAGGGTAATCCACTAAAAATATGTACTCGATGATGATAAAAATAAACAGCGAACTGTCTTATTATCTAAGACGATAAGTCCATGAAAGGCTTAACTAAGCCACGTCAAAGCACCTACAAGGCGCCGAGTTAAATAGAAAGGTATTAACGGGAGGGGAGTACATTTGGGGTTTTACATGTGTCACCTGTGGTTTGGATACCATACGAAAACGATTTCTGAAATCGGTCGAAATACAACTGCTACTTTATAATCTGAGTAGAATAAGATAATGGTTTTGGCAAAATTGGTACACATTGTACAATTTGGAGGGACAGTATCTGAAATGTAAAATGTTTTTTTTAAAATTCCCAAAATTTACGAAAAAACCACATCGAGCCGATTTTCGATCCGAAAGCCGCACAAATGTGGGTCCGACAATGACCTAGTTAAAACATTGACGCCAAATATGACTGAAAATCTCTCCTTAACCACCTTCTTCTGTGTACGAGGCGGTTTCTGTGGTAACACATTGTTGGAGAACCGTTTTGGTTCCCTAAGAAACTGTTATTGAATTAATTCAATTAATTAATTAGCGTAACGTGCAGACCTACCCACGTCGCTTTAAAAGGTCACCACATTGCTCGTCACACCACTTCTGTTTACATTCGGTCGTGTGACAATCTAATCGATTGTGTGACTCATTCCTCATTGGCCGACTGTCCTTACTGCCCCCAGCTCCTGTATAAATTCCACATCACGCCTGTTAATAAAGGAGGCTGTTCAGGTAAACTCTCTAGAACTCCTCCGGCGTCTTATCATCTTCTCTTCTTCTGTCTTTTGGTTGGTGGGTCGACGGCTATAAGGGATATAGCAAACATGATTCACGTTCGTCGACTAAATATGGCGTGCGGACGGCCTGGTTGCGGTGTCAGAGGGACGGCCAATCCAGTGACTGGTTCATTCTTGGAAGTCGAGGAAACAAATTTTGGATTCGATCTTCGTGACGAGATTTGGTGGCTCAAAGTTCAGTTTCTCTCTGATCTGTTCGACAAGCTGAATTCTCTCAACTTGAGTCTCCAAGGACCATCAGGAAACATTATCTCATCGACATCCAAACTGAAATCGTTTGATGAAAAACTGACGCTATGGAAAAGCAAAGTTTCGAAGGGTATTTTTGAATGCTTCCTTCCGTCAACGAATCTCAGTTGAAGAGCAAAGTCGCTGATGACATCATGTCCACACTGACAAGTCTTCAATTAGCAATTCACCATTATTTTCCATCACTTTCTATCGACGAATATGACTGGGTGATCAACCCGTTTGGAAGCAGCGAGACATCAAATCTTTCGTGTGAAGAGGAAGAAGAGCTCATCGAGTTGAGAAATGACAAATTCCATCGACTGGGATTCGCCGAAAAAGGTTTGGACGAAATTTAGCTATCCCTGAATCAGTTGTTTCCAGATCTAAGTTTGAAAGCAGTCAAGATCATTTTGCCGTTCGCGTCTTCATGGTTTTGTGAATTCGGATTTTAAGCGCTGAGGTGATCCAAATGTTCAAAGGGTGGTGAACCTCATTTAGATTTATATGCAATTTTGGCGTAAATCTTTAGCTATAAAACGACCGCTATGGAATTCCAAAATGTTTTTAGAAAGATGCCAATATATCATAACAAAATGTAGGGGTGGCATCCACTGTTCAGAAGCAGTTTACAGCCCCTCGAGCTCGTAATTTTTTCTCCGCCATCCCGAATTAGGACGCTAATTTATTCGACGGTTTGATGGCTGCAAAACAATTTTATTCCACAGGACACTGTCCCCAAGTCGAAAGATGTCACAAACACATGGAATTAATTAAGCATAAACTCAAAACCTCTCGTTCGTGTTCGACCCTGGCTCGGATCATGGTTCAATTTTATTGCAATATGAAGTGAGAAAACCTCAAGCGGCAGATTAAATTAATTAATGATGCGATATTCTGACTTTATTTTCGCCACAAAATCGCAGCAATTCGATGAAAGAAGACTTGTGAATGGTTCCACCAAATTTTCCACGTAAATGGGCGTTAGTAAATTACGAATAGTATGATAATATTTGTTGGGGCTTTATTGAGGTCACGAGGACCAAAACTTTCAGCATAAAACAAGGCAGTATAGCAAGCATTAGATATGAAAATTGTCTTTTAGTTCCTGCTTCACCTGCTCTGCTGAAACCAAAAATCGAGACAAATATGGAATAACCGAATTGCGATATGCCGCTGTATTTGTGGGCATTGAACGGTATAGCCTACGCATTAGTCGAAGATAAACTTGAATAGAGGGGATGGGAGGGGTCACTTAAAATGCGAGCAGCGATTTGTGAACAACTATTGAAGTGGCGTTGAACGATGATTTCTTGAATGGAGAGACTAGACAGACCACTAGAAAACGAGATTATTTTAAAAAGTCTATGAAGGGTTAAAAAGTCAGAAATTCTAGGGCCGGGGAAAATTACTGGGGAACAATATACAATCAGGTGAATTATACAGGCATGGACAGAGGTTTATATATGGCTAGAGCTTAAACAAAGTCTCCTGAACCGGCGTACTAGGAAGCAAAGGCGACGGTATTTACCAAAGATAGCATCTACATGATCACTCCATGATAACCGACTGTTAAAAATAACGCCGAGGAATTTCGATTTTGAGCTCGAAGCGAAATTTTGTAGTGAAGGGATTTCAGGAGTGTCAACAGCGGCTGTCAGGGAAAATGTAATTGAGATGCATTTTGTGCGTTCAACAGAAGACCATTCTCCGAAGACCACTCGAGTACCTCAGTGACTGCCTGCCCGAGCTGTTGAGAATCACCATTCGTCTTGCATGCATGGCATAAAGTCAGGTCATCCGCGTATTTTATTAGTGTCACGTCGGTAGGGGACCGAAGGCTCGACGTGTAATAGTTGAAAAGGAAAAGAGATAGCACTGCGCCTTGTAGTACACCGCAATTATTTGGCAAGGAGGTGGAGGCTTCATTTCCAACTCTTACATGTTGACATCAATTAGAAAAATAGTTGTGAAGCCAATTAATCAACCATCCTTCAACGACATCTTCACATGGTTGCGAAGGAATACGGGAGCGTGATATAGTGTTGAAAGCAATGAAAAGACAAAGAAAACTCCCTTGACGGCTTTCGCTCCGGCATCAAGTGAAGAGTGGAGGGTGTGTGAAAACGTAGCCACGGCGTCCAGAGTGCTTCTATTTGATTTATTAGCAAACCGAAACGGGTCGTCGGCAGTTTTAAGCGTGTCATCTAATTTTGAGAGGATGTGCTTCTCAATCACTTTCAACCACACAGATGAGTTGGCGATAGGTCTATACTTCACAGGTCCGTCGGAACCATTGGCCGGTTTCAGAATAGGTGTTATAGCGACATCTCTCCATTCCGCAGGAAAGGAGTATTCTCCTAACTAATGATTGATGAGCTGAGTGACAATCGGAGAAATCTCGCGGTGACAGATTTTAAGGATCGCGGGAGGGACCCTGACAGGACCAGCTGCTGTGGAGCTCTTGATGCCAGCCAAAATTTGGGAGATAGAAGATTCGTGAGCGGGTAGGAAAGTGTGAATGAGTGGTGGTGGGGGGAGCGCAGTAGTTGTAGACACAAACCGTTGTTCTCAAGCGGTCGGTCGATTAAAACCGGATTATCGATGCGAGAAACATATTGATAAATCGATGCCTTTTTACAAAATCAACTGTTAGACCGCGATTTCTACTTTAGAAAGGTCTCAGATAGACTTGCGTCAAAGATAAATAGTTTTCGGTATTCGGTAAGCTGGTTTCGCGAGTATTTTCGTTTAATCGATAGTAAATCTATGAAATTGGTGAGTTTACACAGGGGTTCAATTTTTGTGCAAAGTGTGGTAAAAAGGCTAATAAAGATGTGCAAAAAATAGATTTTCCAAAAAAAATGTAACATATTTTTTTAAATGGTGGTGGCCGTCAAAAGGCCCTCACCAAAGCAAAATTCCAGCATTTGTGGGAAACCCTGTCAAAGTTAATCGGAATACAAATTGAAATTAGGCTCGTTTTGTTTATTTAAGTCAGATGTGCGGTGAATAGACATGCCGGAATGTCAAAGCCATTTCGTGTTCCCAAGGTCTTTCATCCATAGTGAAAAGAATGTATTTCCTTTATTTAATTGTACATTTTCTCATGTTTACTTCCGTAATCGATAATGTCAGCTCCCTAATACACGTTTATGCAATGAACTGTATTATGCATAATTCTTAAGTATGTCATTTACCCATTAAATTGAGAAAATATTTATGATGTGTAATTATTCAAAATTTCGCTATGGCTATTGCGATATCGACCTCAATTAACACAATTAACTGTACGTATTTTTCCTCATTAAATTAAATTTCCTGCTTCTTATTAAACTGACTACTTAATCTACGAAATGGAAGGTTCAACATTGCATTTCTCATTGGCCGAAAGCCCACCCAATCAGACACCAGCCTGTCCAGTTTCATCCGAATTGGAGCGCGAATTCCGTGCTTGTCCTCTACTTTCGATTATTCCTCAGTTTGCTAGAATTTCAACGCTCCTGATGATAACCGCACTATCTCAATATCGCTGGAATATTCTAGTAGTCTCCGTATGTTGTTTGTTGTCCTGTTTTACCCAATCATCGGTGTTATCAAGCCAATCAAAGAGCTCGTGTTACCAAGAGGAAGGCTACATAATGTGCTACGTCAAATGCTTCGAGGATGTTGTGAAACTGATCCCAAATGAAACCTCCTTAGGTATGATAGAGGACGTCATAGTCTATCAGTCAGGTCGAGCCTGTAACCCACTGGAGGCACTTGAATTAATTCACCGATTCACTGAACTAAAAAAATTCCACTACACTGGCCTGACGTGTCCTTTTTCACAATTCCCGAAGATGACACACGTAGTTGACTGGTTCTTCATGCTTTCGTCTGAATACACCATGTTAACGGACAACTACGCCACGTCTCAGCCAACATCATGGAATCTATCAGAGACAAAGAATTTTTCTCTCCACCGAATGTGCTGTAACTTTGTTCGCGGAGTAGTATTCTCAGATGCAATGATTAATCTCGCTTTGAATTGTCCTAATTTATCCAAGCGTGTTGTCACAGAGCCTTCACTTCACACAAACCAAGATTTTGATGTGACATTTGCTACACCCAATCTAGAACACTTGGAATTTCAAGATCAATACGCAGCGTTTCCTGTTACCGGTATATCGGGGCTCACTAAATTGACGTCCCTCTTCATAACACCAGCAATTAAACAACAAAATCCACCATTTGTGCAGGGCGAACGATCCCCGAATCTCATTTCACTGACAGAAATAATATTTGCCCAGGACGAGGCCCATTCCTTGCGCTTTTCAGACTGCAGAGACTTGGGTTCACCCAACATAAACTCAGTTACCTTGATCTATCCACCGATTAAAGCAATTTCGTGCCCTGCTGTTTGGAAGTGCGAGATCTGCGGCCTTGCAAATTCCTCCTTTTCCCTCGATCCCATATCATCTGTCGATACATACTCCATTGACGGTGGGTCTATTCGACCGAACGGCCAGGTTGTTAGAATTACCGCTCGTCACATTGTAACCACCTGGTTGGATTTGATTTTGCCGCAGGGAAAATTGAACACAACCGAACTTATAATCAATTTTAGCCCGCTCCTGGTTGTAGATCAGAAGGCTCTTGCACACTTTCCACGCCTCCGAAGACTGCAATTCGGCGAGGCATGGGGTTCTGGGGACTACAATGGGCTAGCAATGTTCAAAGGAAATCCCTTCGAGGGCCTTTCTAATCCAAAAAACTTAGAATTTCTTCGAATAGCCATGCCAACGTGTGATTGTCTTGAGTACAAATCGATACTCTGGTTAAAGGCTAGAAATTCGGGTTTCCAGGCTCACATTCGGTGCCAAAATCTCCAGACGTTGTTGGCAGAAAGCGGTCGGGATCCATGGCTCAGCGAAAATGAGCTGATTGCCAGATTCGGTGACATCTGCGCCGGATATTCCATTGAAGAGGAAAAAAAAAGGATTTCGAAAGGACCACTGCCATTCACTTCATCTTGTATTGCAAAAAATAATTGGATCACGATAATTCTCATGTTATACTTTCGTAATTTATAAAACTAAATATAATATTTGCGATCATTCCTGTGTCTCTTCATCTAAAATGAACTTGTTTTGGATATCAACTTTGATGAACGCTAGTAAGCGTTTTCGCAACCATATTTTGTGAGATTTGATCTGTCATTTGACCTAGTTATGGAATATTTAGTCTCCAAGGGAGTTCCTTAGGTTTTTCTTCTAAATTGTGGAAAAGAGATACCATTTTGAAGATAAAAAGAATCCATTAAATGGAATAACCAGATGAAGAGATTGGCCGGTCAGAAATACGGACATTTGGAGGCAGACCCAGGCGCCGCGACTAGGTGGGGGAGGCATTCTGTAAAAAATGGGCCCTTTGATTGTAATCATTACGCGTCGTTTGCCAAACTGGGCTTTCTATTTGAATTTTAGACTATTTTTAATTATTTTATACACTTCATTAAACTTATCGTGGATCTCAAACTATGAAATACCCTCACAATTGCTCTTTACTTTCACAAAAAGATATCATTTTTTTTCGTTTATTGCCAGCATTTAAATTTACACCAAGTTAAAACAAATACAGGAATTGGAAACAGGAGGTAAATTACGAAGAAAGCAAATCTCAGTGCATCTCAGATTCCTTTCACCCCTCAGCATAATCTATGCACTAAATGTGAATTCCCAGCCATTAAGTCGTTATCCCCTTTATTGCGGGCGGAGTAAAGGTCGGTCCCTGTTCTTCCGGTGTCCAAAATGGCGCCGATTTGGCGGTCTGGACACCAAGGCGATGGTGTGGTATACCAGCACCAACAGGGAAGTCAAATGGGATTGGTCGGGTCGTATTATAAGTAGACAAATAACAGTCATGTCAGAGGTTTAATTCGAAGAGGGCTAAGCAATCCTCAATGGAGCTATAGTGGAAGATAATAATCATTGCAAACGCTAAATTGAGGTCACGAGGATCCAAACTTTCAGCATCAAAAAATATTATAATAGTGCTACATACGAAACTTTTATTTTAGTTCCTGGTTCACCTACAACCTAGTGAAATGGCGTTAAACAATAATCTCTTGGATGGAGAGCATAGCAAGGCCACGAGTAAACGATATTGTTTTAAGAATCTTACGAATGGTTACAAATTCCGAATGCTTGAGGCCAGGGAAAAACCACGGGGAACAATATATAATAAGTGGAATTATACATGCGTGAACAGCGGTTTTTATACGGCTTGAGCTCATCCCAAGTCACCTGAACCGGCGAACTAAGAAAGAGAGGCGACGACATTTACCGAAGACGGCATCCAAATGATTAATCGGAGAGGCGGTAGAATCTCTTATTGTAAAGACGCAAATCAATCTCCTGTCTCCGAAATGTGGGGAGGTCCAGCAAAAGCATTTAAAAGACGATTCCGGCGTTTCGGCTTAGCAGTGGCTGTGAATGTCTTAATTTTTCAATCATCAATTTCAATGTCACAAGAAGCCCCTACTGCGGTGCGAATAATTAATCATAAAATTTCCCTTCCACCCACCATATGGCGAGCATAATTCGTTTTAATGAATGTTGCGACGTGGTAAATATCCTGGAATTACACCCCTGTTTAACCATTAGCCCAATGGTTTCTGATAATTATGAAGCTCGTTGATTTTGTTAAAATTACCAGAAAAAATAATATTTATTTGTGCACGTGATTACCCAGTTTTTATACATATTGAAAACTTAACTGGAAATGATATATTCCATTTATTATGAGATAAAAAATCACTAATATACGAAAGTAGAAGGCAGGATAACTTTAACAATTTAATGCAAATTTCGCGCGATGTCGCTTTAGAGTCTAAAGTTTAGACCATCCTCATTTAACACGAGCTGACCTCACAGGGTCAAGTGGTGTGCCCGATGGTTTGTGGCTTGACAAACTTCATATGACCTCCTTCTTTAAACATACTATTTAGTCATCTGAAAATTAGATGATCCCAGATAATGTTTACAGTTATAAACTATTTTCGTTGCAAAGCCAATCATATTGTGCGAAAGTGGAAATGGAATGCCATTTGTATAAATCTGTGGGTGACTGTGCAAGGAATTGATGATGCTATAAACATTTGCCGTTCATCTGTGCAGTAAAGCCGATATTCAAACCCGCTCTGTCGCATAATGCCTTTAGAAATTAGTCTTAAACTCGGGAAACCGGACAATGGAAAACGGACAATTCATTGATTTATTAATATCAAAACAACGAAATGCATTGATATAACTACTCACCGACCAAAATATTATAAATAAAGGACAATATTTAATTTTATAAATACAATTTTTTTCAAGCGAAACACAAACGTTAATAATCCAACCGGTGTAAAGGCTTACATCGAAGCTACATCAATTATAGAACCGTTTCAATATTAATAATTTAAATTTTATCTGCCCCACTAGCTAAGCGTTGGTTTAGAAAAAAACAATAGCACGTTGACCGTCTTCAACCCTCTAAAAATACATACCCCATCCTCACTACCCAATGGAGTAGTCGCATTTTTGTCCAATTCTCCTCTTCTATACCAGCTCAGTCATCACTTCATCCTCTTTCCTAAATGCGCGCGTAACATTACGCGTGAAAATCTCGACAATCTGCCTTCGTCAATAAATGACACTCGCCTCTAATCCGTCTACTTTGTCGTTCCTATCGTTTTGACACAGCCTGCCTGGTATACAGCTTCACAACTCATAACCTCACTGGAAACAA
This sequence comes from Proteocephalus fallax, assembly GCA_028672205.1. Lineage (NCBI taxonomy): Eukaryota > Metazoa > Platyhelminthes > Cestoda > Proteocephalidea > Proteocephalidae > Proteocephalus > Proteocephalus fallax. The sequence continues at coordinate 42,653 of JAPUBX010001390.1, read as the reverse complement.
ACTATCAATCAATGCCCGTACACTTATAAAATATTAACAAACAACAATGCAGGTCCCATTAACGTCGGTTCGGGAGGAATTTTGATTATTTAAACGATTTTGACCGCTTTACGGTTTCCGAGTTTTTCAAGACATACGGATATTGGCTCTATTAATGATGAGCAAAATGGATTTTACCTCAAGACTTTTGTTGGAGTTTTAAACCCGTAGCCACGGAAAACACCAATCCACCGAGCAAAGGGCTGTTGTTGGGAGAAAGCATTATTTTTAATTATTAAACAGGTGTTTTCGTTTTGGCCAAAAATTACGAGAGTTGGTAGAAGACATGGAATAAAAACAAACGAGAGTTTTGGAATCTTTTCAAGTTCAGGCAATTTAAAACCGAAAAACCGAGGCATACATAAACGTCCCATGTGTTAATTGGTCCTTCTTTAAAGACACAAAATTGAACAAACAATGGGATTTTGTCTTAAATACACCCCAATAGCAAATAAAGCTGCCTTCCACTTTTAACACCGTATTAATTGAGCCATGGAATCTCCTTCTGGGACGGAAATACGAGCACCAAAGTCACCGAAAATTCAGCAGTTCCGTAGGTTCACGAAAAAAAGTAGTTAGCGTTTTGCTTCAATCAATTTGAAGAGTATACCGATTTTTTGTCTAAATTCACGAGGTTCCAGAGTCGACGTTCATCTAGGTAAAACAGATATTTATAGCATCCCCGTATGTGAAGACTGTCTTTATTTTTACGTGCCCCTGAAAAATTCGTTTTCGCACCGAATAACTAACATTAACCATATCATTTTACCTTAGTTCACTTTAAATTCGGCAAATTTGCATCTTCCACCCGATTTCTTACGGCTGCAGACAAGCCATTTTCGACACGAGTCTTTCGATTGCTATTTCTACGCACCGTTCACCACAAATTATTTTTTGGGTGCTCGCGTTATGTATCAGGCCTTTCGATGGCCACTATTACGCTTTTAAAAAACTTTATATACTTCGAGGGTTTAATTTGGTTTCTAGCAAATTTGCCTCCTCGTTGTAATTTCGTGTAAACGTATGCTGTCATTTTCTATACATAATCGGCACTTGTTGCATCAATGTTGTTTGTTGGAAATTTTTATGTTGAATGCTTAAGTTCTCGTGACCTTAATAAAGCGAATATTATTATTATTATTAATATTATTTCATAGTGATTCGGTCGTTGACATCAAAAGTATCAAGAAAAAATGATGTGTACTGATGCAAATAAAGTAAAAAGTATATTACACGTGCAAGTACGAGGTTAAAAGGGTACTGGTGCAAAGGAATTGCGAGGCTGGAATGCTGAAGTAGTGGTGATGTATAAAAGGTACACCTCCTCCTCGCTAAATGAGTTGGCCGCGGGAGTGGGTGCTTTCTTTGAAGCGTCTCCGCATCATAAAGCAACCGGTGATGAAGAGAGCGACCAAAATCACGGAGGCCACCCCCAAGCCAATCGTCTCACCCCACGTGAGGGACATCGGAATAGTACCGCCTACAAATTTCAGCAAAAAAGTGAAACCGCCTACGATTAAAATTCGTCCAATTATTCACTTTTCACGCCGGATAAGATCTAGATGTATGAACATTCTAACTCGCAATCCTCTCGATTGGCGCGGAAGATTATGGGCAGGGTGTCAAAAGTAGAGTTATTCTCTACAGATCTTTGATCGAATTGGTGTTTTATCCACCATCGATTGCTGGATAATGTTTAAGTTGTTGCATAAACTTAGAATCGAAATCGGCCAATGACCCACCAACCCTATAACCATTCATACTTGAATAAATCCATATATTGTATGGACCAAAACAGCCTACCTGAGCAGAGGACGTAGACATTTTTGTTATTCGCTATTGCGTCGTGATCTCCAGAGTCGGTAACCGAGCAGCGGATTTTGTTGAGCCCAACCAAGTCATAACTCTGACAGGCAACATAGATGACGGCAGTCGAGGTGGACATGTTCCTCGTTGTCTCACTCCGATCACAGGGATTCCGATTCACATGTACCTGTGCTCCAAGTCTTCGTGCCTGTATTTGGGTCTTTGGGAGATGTGGGGAAGGGGGGTGGGGTGCGTAAGATAAAGCGGTTTGCGGGCAGTAACAATGGACACATCAAAAGGATTGTCCTTCTTCCCATGGCTTGGTTCATTTCGAGCACATCAAACAGCCCCTGTAAGAGCGAGCTTGTAGTGAGGCTGTCTAGTCAAACGAACAGCAAGAAACGTATTTGCGGCAGTTGTCCATCGAAATTAAAATAGCTGGCTGGGGAAGATTTCCATCTGGTAGAAATTGCGATTTTTAACCAAATGGAGAAGTTCAAAACAAAAAGAGAAACAACCAACCACATAGCCCTGTAAGACCAAGGATTCTGCGCCAGTGGCGTTAATAGTAAATATAGTATGAAATCGGTTTTCTTTTTCACAACAAAAGTCGTTTCTGATAGCTAAATTGCACCATTAGCCGAGGCTGACTATGTCTTTCACTGTAAATTCGGCCTTTAGGTGACTAATTGAAGACGATGGCCAAAGGAGATTAATGACAGTTAATCGGTTGGCCGCATGTTATTCTGCATGAGCGGGTCCTAAAATAACGAATGGTTCGTTGGAAAGCGCAAAGTCTCGAGTTCTGCAGCTGTCCAACTTCGCAAATGACAGAATTCGAAGCCAAGGAAGGTTTTACAGGCCTAACAACGCGTTATCTGATATGTCGGCACAAAGCATTGGAACTCGATATTGGCGCATGCAGCCGTTCGTAAATGCACCAATTAAAACAAAGTAAATTGAATTCCAATGTCGCTAGCTATCTGGAGCGTGCATTTTTGTTTGCTCTCGGGCGTGGACTTTGGTCGGCTTTGTCAACCACGCACGCAACTTCGTATAATATGAGTCATTGTTGCCAATTGGGTTACCGTGATGCGTGCAAATCCATTGCACGAAAAAAGAAGCCATTCTTGTCTAAATTGTGCGGCCTTGAGGTCCACTGGAACAAAACGGCTATTTTACGCGTCCAGCCTACTTCGTATTCACCATTTCCATAAAAATTTCAAACAATAGGAAGTCATCCAATCGCCACACAAGGACTCATTCTATAACTACACAGTTTCCTAAACAACTCGGTCTAATGAGATATCAAATCAGTTTGTGTACCAGTTGGCGGAAATCGGTTTTATCATTCGAAATTCAACCAGCGTGAGTTCCCCGCGTGGATGCAGTGTTGGCAAGGTTTTGAACGATCCAGCCACGGCCACGACCACCTCCTCTTCGGGCTGCTCTGGGGACGGAGCCTCCCTGTACAATATTCCCAAGAAACTTAATGAAAAAGTCCGTATAATCAGTATATCCTCTAGCGCGAGGATGTTTCAGAAAAAAATGATGACATTTGTACTAAGACCTCGCCACAGTGGACAGAGGAGATCTATCTAAAGATTGCCGGTACGGATTGCCCCCAAAAATGCGGTCATTTCGGAAGTGTTTTAACCTCCCATCGTTAGCAATAATCGATAAAAAAATATTTGATCGTATTTAAATTGTGACATAGAAGGTTGACTGAATCATTCACTGGCAGTTTATGATCCCAGTTATGATTCCACACAGCCGAAGAAATTAGGGATTGCTGAACCCAATCTTCACGAATCCATGGAATGAAAACCCATAGACCCTGCAACAACAACGACAGTACTAGTATCATATAATCGTGGTGCGTTCGGTAGGGGTTCAATAAAACCGACATGAATCGTTTTGAGTGTGATCGTGTTGCCCTAATTTGATCATATTGTGGTAGCCAATCAACAGCTATTTAACGGACTCCTAGAATCAGAAGCAGCCTCCCCGAGTAGATTTATCGTACCATATTATTGACGTTCCATTCAAGCTTCGCCGGGGGAGACCCACATTCGGTGTGGCATGTCAGGGCGATTGTGACGCCGGTGCTGAGGTCGTAGGGGTTGCTTCGAGTCCCCAGTCCGTAGGCCTGTGCAAGGGGCTGGGAGGAGCTGGATGAGGCGACTCGGATGGAATCGTAGTCGGCCGCGGTTTGTCGGTTTGCACCTTTCTGGGCCACGTGGACCTGCGTCACCTGGATGGGCACCATCTTCGAAGGAGCTATGCAAAAATGAACCATTGAAGGAGGAGGAGGAGGAGGAGGAGGGGGGGATTTAAATGCTGCTTATCAACGTCTGCGCTGAAAATAACAACTTATTGCGGTTGTAATATTCCGTTAATCCCTATTGTGAAATACAGGCTTTTTATCATAATTTTTAAAGGGAACAGGTGTCTAGTTGTTGAGTTAAATTCAGCGCTAAATGTTTGGCTCAGTGCAGCAGTAACTATGGAGAACGGATTATAAGACAACCGAATCGAACCAGGAAATTAATGAAGAATTTCGAAAAACCTCGATATTTTATTAACAAATGTGACTGTACGGTGAGTAATTTAACTTGGTTGGGATTATTTCGATGCTTGTGGAGCAATGAACCAATCCATAGTCACAAATTTGTATTAATTATTACGCTGGCACATTTAAAAAATAGCGTTTTGAAATGATTTTAAGTTACCGAAGCAGATGGTGACTAGGCTGCGGAATAATCAGCCAGACGTTTTATTTCTGTAAATTTGAGGTCGATTTTTTCCTAAACGTATTTCTGTTGAAAAGGCCCGTTAATTATGCACCATCCTTGTACAGGCGCAACAGCAACCAATTAGACACAAAACTGGTTTATTCGACACCAAACCCACGTCCGCAAACAAAGAAACAAACGCTTAGTTTCTAAGGCTTGAGTAACAGTACTTTGTGTACGTTAGACCGTAAATCCATCAACCGAAGGTGTCGCTCAGTTGACCCCTCAATCTCGGCCGATTGCTACAAACATTAAAACCGCGCTACGCGCTCTGAGCTCAAGGTCGTGCACGCGCGCATTTGCAGAAATACGCAGTCGCGGGTGAGCTAGGCAGGGGGTGGGAGTGGGGGTGGGGGGTTTTAGACGCGAGCACGCGCAAGGTTGAGAATGTCGGCAATAGGACCCTGTGTCCGTCTCACCAGCCCACCTCTGTCTATGATTGGTTAGAGTTGGTCCATTTCAGGCCCAGGTACAGTCATCCCAACGCTCGTATTTAATTCTTAGAAATGGAACTTTTGATTGGCGAATGCAATGTCAATAGCTTCATTCCATAGTCGTTGGAGCCCATGGAAACAGACGACCTTGCAGGCCAAAAATATATCTGCTGGGTTACAATTTAGAGGAATCTATGAAATGTGGCTTCTCTTTTGTAAGGTTTTAAACACAACGAAATAAGTTTACCCTGCAAGCTCATGTTAAATATACAGTTTTAAGTTCATATCTAAATATGGACATTGAAACAATACACCCATGCGCCATGCCAAATGCAAAATACATTATCAGGGTAGAGGACACATTGTTGGTATTAAGGCATACACATATCAAACAACATTTGACGAGCAAGTTTCGATGCAACTCGATTTTATACACAATATGTGGCAGTTTTAACATGTTTTGAAACGACAATTAACTCCAACTAGCAATGGTAACTCACCAACAACATTCAGAGTGACACTACCTTGGGTTGCAGATAAAAGACAATACCAAGTCCCCCGGTCTGTCCATTCCACCGATTTGATGTGAAAAAGGCGCGATTCCCTTCTGATGGTCGAGTAATTGCTACCGGGATCGCAAATGACCGAATATTTCTCCGGTTTATACGTGAAGCAGTTCTCTGACCTCATTTCCCTTTCGTGTTGAAATATAACCGACAGATTATTTCGTCTGATAAAGTTGACGGGAAAAGTGCAGCTCAAGGTGACGGACTGACCAACGTTCACCGGATTAGTTCCAGCATCTGATGTCAGCGTAATGATTTCGGACTGGGAAACTGGATCAAAGCAAAAGTGAGCATCAGACATCAATTTTTAAACAAAATTACGTTTTTTCTGGTAGTTTAGCGAATGACTGTCAAATCGGACGTTTCAAAATTCTAGCAATTTGCACAAAAATTGGCAAACTAAATTTGACCAAAACAATCACTGATTATTTCAGATTATATATGGGTTTCAATGGACTCATAAGCTTATTGAAGGCAACTGAAGGGTTAGAAAGAAGAATTTAAAATCGAATTTAATACTTATTTAGCGTTTGAAGTCGATCGCATATGTGCTTATCTAACGTTTTGAGTAGGTGTCCATGTTGCATTGTCATTTTTTAAAAAAAGGGATGTAATTCTTATAGTTTAACGGAGACTATGTATTTTACTTCGACGTCAGGTTCGTTAATGTACACGTGTTTGTTCCACTTCATATTGGCATTACTGTGGTGTATTTGTAGTGACCTTAAATGGTGAGTTTATTTATTCAAGACGCATGACACCCATTGGACTGGTACCCCATTGGCCAACTCACACCACACCAGATTCCGTGACCTTAACGTGGATAAATTAAGACAACATCCACGACACTTGGCCGGCCCCCACTTTTTACCACGACACGCCCCACGTGTGTCCCGACAGGACTCGCCCGCAGCGGGCGCTAAGCATTGCGCCTTGTCAGCGTTTTCGGCCAAGGTCGGGCATTCACTATTGTTTGAATAATAAACAATATCATTCATTCCCGACCTTCGTCTTTGGCCATCGTGCCATTCTGATTTTTGGGTCGCGAAGTCTTCGAATTACGATATATTCGTCTCCCATAATTGATTGATGACTCTACTAAATCCTTAACGTCATAACAGAATGTTTTAGTAAGAAAACTCCACCGATACTCGAGAATTTTAAGAATTGTGCCCACTAATACAATTTAGTGATCAATCGTAAGTACCGGGTGGTGATTAAATGAAATATACGGTAAAAACGTGATAAATAAAGACTACTTAAACATAAAAACAGCTAAAACGGAAAATGAATAGATAAAAATAACTATAGATGGCTCACCTTGTACGAATAGGACACATACGATACACAGAAAATGGGAAAGCATCAATAGAAATTCGTGTAAGCGGTATTTATTCGCCCTCCAAATACCAATACTGTATACACTTAAACAAGTAATAAAAAATACCAAAAAGGTCTCAACAAATTTAAAAAACGTCAAATAAAATAGAAACACAATAAAAAATTAACAACACATTTTCAAATAATGTTCTACGGAGTATTGTACGACAACGGAGATTGAACAGCGTTGTTTTTTAACACAAAAATTGATTTGGGGGCAAAGGGATGAAAGAGTATTGACGTGTAGTTATGGAGTACAACTTAAAATAAGGACCACTGTCTCAAAGAAGGTTTCTTTTTTTAAATATTTTTTATCCGGCACAAATGAAATAGGATTAAAGAAGTGTATAATATCTTCGGCATTATCATTGAAACTTGGTGTTTACAATCGTAAAATTAATATTGTAAATTAAATTTTGACTTGCTGAATTATGTGAAACGATCACTTGCTTAACAAGGAGTTCGTAGCTCGAAAGGTTTATAGGTATACCAAGCGTGGTTTGTGTAAAAGGATGATTTTGAATTCATCATTGAGTAGAGACTGTATAATAACACCATTTACAGACACAATGCAGCGTAGTCATATAGTCCTTTGGTTTCAGTATGCAAATATAATTATTCTTTAAGTGTTCACATTTCGAGCCTATTTCTATTTTAAAATCAAATACCTTCGACAAGATTAAGTTGATGATGTTCATTGTTTAATATAATCAATGCCTATGGTCAATACAGCGTCTTCTACACCGCTCGATTAAAAAAGTAACTTTGTATTTATATTTTCTGATAAATTAAATGTTCGATCCAAATTGCGATAAAGAAATATATTTAAGATCAGTTTTGATATGTATATCAACCCAGTTTTGTAGTAGGACAATAACGTTTGATAGTTTGCTTTGGGTCTTGAACGAAAATGTTATTTTTGTGCTTCTGTGAATGCATATAAAGGTAGAAATTGCTTTCCTTTTATTTATCAATGGCAAGGTTCAACAATAATTACCTTTGAAACGTGTTGAAGCAACGTTGATAAATTAGCCGGAGTATTTTCGGTCGCGGTTAGAACTGTCGTGATTCGAAGACTAGTCGATACTTAAGACCACTTAACCTTTTTACGCATACGCGTCTAAAAAGGGTAATATATGAGAACGCAAACCAAATTATAATCAAGAAAGGATTCTTGATTCAATAATACAAAGGCTCGACGTTAAGTCGGCGATGGTGCGTTCGTGGGTCGAATTCGGTTCGTGTGTGGTAAAACAAGGAGGGACCAATCACGTCACTATATGGCTCCCCCTTTAGACTCTTCGTCGTCAGGGGAAGAGATACTATAAGGATGGCTGGTGGGGTTGCAGGTTAACAGACGGTAAATTAACGGGCAAAGTTTGTTAGATGCAGGGGTGTTCGGCTGATACGACCGCTTCGAGTGCGGGAGGTCGTCCGTGCGTCAGGCGGCTCCGGACTGATTCGGGCAGGGGCAACAGAAGATGACACAATAGATTTTCCTGGGGGAATCGCGTCGTTCGGTTGGCCAGTCAGTTCGGGTTGATTGCGAATTGGGACAGTATTGAAAAAAGGTTCCTCGACGAAGGCACTCTTGAGTCGATCAATTGAAACCGTTTCATGGCGTCCATTCATGGATATTTTAAACGTTTTATCCGAACGGGAAAGTACCAAATACGCACCATCATATGGTGGTTCAAGAGGACGACGGACTCGATCACAGCGGAGAAAAACGTGGGTGCTCTTTTGCAGTTGTGGGTTGACCTGGGAGCCTGACTTCTGGGGTCTGGTTTCTTTAGGCCGAACGCTCCAAGCAAAACTTCGTAGCCTCTGAAGAACATCGGAGACAAAGAGGGACGGCTCAGCTGCTCTTGGGTTAACAAACTCACCCGGTAAGCGGAGAGTGGCACCGTAGACAAATTCCGCCGGACAGGAGTCGACGTCGGGTTTAAAAGTCGCACGAATGCCAAACAGGACGAGAGGCAAATTGTCTACCCAGTGTTTTCGGTCATCCTGAGCCATGAGGGAGGACTAAAGTGTTCGATGGAGGCGCTCAACCATCCTATTGGCCGCGGGATGGTAAGAAGTTGTGCGGATTCGCTCGCATCCAAGAAATTGGCACATCTTTTGGAAAAGCGTTGATTCAAATTGTGCCCCTCGGTCGGTTGTCAAACGACGCGGAGATCCGAAGCGCGCCACCCAGTTATGCAGAAAGGCGAGAACGACCGTTTCTGCGCCGATGTCCGCTAGCGGTATAACTTCTCACCAGCGGGTGAAGCGATCTACACACGTCAGCAAGTAGCGGAAACCCCTGGACGAAGGCAACGGGCCGACTAAATCCACATGAACGTGGCTAAACCGCGCGTCGGGTGCGTCGAACGTGCCGATCGGTGCCTTGGTGTGACGATTGACTTTTACTTGCTGACATCGAATGCATGCACGTGTCCACAGACGGACGTCCCTTTTCAATCCCTTCCACGAAAACCTTTCAGCCACTAGTCGGGTGGTTGCGCGAATACCAGGGTGCGAGAGACCATGAACCATTTCGAAAACTTGGCGCCGCATGCATTGCGGAACTAGGTGATGAATGTGAACGGGAAAATGCGCCCCAGCCCGAGGTCGAGACGAAGCGCACGCTGGCCATAAGTCTTGATGTTACTTCGATTGGCAGCCTGGAGGACGAAATCTATGTCGAGGTGTAAACGGTCCAACATAGAGGGGGTAATTACGCTCACGTCAGCGCCGGAGTCCACCATGAAACGGCGACCGCGTTCGACGTCCTTCACAAACAGAATGCGGCTGGGTGTATACTTGCCAGGCGGAGTGAAAGCCGCACTCACTGCCTGGCCTCTCCGTTTCCCGACCAAGAACATGGAGGACGGCTGCTTCTTGCTTGTGTTTACGGCCACCGGTGGCCTCCGTTGACGCTGCGAGCGATCCTTGTTCTCCAGCAAGTTACGCATTTGGTGCCTCAAGTCACGCAACTCTTTAACCTCGTCGTTATTGAGAGTCTGTGGGGGTCGTGTCACAGCGGCGACTGATGGATGACAAGGGTGAGCGGCGAAAATGCGGTCGGCGTACTCGCCTAACTCGACCAGCGGCAGCGTGGGTGGGAGGGTTGCCAAAGAAACTCTGACGACTGGGGGCAACTTTTGGGTGAATAGGTGCCGAATGATACATTCGCTGACGTCTTGGTTCACCGATAAGGCTTCCAGACGCTGCAGCAGTTGCGACGGTCTTTCATCACCCAATTCCTCTTCATCAAAGAGAGCGTTGTAGCGCTGTGTCCTCGTTGTCGCAGACTGTCGAATAAGAGCTGTCTTAAGCACCGTGTACGGGTTCTCTGCCGGTGGTGCAATTATAATGTGGCGTAAACGGACAACTAGATCCTCCGTCAGTGACGCCACGACGTGATGAAACTTGGAAATCTCAGCGACAATTCCTTTCGACGCAAACTGGGATTCCACGACCGAAAGCCATGCCTCTATATCGCTCTTCCACGGAGGTGGAATTTTAATAGAGACGGCAAATACGTCGGGAGATCGCTTAAAGGGGGCGCTCATCAGAAGATAATCCGAAAACAATTATGCTCGCCAATGTTGTGATTCGAAGTTCGACGATAACTTAACCCACTTAACCTTTTTACGACATACGCGTCTAAAAAGGGTATATGTGAGAACGCAAACCAAAGTGTAATCAAGAGTGTTTTCTTGATTTAATAATACAAAGCCATAACGTTAAGTCGGCGATGGTGCGTTCGTGGGTCGAATTCGGTTGCGCTTATATCGATGACATTCTAATCGCCAGCAAAGACAAAGAAGAGCACCTGCAACATTTGGAAGTGATCTTTTGGCGCCTGGATGAACACGGGCTCGTGGTGAATCCCGATAAATGCCATTTTGGCCGAACCGAAGTAAGTTTCCTGGGTCACTTGGTAAATGATCCTGGCATGCTCGCCAATGTCGTGATTCGAAGACTAGTGGATACTTAAGACCACTAACCCTTTTAACGACATACGCGTCTAAAAAGGGTAATATATTAGAACGCAAACCAAAGTATAATCAAGAAAGGATTCTTGATTCAATAATACAAAGGCTCGACGTTAAGTCGGCGATGGTGCGTTCGTGGGTCGAATTCGGTTAGTGTGCGGTAAAACAAGGAGGGACCAATCAGGTCACTACAGAACTTCTCAAATATTCCCCCTAAGGGTTCGATATATCTAGAGATTGTCGAGGCTTAGATTCTTTGTTTTTTCTTCACTTGATTCGCTTGGAATGATCTGGTATTAGAATCGCAAACAAATCAACGTTCAGTCCGGTTAACAAATAACGCGCCCATTCGTTATCAAAACATTGCAAACAAACAATAGCAATGCAAAAAAGGTGAAGGCATTAATTCCGGAGTTATTTTTCACTATTTCTTTACTGTGTTTATAATGCAAAATATATAATATCGGCTATCAAATGCTCGACTAGCGGCTTTCAACCCTTTGGCATTTACAAGAAACTTGCCGCTTATTCTGTGTTTTATTCAGCGACTTGATGGTCAAATACTAATTTCGGAATTACTTATGACGTTTATTAGTAGAACCATGGTTAAAGTCTGACGAGAACCTAAAACTTCGAGAAGGCGTTTCGCATGCGTCTCCCGCGGCATGTCCTCCATGAAAGCATGCCGGTTTGGTATACTACTCCAAGTGAATGTACAGCGGTTCGTAAAACGTTCAGCATGCTACACCATGACCTACTTATAGACTTATTACATCTTAACAACACTAGTGACTGAATGATGTATATTGGCCTGTTGACGATTCTTTCCGGTCACGGCGTGCAAATACGCTTGATAGTGCGCTCAGTTACAATTGTTGAACTTTCGACGCGACGGGCTTCATGTACAGCAATGTTTTAAACCGTGGATACATTTTATTTAATATATATATATACTTTCATTCTGATATATATTCTTGATTCGTTGCTTATACTCCTAGGATCCCCCTACTTTATTCGCCACGGACAGGGTTGGTTGTTTAGATCCTTAAACAAGCCAGTTCTGCCCAGTAAACGAAATAATCACAATTCAATTTTTAGGAACACTCTATATTGGTGAAGGTTGTGTGATGGTTTCAGCTAATCAGCTCTACACCCTGCAAACGCCTCTGCTACTAGCGTAGCGTTTGCAGCGGGTTTTCGTTTAACGGGTAATGTAAGTTCGAAACCGGTTAATAAAACATGACCGCCGTCGGACAATCTCTAACGAACACATGCGTCGCGTCACTTATTTTTATTTAACCGTTTCACATAACAATTTGTTGTCGAAATTTTTTATATCAGTGCTCATCAGCTATCCTTTTACGTGTTCATGCTGCGCTCTTCTGCTAGGATTTGGTTTATCTGAGACGGGTACTATATTTAAAATCATTTCTATTTGATATGGTTTGACTTTTATCTATCTAGAATGCCCCGAAAATCGAAAAAAACGAAAAAATCCAGTAAAAAAGGACAGAAAACAGCTTCCAAAAAGGGAGCGACAGGCAAACAGAAAAACGGGAACGCTCTCACCGTTGACGCGGTTGCCCAAGCCGCCACTAAGGCACGAGCACTGGGAGCTCAGCTTTACTTTCAAAGATCCGAAATGCAAAGTAACCAGGCGAATTTGGAAAGCGCCAAAATGCAACAGTTTCGCGCCGAATCTATATTAATAGATTTTCAGATGGAAATGGCCGAAGCGAATGCTTTTGGTGCTTTGCAGCATGAACACACAGTAAAAAAGTTGACAGATCGACTACAGGAGCTCTTGACTATCAATGAAAATCTTAAACAAGAAAACAATGATCTGACACAGCGGTTAGAAAACGCTCGAGAACAGGAAAAAGTTAAAAATGATGCTCATGAAGCCGAAATCTTGCGGTTGTCGGAGGTCATAACTGAATCGAGTTTTCATTACGGTCGAATTCTCAATCAATTTGGTGACAATCTTATAGAAAGGCTGGTTGGCGTTTGGGAAGAAGAAAAATCATTTATTGAAGAACAGGAAGAGGATACATACCAAAATTTGCAGAAGAACAACTTTCTTCCAATTGTAGATGAACAGTGATATTATCTGTTTCATGGAATAGGATAATTAAAACAATTGTTTTTACTAAAAAGCATTAAGTAGTACATATTATAATACAATTAACAAAATCACAAAATACAAACATTATTTACATTTATTTTCAAACTAAATTTAACAAAAACGCAATATAAACGTATGTATTCTTTGGAACTGTGAAACGCTAGCTGGAGTTTTTATGGAACATCTATTGACCCATATTAAAAACAGCACAACGATTATTGTAGTCGTTTCGTGTACAACATATGGAACACCCTAATTAAACGCACAGCTATCCTTAGCATTCAGATTTCAAACAAAATAAGCGCCAGTTATTTTTTGGTATTGCAGTCGCACCCTATGCCCCAATCAATGTGCGAGATATGGCAAACACTTTAATCAGTTAAAACAAGAGAAAGTGTCAGCAAGCTATTGTGGAGGGGTCACACTGGATCTAAATAATAGTGTTTCCCTTATTTTAAGTTAGCCAGTCGATAAACGGTGTTGGATTCTCTCGGAAATGAGTCCGCAAAGTATCTTGACGCCGAAAATAGAATTTTAATGTTTAAAGTTTTGGATCTTGTGACCTAAAAAAATTAATACCAAATACCCGAATTCTCTTCATTAAGGTCACGAGGACCAAAACGTTCAGCTTTAGAATTAACAACAGACAAAGATGCTACAAGAAGTTGTTATTGTATAAGATAAGACGTAGTATACGTTAGGACGAATAAACTTAGTAACAATGAGGTAAATTTGCAAGAAATACAAATTAAACCCGTGAAAAATGTAAATTTCGACAAACACATAATGACGGCCATTAAAAGGCCCTATCCATAATGCGCGTCATTATTATTATAAAGGCCATCCGTCCACCGGCACATCATTTTGCAATCTAGAAGATCCTCCACACCCTTTAACCAATTCCGTGCAATTGTAATTGCACCTACCCTTAAATGGCAAGACGCTAATACGTCCCGTGCCACATGTGTGCTGGCCTTTACGCGCTAAGGGAAAGAGAGACCAAACCCACAGTGTGAAACAGGATATGAATTATGGCTGCCCCGCTGCTACCTGCAATGCCCGCCTTGATCTCCAATGCCATCACTGGCAGTCTGTCTGCCTAATCCCGCAGCCCGAACGACTGTACACACAGATATTCGTCGATTTCAAATGCGTCCGCGGCTGTTGGTGAACGACTGCAAAATCAATGTGATTATCACGAAACCTGCTACGTCGCCATGGAATTGCTGACGTCTCCAGTAGTACGATAATTATTATAAGTAGTAGTACATTTTTAGTTTTTGTTGCTTTCGCTAAATCCTCTGTTGTACTCGAACAAGCCCACCTCAATTCGAGGCTTCGGGTGAAGTGATCTGAACGTTCAAGGCAGCCAGGAATGGTTTTTAATTTCGAAAAGAACGTTTTTTAGCCTGCAACTTAAGTAAATGATTGCTAATTATTTGTCTGTCTTCGGATTTTTACATCGTAAAATGTCCAGGGATCCGGTCTTTTGAATAATTATTATTGCTATTATTATTATTATTATTATTATTATTATTATTATGAAAACGGAGATAGCGGTACAAATTCGGTAAGGCAACATAATAGTTACTCTATTGGACAAATTGAAGTGCCCGACTCCGTCTTCTAAAGATAAACATGCATCAGTCAATTCTTTTTGAAATAGCCCCGTGTAATAAACCAACTCATTCAAAATTTGCCTTTGGCACGCTAGCACGTCTGATGTACCAATCACCTTTCGAGATAAGCACATTGATTAATTCACCGACAGCGCACTCCATGCAAGCAATCATGACGGGTCAAGGTGTGTACTAGCCCCACATCTATGTAATTTTTGAATTATCCGGCTGTAATGGTCATGGTCTAAAGAGCACACTCAACTAAATGTATTCTACCACGTTTTCGTATCACAGCAGCTGCAAACCAATTAAATACCTATACTTAAATGTTTTACCTGATGAGCTAATTAATGGGAAAGTGATGGCGATCCGTTTTTACAGGAGTAAACTTCTCCCAATGGCCATTGTACTGCATAGGGAACGCAAGACTGCGACCATTTCTTTAGTGTCGTAAATATTCTACGTTTTAATCGGAGACTGTTTTCGATGTGGGCCACCGATTTCGGATTTGACGGTGTCTCACAGCATTGCTCATAGTTGTTCCAGGGTACAGACTCTTATTCCGTTCTCGAGACTACGACCGGAGAAAAACGAACAATAATAATAAAAAAGCCTGAGTTTTTTATTGGATATTATCCTTGTTAAATTACGTTATACGCACGAAACGCCAAGTCTATATTCAGTGGATTGGTGTACGAGAAGCACAACGGATGGAAAAAAAGGGATACCCCGAGGCCACTTATTTGGCAACATTACTAATCCAATTACGGTGCTCACTGCTATAAGCGAGCTTGCGCATTTAAATTTTTTCGTATTTCTGCACACACCCAATGCACCAATCAGCGGTACAGGGAAATGCATCGATCACGTTTCAAACAACGGTGCGCCTGCAGGTCTTTGAGGGCTCCTACAGTTAACTGAGAATTATCTTAAAATCATTAAAATCTGAATATTGTGAGATAAATTTGTGTGCGATTTGACTGAAATATGATCGAGATGTTTGCTAATGTTCCCATTGCTTCACGATATTAGTGACCCCTCCCAGCACCTCTATTGTCGTCTTTCTCGATGTAAATCCTTCAAGCAAATCCAAAAAATCCAAATTCGAGCGGCTATGTCCCACTAGAGAATAAACCGGCTTCATGAGGGTTTGAGATAAAGTTTATCGGGAATATGTTTACAGCTGACCGCACGCGTCCTCAGTGCAATCCGAGCTCGCCTGAACGGGGAATCTAACCGAAGTCTCTCAATAACAGAGAGAGGGTTCTAACCTCTACACCATCGGACCATCGACCAAGGAGAATGCAATAGCGATAAGTATACCAACAGCAATTCGGTCATTCACCGCAGGAATGCCAGTCCGGCGATTCGATATGTACTTCCGTAAACAAAATCCGCCCCGAGTCCTACCAAGAAAATGCCACAACCCATGAAGTGGTCCCTACTCGGCGTATATTGTCAGCCCCAACAGCGTCTACCGTATCTGCACTGACGACAATTCCACTATACTCCTAGTCCATTTCAATCGGCTGAAGGCGAAACACTTCACCGAATGCCCGGATCAACCCATCCTCACCCCCAGTGACGATATCCACATGTCTCTCATACAATCGAATTGACTTCTGCAAGTAACTGAAGACAGTGAATTTGTGGAGGGGGTGGCTTTGTAACGCCCGCTGCATGCATGTAGATTAGAAGACCCGTCGGCCCTATAAACATCAGTCTCGACTTTGAACGCCAATATCGCCAATATATGTTATTACCTTATCGCTCTGTTTTAGTAAATAAAGATCCCACATCAAGTTCCTCTCCTATTGTCTACATGCGATGTAAAAATCTATCCCAATTTCCATTTTTTCCGAACGCCGTCGTAACTAGAGTATGAAATTTACTTCACATCGCTACCGACTATTGTTCTAGCATAAGAATTAGTAAGTGTTCGTCCGTGCACTGAAACGTCGAGATTTTCTACGTAGTTTAGATTTGCGTATGCGACAATATCTACGCTTTCCATGGTTGGAGACATCAAAAATAGTTTAATTTGATTAGAGTAATTGCCAAGCATTCAAATTTTTGTCTTACCACGCAGCCACCCGGAGTGCACCAATCAGCATACGAGACAATCGCATCGATCAATTTTCCAAGACAGCTAGCAATGTAACCAATAACAAGGGCGTAACATCACATACATTCAAATTTTAAATTATCGTGTGGTAGTCGCTATGGGCTCTCAAGCTGGCCTTTCTAATATCAAAAGTTATGCGTCATCTTATGTATTAATGGTTAGAAAGGAAGATTGCCTTTTACGTAAACGACCTATAATTTGTCGAATTTAAGAGGTTTAGGGAGGCAAACCCCCATGGAGCCGGTTTATCCTCTAGTGGTAGATAGCCGCCAAATTTGGTTTGGGATCCATGTGCCTTGTGTCCTGTGGATGGCCCTTCAATCATTACCGGCTGTCACTTCTTCTTCTTCTTTTGGGGTGCGGCTAGCTCCTGCCAGGGGATGAGCCGGCAGCTTCACGGGTATCACGAACGGTAGCCGCACACGCGCGACGATTGGAGGCCAGGTCGGCACAGATTTCAATCGAGTTCTGTTTCCAGCGAAGCACAGTCCCAAACTCTCTACAGTCGCTTTAACGATGCCGATGGACATTTTCAGTTGTCCAACGGTCCGGACGTGCAAACCTGTGGATTCTGGCGGCGAAAAAGAGAAGGGTTCATACGCTCTCTCTCACTCTTAGAACGTGGGCGAACCAATGCAAACCCATCTCCGAGCCCATAATTGACTGTGACTAAACTTTATCTGGCCAGTGTCCTAAGATAACTCGAACGGTCATCGAAGTTGCCACAAATTATATTGAACAACAGTGACCCCCTCAAATATTTACTTGCACCAAATCGTTCTAAACAACATAATTTAACCATTTAACATAAACAAAAAATATTAATTATTTGTTCAACATCTTCGAAGTCGTTTGAACGACATTACAAATGACCGCGGCATTGACAATCGACGGGATTCATTATATCGATGACGACAACACCAGCTCTTATTATGAAATTTGGGTGTGCGCTTATCAATTTTTTTAATGTGATTCATCACACGGTTTGGATGTCTGTTGACAAAGCGTTCGCTAACCCATTTCCATCGATATTATTCGTTGCAATTTGACCAGTCTGCGAAGACTAGGGTGGTGTAACTGATAGAATGTGCTTTTTTTCTAAAATAAACTAGTTGACCACATAAAAAGATAAAGGAATCAAATGGCCTTTCCCTTTTTCGTAATCAAAATTTATAAAGAAATTTGATTTGCGTAGGTATTTTAAATCTACTTATTGACATAAACTGGGTCGTTTTCGATGACTTCAATTTGTGTCTATTTAATTTGAATTATGCGTTTTTGACGTAACTTCTTATACCATGCTGCGTAAAGTTTCAAGTGGGGCGCGCATGTTCAGAATTTGAATCTTCGTGAACGCTATGCGTGCTAGGAATTTGAAAGATATGCGTCGTAGGTTTTAAGCCTCAAATCGGATTTGAGCTGCGATAGTGTATGTCGTCATTTTAAAAGAAAAAACGTTGATAATCAACTATTTATCGATCGAAAGTGTATATCCTCATCGTCGTCGTCGACCAGTATTGATTACACTAGATGTTATACGGATTAGGAGAGATAATTGCAACTGCATAAAGTGAATTAGAAGTTGTAGAAAGATCGATTTCGCATAAATGGAATGTGGATGTATGAGGAATAGTAGTTTTGCAAGAATGGAGTGTTATTGTGCATCCCACAACGGAAGGAACAGTAACTCAGGGACGATTTTTATCTATAGTATTATAAATTTATAATAATGACAGTTTTTGTCATCGTAATCTAAAAAAATATCGCTTAAAATGATCATAATTATTACGGATAATTAGGTCAAGTTGTAGGCAAAACAAAACCATTTTGATTTTTTCTGCCAGTGGAATTAGGAAAATGGAGATTCTGTAAACCAGTGGTTTGGCGAAACCCCAGAACCAAACTGCCCACTTACTCAATACTATTGAGGAAATGGGCCGGCTTTTCCAGACTCAATATCCCCCGGGAACAGAGTTCACATGCAGATGAGTGCGCGCCCTTAGAAATGCGTGGGCGTGTGTGGTGAGGGGTGCGCACATATTTTCGGGTGCATGCACGTTCAATAGTGGCTGCATGCACATGCACACTGTTCTTCACGCGTGGTGCGTGCATGCGATGCGTCTTCAGCATTGCCAGTCGTTCAAGTATAAAATAGTTGTGTTCCGCCAGCGCATTAGATCCTCGCCGTTGGAAGTCTAGTAGTGCGCTCTAGTGTGTGTTGGGAAAGGCTTCCGGTGATTAGACGCTCTCTCTCTCTCTCTATCTATATATATACGAGGAGACAGGAAACATTTCTATTTGAACAAAGGAATCTGAAAAATGTGCGCAAATTGCAGACACACTGGATGCTGGCTATTCCTCGGTATTCTATCGGTCTTCGCAGCCACTGTGACAAATGCCCAAAGCATCTGTCAATCAGGATCAAATTCGTCAATAGAATACGATCTCAAAAACTTGTCGATCTCCAATCCAGAAGTTAAGGCAATCATCGCAGACACGGGGGCTGTAAGTCACTTCTTACTTCGATGAATTAATCATAATTCCAGGACTTAACTGAAGAGAACCTGCGATCTTTCATCAACCAAAACTCGAATTCCACAATCCGGTGTGAAAATTTATATGCCTTCATTGCGACTTTCCAGGTAAAACTAAATCTGTCAAATAACTAGTTGAGTGTTGCAAATTAGTGCCTACCTTTTTCCCGGTTTGTAGAAACAAGCTACGAACGAACCAACAAACACCACAGAATCCGGCCACAGCCACGAGGAATCCACTGGGGCTTTCAATGTAAAACCAATTGGTAAGTTGACTATCTGCCAACTTAATAGGCCCGTAAAAGTTATTTAAGGCAATACAAACGTGATCCGTGGTCGGTTGACGCCGCGAAATAACGTCAGACACTTAAAAATTAATCAATTATTCTCATCAAATAGGTCGCGTAATCTCTAAAACGATGCACATTAGTTTGGGTAACCCACTGGCGGGTTTTGCAACGTTTTTGGCTCGTCATGTCAGTGTAGATACTATGAAGGTGGTTTGGTTTTATTCAGAGTGCATTGATAACGCATTTTAGAGCCTACATGGGGTGTACAAAGGGGAGATTCCTTGTGAAGGAAGAGTTATGATATCAAAAAATATGTACCTGTAATGATCGATAGGGGTAAATGTTTCGAAACGACGTTTTCAAAAAAGGAGCACCCTGCCATAGTGAGGAGTGGTTGTTCGTCTGGGTTGTTATGTGTGACCCAGGCGTGATTCAGTTGGTTTCAATTGGGCGATATGTGGCGTTTTCGTTTTTTGGGCTCTAATGGGAAGATGTGTGGGTTTGCAATGTCTCGGATAAATGTAAAACAAATGTTTCTGTGTAACAGTGTGGATCGCGTCGACAGTGGCCGTTGTTATCATCAGCGCAGTTGGCCTGCTGGGGGTGGCAGTGGTTCCCCTGGTGAACAAAACCTACTACAATGACGTCCTACAATTTCTAGTCGCACTGGCTGTCGGCTGTCTCGTGGGCGATGCATTTTTACATCTTTTACCGCACGTGAGTCAGTTTGGATGGGTTTTCGGTGAGCTTGCATGTTCGCATGCAGATGCCAGTCACGTCATTTTCCCTACCAGATACGACTAGCCCCTGGTTCTGGGCTGGCATTGCCCTGGCTCTCTGTCATACTCTGTCAAGTGAAACGACATGCTCGCATTTGTAATTGATGCTCATTCAAAAAGAATGGGCTTCCAAGGCCAAATGTTGTGTTAGAGGAAAGAGTTGGGTGCCACGGGAGAGACAGATGAGGTGAGAGGATATTTTAATAAATAGATTTATAATTTTAGAGTAAGCGGTTTCCATGGTACCTCTGGTGTTTTTAGATAGATCTGGCTCTTCTCTGCACAAACAGAGGCGTTGGTCACCCCAAGAGTGTAAGAAACCCCTGGAAAAAGCGGTGTGCAGTCGAATTCGTACGGAATTGTTTGTCTCGGCTTACGTTATGATTTCAGGCAATAGATTTATGCGTGGTACGCATTGGATTTTACTGGCAAATATCAGTTATGTTTAGCACCATTTGGCTGTCGAGGTACATACAAGCATACAATATCTGTGCATT
Source organism: Proteocephalus fallax (assembly GCA_028672205.1). Classification (NCBI taxonomy): domain Eukaryota; kingdom Metazoa; phylum Platyhelminthes; class Cestoda; order Proteocephalidea; family Proteocephalidae; genus Proteocephalus; species Proteocephalus fallax. The sequence goes on along the minus strand of JAPUBX010001390.1, from coordinate 21,678 downwards.
ATAATACACCGATGGTTGACAGTCTAGAGAGTACCATCATTTATCAGCGATGCGGAGGTTTAAAAAGAACATATTCCATGGTTTTAGACACAGAAAAAAATCCATTTAAACGCCCGTATTAACTGACGAAGACAATTTATGCATAGGGACGATGTCGTGGTATGCCGGTGGTAAAATTCTTTAGAGGGAGCCAACGTGTACAAGCCCGGAAATTTATGTTAAGGTGGTAAATCTAAGTAGCCGAGGAAAAGCGTTTAAACATAGTCGCGACGTTTGCCCACAACTGTGAATTCAAATTGCACCGTTTTATTTCGATGTTGGGGTTTTATAATAAATTGCTGGAAAAAGGTTTGTATGATAAACGCAATAGCGCTTTTGAGATATCGATTTCATTTTTACTAAAACAATTCCCACCCAGGAGACTGGGTCCACAGAGATAACGTTTGTGTCCTGTCACTACCCGGACACACGTACCCTATATTTATTTCTATTTTAGGCTATATCAGGGGGCCATGCCCACGAGGCTGCAGAAGGCGGAAACAGTGATGAGAAAGAGGCTGTTTTGAAGGGCCTGGTTGCGCTGATGGGCATCTATTTCTTCTTCTTAGCCGAAAAATTGGTCAGCACCATCTCCGAGTACAGGGCTGAAAAGGCTGCCGATAAGGTATGTGATTTGCAATGGCAAAGGCGCGCGTCACCAGACAATGATCTTCAATTTCCAATGGCTTATCCTGTGTTAGCAAATCTCAAGCCATCTTGCTTCAAACTTAGGTTAACACGGGGTATGCCACCCACCTTCATCAACGTTCGCGCATCATGTATAATTGCCCATTTGGTTTATTAGGATACGATGTCAGTTAACTCAAAAGATTAACCAGAAACCTGTTAAAATAAAAACCAAAAGGATAAGCATCAATTGATCTGTAGGAGGAGCGTGAGCGAGTTCTGAAGAACCCACGAGCGTCGTCAGTTGGTGCTCGCCGACTAAGTACCTTCAGAGAGTCAATCTCGGTGAATTCGTCATACCGAAGAGGTTCGCGCCTCACCCCGATGCCAGAAATCGGACTGAGGCGATCTTCACGAGCCCCTTCCATAATTGCTGATGACCTTCTCACAACTGGACTTACAGCAAAAGGTAAATAAGCCGTAGCTGTCAACGATGTTTCATAAATCACGACCGTGGTGGTCCAAACTTGACTACATTGGCGCATGGTGGCAGTTAAACAAAACCTGATTAATGTTTGGCCATGATGTCGTTTATGTCTATCAGACAAGCCACTGACATTTTTTAAATGTTCGCAATGGGGCACCAAGTGACGCAATTACGTAAACTAAACTTAATTTCGATGCCCAGAAGTGCAAAGTGAGATTTCTTAGTACGTTTACGATTCAAGTCTATTATTTAAGCTACTGGAGTTTTCGGGCAGAATGTCGCGGCGGGCCAGGGAATTTTAGATAGGCCCCTTTCTTATCCCTTCGCCATTTTAGCCATGAAAACCTTCGACGTCCTGAACGCCTACATCGAAGAGGGCGAGGAGGAGGACGAGGATACCTGGGAGAAGAACCAGAGTGGCAACCTGTCCCTCCAGGTGCCGGTTGTAACGATAGAAGCACCTTCAAAGAACGAAAAGCCAACCTCCCAGACCCAAAATAAGCAAGCCCATGGACATGGACATGGACACGGGCATGGACATTCACATGGCGACACGACTACCGAGAACACAATTGCTAGTGATGATGCTGCCTGTGATCACGGGCACTCACATGGTGTAAGTCCTTTTCCCACTGCGTGGCTCATAAGTCGACACGACTTGATTACTGGATACCATTTGTTGATCATTGAATTGTTTACTCTCTTCTTTGAAGCGAGTTCTTGCGAGACGGTTGAGAGTAAGTAGTCGGAGAGGGTAAAAAAAGCAACGAAATTCACGTTTGACCTAATACTCTCAGCCTAACCTTGAAATTAATAAAACAAAAATTGTGGTGATCGCAGCTTTATACTTTTTTATCTGGCAGTTCCCAAGATCAATGGCTTCCGTTGCCTGGATGGTCATTATGGGCGATGGACTTCACAATTTCACCGACGGAATGGCAATCGGTATGTTGGGATTCGTTACTGGCTCTTGATCTAAAACAGCTTCACTGGGTAATATTGCAGCAAATTTTGCAAATCACGCCAAACTCGCAATTTAATTGCCGGAAGTCGTGCGGATGCCGCGGTAATTGGGGTCCAACATCTCCCCAGTGACATTAGGCGCGAAATATTTTAATTGCTGTGAGGCGAATTTAACTCTATTCGCTTCTTTAGGTGTCGCTTTTACCGCCAGTGTTGCTGGAGGAATCAGCACGACTGTCGCGGTATTCTGCCACGAGCTTCCCCACGAACTGGGTAAGTTAGCTCCGGATTATTTTCAATAGATAAGCACCGCAAAAATCAGAAACTATTTTCAAGAGCTCGTCGCAAAACAATAACCTGATTAATGACCGCAAAATGTGTTAAAATATGTATATAGTATATATTTACTTCTGAAGCATCGAGGGGGATGTTAAATTCGTGATGTAAAACAATCGATTCTGTTTTTTTATAATAACGTAATGATTATATCGACTTCAAATACAATAATTATTTTGTTATCAAAGAAGCAGCGCAACATCTGATCGTTAAAAGTTATTTGTTTTCATTCTGTATACGGATTTCCGAAATCTCGACAACATAAAACACTGGACCCTCAGGTTTTCTCGTCACAACGAAGTAGACACGGAAGCCAAAATATAATCAAACCGTGTGTATTTATCGTAGAGCACCCATGACGCGACGATGGTATTTCGTCAGATGATTAATTACTTATTATCAGTGTAACGGTTGCATCTTACGAAAATCAATTGGCACACACAGTCTCCTATAAAAGCCAGAATAAAAATTGTTTGTTTGGCAAATTTGTAGGCGATTTCGCTGTTCTTCTCAAGACCGGGATGCATATAAAACAGGCCCTCTTTTTCAACGTGGTATCTTCGGTTCTCTGTCTACTGGGAATGTTGGTGGGAATCGGAGTCGGGAATGTGGAGTCAGCTTCGTCGTGGATATTTGCCTTCACCGCGGGAACCTTCGTCTACATTGCTCTAGTTGATATGGTAAATCCATCCTCTGCTCGATTGACAGTGGTTTGCGTAATACAGACCCCAAGATGCCGACACTCAAGTCAGCCGTGTCGTGCTCGGTGTAAAACTTAGTCGGAGTTAGTTATGTGAAGTGTAGCACCACTGCCGACGAATTATCGACCGCCATTGATTCTTAAGAGTGCGACACAATGAAGCCTCTTCTGCGTCGTTTCTCTGCATCAGCTTTTATTAGTACTTCAATGTGCTTGTCCTTCTTTCGGCATCACCATCCATCATAACACTACCACTTACAAAAAGCCTCTCCAATTAAGCGAACATGGCACTGAAATTTAATAATGCACTTCATCCCTAATTGATTGCCAAAAAACATAAAAATTACGATTAAAAATAATTAATATGTTTATATCAATGGCTTGGCAAAACGCTACATAGGAGACATCACATCTATAAACCTGAAAAAAGTATCCATCTCACTTTCGGTTCATTTCAACATTGTGGACACTATAAGCACTTTGCCGCAATCGGTGTTATTCGTACTAATTTGGGGTCATTTGTTTGATGCAACACTGATATCGTACCATGCACTGGCGAGTGTGTCTGTATTAGCGCAGCTCTCTAATGGATTAGGCCTGCTGTCGATTTTTTTTCTTTCAACGGTTGATATTTCGCCGGGTCTATTCACCAGCACCACGGAAACGTATTGCATACAAATGTAATTTTCATAACAATACATTTTCGCAAAACCCCAATTTTCAATCTAGTTGAATCAGTATCTCTTTGAATTTATTGGGGAAATCATCTATTAATGAAGCCAATTAAACAAATTTAAGCCTATTCTGTTCATTTTGGGTTGTAATTTGATAGTCCGGATGCGTTGAGAAAACTCCTACCTTGCTTTATGACAACGCAGACACGCGAAATTATCAATTTTAAACCACATTAAAGCGAAACCTTGAGATCGGGATTTACCGTGTTTCTTGTGATTAAAAAGGTGGGTTGATTGAGCATCGGGCGCTATGACCCCATTCCAATAAACCTTTTACACTTGGCGGTTTTGCTGATGTGTCCCAATCGACACCAATCAAACTGTTTCTAGACATCATCGAATCTCTTTTGTTATCTCTTTTAAAACTCTGTTATTTGACAATATGTTTGTCTATTTTGTTGTTGTTATTTTAGTTGCCGGAGTTGAGCTCTTTCCAAGTTAAACCGGACCAGAGCCGAATTGTTCAGATGGTGTTACAGAACCTGGGGCTCATCACCGGCGCCGGTATTATGCTTCTAATTGCCATGTTTGAAGATAAACTCCTCAAAATTGTCGGATAAACCAACTGCCGACACTGAGTCGATGACAACATCATCAACACAAAGTGATCCTCTCGTATCCCCACCCTTGCCTATCCAATGTTCTTCTGCCTGTTCAGCACACGCACTATTCGGCGACGTCTCGATTACGTCAATTCCAGCATGACATTACTTCTTTTATACCTGTTGAATGGCTTTTACTATGCCTTTTTCTTATGTGTCGTGCTTTTATTTGTCCATTATTTGAAATCATACCTGTTCGTTGCCCCGTGAATGAGAGATAGTCGACTAGATTTAAAGCTCCTCGATTTATTGATCCTGTTGTCGAAAATAAAGTGAATTCTCCGACTTTCCTGCTCTTGTGTACGTGAAACTCTGGAGAATTTAAACATGTGCCTAAGCGGAAACCGGGATGCTTACATAAAAAGAAAAATCGTTATCTATAAAATTTGTGTATAAAATCAATTTACGAATTTGTGACAAATACAATCTCAAATATGACAGAATAGAAAAAAAACGGCTTAATTCTTTTGTTGCATGTTATTTCATCGTTTTTCATGCCTGGTTGGACATTAAATTGTGTTAGTGTATAGCAGGTTTAAGATTGCCTCTGGTTAAAGTTGCTGGCTGCTTTTTAGGCAACAGGATAACCGTGATTGCCAAGGTCATACAAACGGAGCCGCATCACTACTACGTTCCTCGGAAAGTGAATGCAGGTTGGCCTGATATCTTTCGGGTTAAACCCCTTTGAGGATTCGCGGCGTTAAACGTCTTTTTTACAGACGCCCATGAAAGACAAACAGAACTATTAGCGATAATAATAATAATCGGAAGCGCTTTATTGAGGTCAGACATGTAGATAGCTGTAATGCTAAAAGTCCACAGATTGATTGAATCGCGAAGAAAACGAAAAGCTAGCCTCCGGCCTTTGCTAAAATGTGAAGTGCCGGATAATGTTAAAAAAACCAACAAGTCTTCTCCACGCATGTTTACAATGGACGCCGCAATTCTGACAGCCACGTGGTTATTCTTCTACGATCTTCCCATTTGTAACGGCATAATTGCGCCTAAATTCCTTCTACGATAAAAATGACTAAGCGGCGGAAGATAATGGCACATAGAGCTGGTATTTCGTGCATACGTGACCAAAATCTGCCGAATTAATACATCAGGGCATAATTTTCCAAATTTTACTATCTACCAGACCGTATCCTTCAAAAATGCTCTTCGGTATTGGTCCTACCTCTCCGAGGTGTGGGAGCTCATTACTTAACAATTTCTGTACGAGCCCACGAGAGGAGCATGTAAGGCGCGATAGATCTCCAAACCCTGGACAGTTTTCGTCTGCATGAATACAACAAAACAAATCAACGGCGAAAGAGAGATAGGAAACAGACAAAGACGCATGCCCAGAGGGAGAAAAGCAGTCACGTGACGCTGCAAAGTCAACTGTAAGTCGCCGTTTGCTGGCAATATCATCCCACGTCACGTTGGATGTTCGGGCATATACGATCGCCAGTGTTTTCCTTTCTAATGTGTGCTAAATAGCACCTTAAAATTATGGTCCAGTGATCATTTAAAAATGCATGGGTGTCAGTTGGGTCTTGTTTACACATTTTAGTATGATTGGCATTCAAGCAATGCAATTTTAATTTTTCACCATCGGTAACATGGTTAAATCTAAAAAAAGGGTTAATTGATTAGTTACATCGCAATTTAAATTAGACGATGTGGCAAAATAACTCAAACAAAATAGCGAAACCGCCTACATTTGTGTCCAATTAAAAGGCTTTATCACATGAATTCGTACTTGAATAAGGCTTATTGAACAACCCACAAATCACGGCATTACAAGGCTAAAGGGATCACTAAAATAAATAACCAGATGAAAGATAGAACTTCACAACGGAAACGCGACAGCTCGCACTTAAACTACGTAGGAAGTGTTGATAAATCCGATCGGATAGCCAGAGCGTTGTGTTTTATCCATTAACAGCACACAATCTACCAAAAGAACCCTATTATTCGATTAAAAATGTCCTAAAGCCGACAATGTAAGGCTTACATTGTAAGCCTTACTTCACACCGAACCACGCGAAAGGACCAAGGTTAAATGCACCCGCTACTGAAACGTTTTAGTAGTCTGGATGAGTGCTTAATTCTTCAAGAAAAAGAATTCGTCCACAAAATAAATTAAAACACGATCGCAAATGCTTAAATTTAATGAACATTAAAGTATCCTTTGTTCCTATGTTAACAACACGGTAGAGCAGAACCCAGCCCCGCATCTTAGGCCAGCTTCTTTGCCTTCTGGAAGAGAAGGTCGAGACTCGCACTGAGGGTATGTACAGTGTCCAGGGCAACCTTGTAGTCCCGCCCGTCGTAGGGTTCGTCTCGGAGAACCAGCATCCCAGTTCCTTGGTCCAAGATACCTGAAGGGAGGCGGTAAAGAGTACAATGGTAGTGGTCTAGGAGTCTGCAAAGACAGCAAAAATCTAAAAGGAGAGCTTCGTGAACTATTTTGGAACGGGTAAAATGCACAGCATCGGCATGAGAGAAAACAAGAGCGTTCCACTGACCTTCAGTCTTTAAATTTGAGCATGGAACTTTAAAAAATATATATCGAGAATGTGTGAAACACACTTAGAATAAATCGTCGACAAAATGGCGAGGCCCACACACGGTGTCCACATAGACAATCGATTTTCAGCCTAACATAGGGTATTCACCGATAAAGGCAGATGGCTTACCATTAAGCTGTTTGTCGAGGATCATCTGAGAGAGTTTTTTCTCAACATTCTCCTAGAATATGAATAACAAGTTATAACACTAAATAGAGGTGCCAAATATGAGTGAACACATGCGATACTGCCGGAAAGGCTGCCGTTTTAATGTGTATAAAATGGCGTCATCCACAACATGCTATTCGAAAACAATCTAGCAAGCATAACAGCGATTTCACATTAAAAAGTGGACAAAGTAACGAACCAATGGAAGGTTAATGAGCTTAGAAATATGCGAAATTTGCACGCGAGAGTAGGGCTCGATGAGCTTTGTCAAATTTTGACCCAGCAGGGTGTCGTAGAAGGAGGCAAGGTGTTGAGATATCACTGGATCTTCCAAAAGTTCGCATTTGTACTTCTCCTTGAGCTAAATGAAAAGGGCCCGCAGTGGAATACTTATTTTTTAAGACACTCTAGGTTCCATATTTAAATGAAAATGTTGGGGATACAACTACCTACAGTAAATAAGCAACGAATATCCCGAACTCGAGTACAGTTAGGGGGTAAAAATGCAACCAAATAAAATTAGCCTCAAGATAAAACGAGGACTTCCATATTAACGTATAATGAAAGCTCGCAAATGATAATTAAATATTTTGCAGAACTCGCACATCGTGCTCGCATAAACTTGCCTTAAGAAAATCGGCCAGTGAGCGTTCCTTAGCAACTTTTGCAACCTCCCGCATAGCTTCAATTGGTCTTTGGTTGTAACCGACAGCCAGTTTTGAGGATAGTATGGTGGGTACCTCCTCTGGACTATTGAGGAATTAACTGTTAGCATAAATATGGTTTACGTAACGACAACGATTATCAATAGACGTACCTTTTGACCATGATTTTTGCGAGGCACATATATTTGAGGGCATCAATGGCTTTTGGAGAATTCACGGAGTCATACCCCTCAAAGGCTTCATAAAAGTACGAATAGGCTGTTTTGAAGTCGCGCTCATCCGCAGCGTGTAAGATACCTGAACATAAGTGGCTGTTAGTTTTCAATAACTGATAATTAATTGGGAAAACGGTGAATGGAGCTCGTCAGTTAAAAATCATTTGATTTGATCTATGCCAACATCACAAAATTAATAAAAGTCATAAACCGTGATTTTATCCATTAAATTGTGCAGTTGTCAGGGAGTTCGTGAAACTAATTAACAGGTCAATATTACAATATTCATTAGTTTTAAACTGTTGAAGTCTATTAGGATAGCCAAACCAAGTAAACGCATTTAAAAATCTAGGGATAATGCATCAATCGAAAGTTTGATTTAACGATTTTTACCGGATAGCAGATCCAAAGAAGCTTGAAGGCGAGGTGGACAGTAAATACTATTTGCCGTTGTGCGCGAGGATGTGAGAGCCGCACGAGATTTTTGCAAATTATCTAAACGGTAATAAACTTGGCTTTCCATTAGTTGCACTTCGACTAGGAGAATCTTGTCATCCAGTTTTTTCAGTTCATGAAGAAGAGTACTGCCTGAATGAAAATGAAATATGCGTGCATAATGCTAATGAAGGCAATATGAGAAATTACCAAGTAAAACGAAATAATTAAATGCAACTCTATCATACCAAGTACAAGTGCATCCTCGTAGTGCTGGTTGTCGGCAAGGAGACCCATAAGCTTGGCTTCAAGAGCCTGTTTCAAAAAGGTACGTCGCTCGTTTCCAGCCCATTCAATGCATTCCTTAACCAAATCTATGCCTCGGCCTGTTCCGGTTTCAATATCGAGAAATAGATCGACAAGAGTTCGAACGAGGCGGCCAGCCTTGGCTTTACTTATCTGTTGTAAGAACGGCCTCGTAACTTGAATCAGATCAGCTAGCTCTGAAGTAAAAAATACCATTAAATAATTTATCTCAATTTAAAGAACATTTCCACATGAAATGGCGTGCCTTTAGCTTTCTTTTCCTTGGCATAAATGTTTCCGAGTTCAATAATAGCATGCTCCTTTATTTTGATTGCGTCGGCATCGGTATCTCCCACCGGACTTTGAGCTAAACAATCAGGACAGCTAATAAATACATACAAATAAGTGCATATTGCTCGACCGTCGTAGGAGACTTCGAAATCTTTGCAAGATTGTGAGCAGCAACAGCTGAAGTCATATTTTTTAAAGCGTGGGTTGTGGTATACATTGGTAAAACAACCGCTATTTTGTTCCTGAAGTCGAGAATTCAACCCGTGGAAAAGGGATATTTTATATCATGCAATTTATGTTTTATTTCAAACGGATTCCTTAAACTTCAATATGGTATTGAAATTCGAGCAAAAAAGTGATAATATAATAATTATTGTTATGTCCTTATTGAGTTCAAGAGGACACTACTATAACAGTATTCAAAAGTTATAATACGAAAACTATCCTTGAGATCTCGCTCGCTTGCTTTGGTGAAACCAGCCATTGGGTACATAAAGAATGGCAATATTCCGACATGCCGCCGTTCTTTTCGGAATTAAAGGTTTGGCCTTAGCATTGGCCGTAGAGATTAACATTATGGCTGACTTGAATAGAAGGGATGGGGAGCAGCTAGTATCTTTGATAGGGAGCATCGCTAATTAACTAGTAAATTAACAGGGAGTTAAACATCCGGCATCTTTGAGGCCAGACATGCCACAGAGGAACAGTGTACTGCGGACGTTAACTTACAGACATCCACAAAGGCCTTCGTGCGGTTTTAGCTTACTCCAAATTGCCTGATACGGCAAAATAAGAAACAGATACGACGGAATTTATCGAAGACGTTTTAGATGACGTCCAGGAATTTTTATTTTAAGCTTGATGGGACATTATGGAGTGAAGTAATCGGCAGTGTATCAAAATCAACTCTCGGATAAAACATAATCGATACGTGTATATTGCTGCTTTTTGCAGAAGACCTTTATCTAAACGCCAAAAAGATAAGGCCGTCCGCGAATTTGATGAGAGCCACGCCATAATCAGGCCTAAGTTTAGACGTGTAATAATTGAATCGAAAAGGAGAATGCACTTCGCCTTGTACACCGCGGTTATTGGGCATCATTATGGGATCAATTATTTTGAAATCGACTTATCAATAATCCTTCAACCGCATTTTCACACCGTTTGATTAACAACCAGTAGTGCGAGACAGTGTTAAAAGTTGAGCTGGAGTCCAAGAAGACGCCCATAGCTTCTATGGTATCCATACTGGTTCTATTTCGTTAATAGGCAAACTGGAACGGGTTATCGGCAGTTTTTTTAGAGAGGTCGTGTTTCTCGGTATGATTCAACCATATAAAAGAGTTCGCAATGGGTCTAAAATTAATAGGTCCCTTGGCTTAATTCTAACATATCTATATGGCGATGGAAAAATGGTCAAAAAGCGAATAATATACAAGTTGGTTAATAATCAAATAAGTATCACGGGTTCCGATTTTCAGAACTGCGGGAGCCTGTCCAGACCAGTCGCCGGTGAGATATTGGACCTGTAAGAATGTGAGTATTTGGTTGGCCATGTGTCGTGGTTTTGAGAGACGAATGCTACTTCTCATTCTTTTAGTTACATACTTTAAGTTCATATCATGCATTGTGGTGCGCATTAACCAATAGAATGGTTGTGGCCGCATTGTTTTCCTGGTGACCTCGCGTGTATTTTGATCAACCGAATTAACTCGGCTATGAGCATTACTGGAATTGGTTTTATTTCCACCCTGCCGCCAGTCGTTTTTTCAGATGCCTGTCATTTTAGACGGGGATATAATACGACGTGGTGGGGTTGAGGGGGTTCCACGGACTTCTGGTCTTTGCATATAATTCTCTCACCGTCATCCAAATTGACTGAAAATAAAAATGCATAAAAGTTGTTGAAGACCCTTCTCCGTTCACTGACACAATGTGCTGGTTGTATACAATGTATTCATGTTTAAAATGTAAGCAAGTGAACTGTACAAAAATTAAACAATGTTCGGCGGTATTACGAAGGCTTCGGCTTTTTCGACTGCTGGTCTTGCTGGAATATGGCATTCGGTTGGGTTCTGCAACATGAAAAGAAACTTGAAAACTCAAACGATACTTCTTTTAATAAATTCAAAAAAGACACAAAAAGAGAGCCTACTTTAGATATGCCTTTGTCCAGAAAGGATCCTTCTTTGCAGCATCAGCGTGCTGCAGGATTGCCCCTCTGATATCACGCTCTGCTCGGTCATCCGCATCATTCTTTTTCAAGACAATCTGCTGCACCATATACTTGTGCAAACTGCCCACACGCTGACCCACGTCCTCGCCGGCATTGGGTACACGTCTTTTGGCGGCCTTTCTGGCCACCTCATTGGCAGCAACAAGGTCCTTTTCGGTAGCGGTGATGGCGGCGGCGACAGCCAATTGGGACTCGTCCTCAAGGTTGCCGAAGCGGCGGCGCATCTTGCGTGCCGCGCGCACCGAATCCTCGTCGTAGGTGAGCAGAATGGGTTTGATGAAAGCGTCTGACGAGCCACCGTAGCCCTGGCGACGTCGACGACTTTGCTCCGAGGCCTGGCGAAAAGCACACATGAGGGCGCCGTTGCGACTGTGCTCTGGGTCGAAGTGGACCGTTGCACTACCCGACGAGAAGGTAGATACGATCTGCCGGATTCGCGGATGCCACTGAACTCGTATGGCGCTGCCACGACCGGGAGCGTGGTGATAGATGGGCTATGAAATTTTAAGGGGAAAAATCAAAAAATCCCTTGTAGTAAAGGGCTTCCAAATGAGCCAATGTTTGGGGTTCGTTAATATTCCAATAACTGCAGGAATATACAACGCCATGGGCACTTAAACGACGCAAAAACCAAACGATACAAATGCTAAATATTGTTTGGGCTGGTATTTGGGTATTGTCAAGGTTAGATAATAATAGATGAGTTGATAGGGTACGGTAAAATTTAACTAGGAATTGGACTAATTACCTCGAATGTATCCTTCCTGAAGATGACTATCTCGCCGCCATCGGGGTCGCCGCGTTTAGCGGAGACTGCAGCGGCGACCATGGTATCATTTGGACTGAAACAAACTTCTGTTTGGTCGAAGAGAGCCGGCAAATCGCGTACAACGTGGACCGGTCCGTTTTTCAGGGCGGCACGACAATCCCAAAGCTGCACCGTGTCATCCATAGCACGTGTAGCAATACGCCGACCATCCCAGGAGAAACAGACGCACGTTGTGTCGGTATTGGGAGGATGGGCGTTGCGACTGAGAAAAGCGGTATTACAAAGGGGACGACGCGTGTCCCACACCTGCAGCGAACCATCCTGACAACCAGCGGCAATCATAAAGCCATCTCTGAAAAGTCAAAGCAGAATTTTTTCATTGACTGGAAACGGTAAGTGTTGAACTTAACATGACATTATATAAAAAAGAAATCGAATGAATTTAAAAAAATACTGACGATGCATTTTGCAGCCCAAAACATGGTGCGAGCACTGATACACCATCGCATTAAGGACGAAATCATAGCTTCAATGACAGTCTACACTGTGAGATCTTTCACATCGATATAGCATCGTCCAATTAATTAAATATCCAAGAAAGGCACCTATAAATCAAAGCACACCCATAAACTTACTTAGAGTAGGCACCAGCAGTAGGAATGGTTTTCCGACCTTGGCCGTTACGCGGTTTCAAAACAGCCGAATGGTTGGGAATTCTGGTATCATTCATGATTTGTTCAGCCGTATCGATCTCCCAAACTCGAAGTGTAGTGTCCTGGGACCAAGTGAGAAATTTCCGACCATCGATTGGATGCCAAGCAGCTCCATTGATGCCGTGTGTATGACCCTTGGCGCTCGCTGGATCCGTGATGTACTGGTATCCACGAACTGTTTCGCAATAAGGCTCTGCATCTCGCGTGAAGATTTTCGCTTGCGGACTGCCAGATATTATCAGAATGTTTTCACCAGTAGGGCTGAACTCAATTTGTTTCACCTGCTGATCTTCACTAGGCTGGAAAACTTTGAACGCCCTGCAACTCTTGTCCATTCCAGAGAAATCCCATAGTTTGACATCAAAATCGAAACCCCCGGTAGCGACACGAGAACCGGAAGGATCCAACGCAATAGCAGTTAGAGGTTTTTGACCGTGGTTCAGAAGGAGATGGTCGGTCATCGGAACAAAATAAGGGTCCGAATTCGGATCCAGGCGCTCTTCATCTGCGTCATCATTGTCGGAATCGTCTTTATTTTCTTCGTTTCCTTTCGAGTCCACGATAGTGCCCGTGGCAACTGCTTCGGCATCCTCGGACAATGTTTTCGCTATCTCATCTTAAGCCAAATGGGACATCAGTCTGTTTAACATACCATCGAGTTTTTTATTTGCTTCTTCGTTTCGTTGTTTGGCAATACCACGGGCCTCGTTATAAATTTCCATGAAGTCAAACTTCTTTGTTTGTTTATTACTAATAAAGGAGCTAAAACCCATTGCCTTCTCCATTTCTTCGGCGCTCATATTTACGGGTTGCCGAAACTAGAAATCTAAACAAGGCGCATATAATTCGTCATGAGAAAAACAAGTTAATTGGCGAGTATGCGTTAGTATAATATATATCCACGTACGCGCTAAAAACGCATACTATCGTTCAAAACAGTATGATTAACACTTTATGATCTCAATAAACGATGGTGAATTTAACCGCTTATAATGAAATGTTTAACGTGTCCAACCATAGAGTATTATTGCAATAATAATAATTGTAGTGGCTTTATTGAGGTCACGAGGACCAAAACTTTCAGCAGTAAAATAGGCAATATGACAAGTATTAGATGTGAAAATTGTCTTTTAGTTCCTGTTTCACCTGCTCTGGTGATAATAAAAATCGGGACAAATAGGGAATGACCGAATTGCGATATGCCGCTGTTCTTGTTGGTATTGAACGGTATAGTCTACGCATTGGTCGAAGAGATTTACATTCAGATAAACTGGGATAGAGTGAATGGGAGGGGTCACTTAAAATACGAGCAGCGATTAGTGAACAATTATTGAAGTGGCGTTGAACGATTATTTCTTGAATCGAGAGAATAGGCAGACCACTAGAAAACGAGATTATTTTAAAAAGTCTATGAAGGGTTGAAAAGTCAGAACATTTAAGGCCGGGGAAAATTATTGGAGAACAATACACAATAAGGGGAATTATACAGGCATGGACAAATGTTTTTATGTGGCTAGAGCTTAAGCCAAGTCTCCTGAACCGACGAACTAGGAAGCAGAGTCTACGGCATTTATCAAAGACGGCATCCACATGATCATTCCATGATAACCGACTGTTAAAAATAACGCCGAGGAATTTCGATGTTGGGCTCGAAGCGAAATTATGGAGTGAAGGGATTTCGGGAGTGTCAACATTGGCTGTCAGGGAAAATGTAATATGGATGCATTTTGATGCATTCAGCAAAAGACCATTCTCCGAAGACCACTCCAGTACCTCCGTTACTGCCTGCCCGAGCTGTTGAGAATCACCATCCGTCTCGCACGCATGGCATAAGGTCAAGTCATCCGCGTATTTTATAAGTGTCACGTCGTTAGGGGACCGAAGGCTCGACGTGTAGTAGTTGAAAAGGAAGGGAGATAGCACAGCGCCTTGTAGTACACCGCAGTTATTTGGCAAGGAGGTGGAGGCTTCATTTCCGACTCTGACGTGTTGACGTCGATTAAAAAAAGTTTTGAAGCCAATTAATCAACCATCCTTCAACGCCATCCTCACATAGTTGAGAAAGGATGCGGGAGCGTAAGATAGTGTTGAAAGCAGAGGAGAAGTCCAAGAAAACCCCCTTGGCGGCTTTCGCTCCGGCATCAAGTGAAGAGTGGAGGGTGTGCAATTACGTAGCCACGGCGTCCAGAGTGCTTCTATTTGATTTATAAGCAAACTGGCGGGTCATCGGCAGCTTTAAGCGAGTCATCTTATTTAGAGAGGAGGTGTTTCTCAATCACTTTTAACCACCAGCATAAGTTGGCGATAGGTCTGTACTTCACAGGTCCAGCGGAACCATTGGCCGGTTTCGTAATTGGTGTTATAGCGACATCTCTCCATTCCGAAGGAAAGGAGCATTCTCCTAAGGAATGATTGACGAGCTAGGTGACAAACGGAGAAATCTCCCGGTGCAAAAGACAAAAGTCAGGAATGTATAATATTTTATTATTATTCGAAGTGTTACAGAAACCTATCTGTGCCGAAAACGTCTAAAAGGAGCGATGCCGCCGTCTATCGAGTTGTGCACGCTAAAAAGACGCCTATCCTTGTTGATACTGCTGGAAGTGAACTTCCATTCGTTCGAAAAATAATTAAGAGCGTTCAATTGCAGTTAGCTTATGAATTTGTCTCATCTAGCCAAAATTATTGCTAAATGAATACGTGTGTGTATGCGGTTTATTCCCTTCGGGTTACGCAAACAAATTCGGTCGATTGCACGCTCAATTGAATAGGGATTAAAGCAATCCAGGTTCTGCACCCCAAAGAAGTTGGCGAAACATAGCGGAATAACGATGGAGTTGTATGAATGAGGAAACCCTTTCCGTGTCATAAAAGTACGATCATTCTATTTTTTAGTGAAGACCATTTTTCAGTCCAATTAGCTTGCCTGGAGGACCCGTTGAAGGTTCGTCTGTCTATCCTTAAACTTGGACAAACGAGTCAACGCCGCAGGTTAGCCGAAATTCGTCAGCGGGTCTGAATGCAACCCTAATTCGGCATACATCGCAAGTGATGTTGGCTGTGAAGGGCCTCTGTCCCAAGCCAGCCGCGAAACCCCCAAATCGACAAACTCTGATCGAATTAGAGAAATCGATACAACTCTACAACCCAGATGTTTAATCCATAAGCGCCCCACACCATGGCGTTGTAAAATGACTTCAAACGTTTTCGTTTGAGAGTTAGGGAACATCCTACTTCCCCAAGAAATACTAAAACTATCTGTCCCAAGGTAACATCTAAATGTTGAAAGAAATAATTCACTTTTAGAATGGAATGCAAAACAGCTTTAATTAAAAATCAAAGGGAGTGTCACAGATTAAAGAGAATTTTAGCTACAAAGATCCACAGACAATTAGTGAAAAATAGAATAATAATAATTATGCTAAAGAGATACCAACAGCCTCAACACTGAAACCGATCTCCTTCAGATATTGGTGATTGGCAACCAGGCGCCCATCAAAAAAGCATGCAGGTTTACGCATCGACTTGTAGATGGTCAGGTAATCAAGATTCTGGAAAAAAATGCAACATTGTCAAATAAATACAACAATGACAGCGCACAAAAAGGATAACGATCATTCGGAACAGATAATTAGTTGTCATCCCTAAACGTTTGTTACAATCTTTAGTGGATTCAGTGGGCTCCAAAAAAAAGGAAATAAACAAACGAGGTGTTACCACTGAACCGTGTGTTTACGCGGTCATCGCCTATTGTTTGGAAGAATGAAAATCAGTACAGTGAAACGGATAGACCTTGTATAAACAGTCCGGAAAAAGTACAATTAAATAAAATATGCTCATGGATGTTGCCAGGACGATTCTAAGGAATATTTGTAGAAGTGATGGGCTACCACCCGTGATGACCTGACCTGGGAGACGAACCCACGTCCCTCAACGAAATAGCGAAAATGCTGACCGCTACATCCCGGGAACCTTTGACCGGCTAATTAGCAGAGTATTGAAAATACGTGGACGTATACACACCCTGATGCTACCCTTACGACCCTGAGAGCGACCCCAACAATGGCACTTAATATAAACAAATGACCCACGTTGTATACAACGGAGTACGAATTCGAGAACTCGAATCATAAATCACACTATATTAAAAAAAATTGAATAAAAAAACCAAAGACCCGAAAGGTAGCAGAGATTTACGCCATTTAAAGAAAACACAAACGCTTCGAATTACCTTGAATTCATCACAATCGGTGCATACAATGATTCCATCGGCGTTCTTTGCAGCCTCCTCAGGCGAATCGCACCACACAACGTGGTCAATGTTGCCTAATAGGGGGAGAATGTGGATTGTACAATTCAATAAAGGAACAGGTAACAGAAAAAGGCTTGCAGCACGATTGGCACACGGTCACCAGCATTGACTATGAATGCATGTCCGCGCTAATTCCTTTTCCGATAATAAAAAAACACAAGAGCACACAATATTTCTGACATGTTCAGATGGTGTAGCGGTTATAATGCTCGCTCTGTTGGTGAGGGGCCTGGATGGCCCTGATCACGCCACCCGTACAATAAACTCCAAAATTCGTCAAGGAAAGGCCATCAGTGTAGCTGACTTATCTGGCAAGGCTATCTTCCACAAGAGGATAAACCAACTTCGTGGGCATTGCCAGGAAGATTCTAGGGAAGATTTTCGAACAGGTAGTATAGCCTCTGCATCATCCAACACTTGACCAACAGCACACGAGAACCTCCGAAATTATGGCTGACCTTAACCCACACAAGAGAACCCCTACGGGTCGCGTGAGGGGACGTATGCAGTTGATGCAGAAAACACACCTGGTTTCTTCCCTAACGTCTCCGTGATTCCCTCTACGAGAGCGTCAATCTGCGCGAGTGGATCGTAGACTGCAATGAAGGCCTCCTCCACAAGGAGGCGACAACAGATCATGATTGCCGGGCTGTTTCTGTAAACAAAAAGACTCATGGGTTGACAAATTGAACTGGTGCCACTACATATATCTCTTACAGACCTCTTTTGCTTATGAATGAACTAGTATACATACACCGTGTGTTTATCTGTCAATGGTAGTAATTTCAGCTTACTTGACTTCAGGGGTGCCGTTTTTAAAAGCACATCCCAAAATGGCCAATCTCTTTCCGCGCAAGGTTTCACAGTAGTGAGCAGTGATTTTCCTGAAAAACCTCGTCACCTGGAAGTTGTTGACAGTTAAAACGGAGTTCCAGAAGGCAGCCACATCAGGAAGACGCAAGGATTCACAGGTATATACCTACAAAACACAACCCATGGATGGTGGTGATCATTTTTTAAAGAGAAGCCTCGAATAAGCAATAGACTCAAGCGAAGGACTCACAAGGTGATTGAGATCAGCAGGCAAGGTGTTCCCACCGAAGCCGAGCCCAGCCTCTAGGTATTGAGTGCCGATTCTTGTGTCTCGACCTACGGCCATGGCAACCTGTCGCACGTCCGCAGCGGTCTCCTCACAAACACTGGAGATGGCGTTGATGCTACTCACACGCTGCGCAAGGAACGCATTGGTAACCTTGAAAAGCAGAATGCCCAAATAGATGCCATCGACGTTTCCGGGGAGGGCGGTTTTGGGGCGTTCAACGCCTACTGTGTCTCGCAACTCCACATTTCAAGGATAAATGTCGTATCGGTCTTCCAAGAGAGGAATCGATTGTAGAGACGGCAACCGGAATTTAATTGAAAACGACAATAGACCCTGGGAACAAAATGCGGTCCACATAGACACAGTTAATCCAGGTGATTGTTTGATTGATTGAGTGGCGAGCAGCGAACAGCTTTAATTCGCACCACCAAAGGCAACTAAAGAACTCTAACCCTAACAATGCAGTGCGTCTACGGCGTGGACTCGGGTGGCCGTTAGTTGGCAACTACAATCGATGACATCCATAAAGTCAATTCCTCGTCTATCAGGATGAAAGCGGTACAAAACAAGTCACTTGCGTGACTACAGACGTTTACACGGACATAAAACGCTCAATATGAGTATGAGAGTTACATTAGAAACCTACCAGCTTCGCGACTTCAGCAGATTTGGCAGACATGGTCAAGATCTTCTCCTCCGGTACCCAGCGTCGATAAATCGATTTAAGCATCTGAACAGCTTTGTGCGAGTTCTCAGCATCTTTTGAACTACTGCCGATAAGAACGCGATCCGGATGCAGAAGATTTTCAATGACATTACCCTCCGAAACGAACTGGGGGTTCGATAGAACAACGAAATTGGATTCCTAAATGACAAAAATTGCAGATATAAAATAATTTATAGCATTCTGACCAGGAGTTTATTTTTTAAAAACACAAGTATGATTAATAATATTCGGATTTTGTGTAGTTTTTCTTGGGCCGACGTTTAGATATAATGTAACAAACAGAATCTGATTGCCAACACGATACACGGCCCACGCGTGCCCAGAGGGAACTTGTCGCGATAGGCGCAGACATCGCGCTTTGTCGGCGTTTTCGGCCCTTTGGTCGGGCACTAACTATTGTTCGATTAATGAACACTATTATTCATTGTCAATCTTCCTACTTGGCCATCGTGTCATTCCGTGTTTTGAGCTACGATCTTCTTGCATTTTTCCGGCCCGACATACCTTATTATTGGCTTTGAAAATAGTGCAGATAAGGTCGGTGGTACCGATTGGAACAGTACTCAGAACAACGATGATGGCCGACGAGTTTCCCGAGGCGACTATTTGACGAGTGACGTACTCGACACTTCCGAGGTCTGCAGCCCGACCCTACGATCAGAAGGAGTAGAAAGCATATTCGCTTTAAAAGAAAGAGATGCTAGTGCAAAAGAGGTTTAGGAGCTAGTTATTCATAAGGAAACCCGGTTTACAGAAAAAGGAATACTCACCCTCCCGACACCAAGAGTCTTAGCAGGAGTTTTCACACAAATTAAAATCATATCCGCATTAGCCATGTGCCGCTCGATTTCAGATGAGATAAGCAAGTTTCGACCTTTACATTTGTCGAGAATTTCCGCTAGACCGGGCTAAAAAGGAGACAAAATAATGTAAACGCGTCACTAGATTTTTTAAAGCTATAATAAATACCTCTGAAATGGGAAAACCCTCAGTGCGATTCCATTTGGCAATGAGTTCCTTATCATTATCGACAACAGCAACGGAGATATTGGGACACTGACACGCCATAACAGCACAAACAGGAACACCAAGTATACCAGCCCCAACTCCACAGACCTTATAACCACTAACGGGCATTTCGAAACTGCAACAAAATACACTGAACATAAATAATAGGCAAAAATAGTAAAGATTGTATCACTTTGTGGGATAAATCGAAACCAATTCGTTTTTCTATTAAACATTAATTTATTACCCGTTTTAGAAGGTTTTTTCAGCCAAGAATAAATAACCGCGACTTTTGATATCACCCTGTTATCTGCAGCAACGTTTACTTCGCATTGTACCAAAACTATGGCTAGGTATACAAACGCTTGGCTAATAAATCCGCATCTTGAATCTCAACTGCGACGAAGAAGTCAACAGGAAGGTTCAACTGCCTTTGCCTACCCTTGTTGACATCGCGAAAGAAGGCGAAGCATCGGTCGCCACGCCCCTTTGCGAAATGAGTAAGACAATTTACGTATTAATAGCGGGAAGTCGGACATGAAACAATAAATAATGAATCCAGGATGGTTCGAGGTCAAACAAACGTTACCTAATCATAAACGTTTTTTCTAGTAGGTCTCCCTACTTATACACACCTATTCATCAACAATACTAAGAAAATGCACAATCCAGCCACATGCATAAATGCGTTTACAAATATACACGAATAGCGCAGACCATAAACGTTTGATTCGTGAAGCCAATACATTAATAAGAGAAATTATATAAAAGGTGGGATAAAAGGTTTGCTATTAAACCTTAAAGAAGCATAAATTTCGTAACATTAAGAGTGAAATTAAAACGGTAAAACAAATTAAAGGACCCACAGCAGGTAATACAAAAACGAATCCAACACTCAAGGAAATAAATTAATACACATGAATTATTATTCGTAATTAATGCGCATTGACCGATTATGTTAATGAACCAAATAAATATAATATTTAAATTGAGGGTTAATTTCTTAATTTCTAGCAAATTTCAATCTCAAAGTGAATTTTTATGCAGAAACGGAGATTATTAAATATGTCTGTGCATTGAAATGTACGTTCAATCCAACACCAGCTTCAAATCGATGATTTGATCTCCGCCGAAATTCACCACATCGCATAAATCACTGTCGTTATATATTCGAGAGATACAAAAATAACGTTTTCATTTGTAGCTCACTACGGTTCTGTTAAAACAAGTCGCAAATGTCCGTTTGCCAGAAACCCTTTGTGAAGGGTCTTTTAATTTTTTTGCTAAATCTACATTTTATCCTATCTTTATGGATACGATTTCCCCGCTTAACAGATAACTTTTCTCCAACGCAATATAGCAAATGTTTCATTTTTTATAGAGACTGTTAAAAAGTACGAATTTCTTTCTCGCAGACTATTTTGGTAAAAAACTGTGATTCGTCATAATTTTTTTCGTAATCGAACGACCTCAATAGATCAGAGGTTCTGTTAATTCGTATGCAACACTCCACCCCCAGCAGCAAACAAATTCAAACAACAAGTCAAAGCATGGATTAGGTAGGCTCGAACAAATTCGTAGTCACTATCCTACCAATTGATTACATCTTGTATTGCCACCCTTTACTCACGACTGCTCTGTATACATTTTTCGGTGCGGTTTGGGTCCAAGCAACCTTTCTTTGG